>CP136887.1:25501733-25964233 GCA_033000465.1 Sciaenops ocellatus
TAATACCAAGAAAGATGCAGCAGTTGAGGATAGCACAAGCACCAATGAGGATGAACCTCAACTGTCCACAGAGGAGAAGGCATATCGTGAATACCTGAGATCCTTGTTCGAGGTTTTGGTCATGTTAGGAAAACAAAGTATCCCATTAGTGGCCGACAAAGTATCTGAGGCTGAATGCATGACCAACAACTTCCAGGCTTTTCTAGATTACCGCATGAATGCTGGAGATGAAGCACTGAAGAAGCGGTTTGAGGCGACGGCTGTGAACACAGAATACCTCTCTGCAACCCAGCAGAGCCAGCTCCTGGACGTCTGTGAGAACACAGTGAGAGAGGAGATGCTAATGGAGGTGAGAGAGAGTCGCTTCTTCTCCCTAGTGACGGGCGACCTTGTTGAATTCGGCAATGAGAAACACCTGCCTCTATTTTTACGCTTTGTGAATCAGCAGAATGTCCTTCGAGAGGAGTTTCTGGACTTCATGTTGTTTGACGGTGACGAGTCTGAACTGGTAGAAAGGCTGGAGGCCCAGCTGACTGACCGTTGCGGGCTTAGCATGGAGGACTGCCGTGGTCAGGCTCACAAGGCCACCGGCACCTCCACCACCAAGATGAAAGCTGTGGCATTATTACTGATGGAGAAGTATCCCCTGGCGTTGCACATGCCCTGCTCCCATATAGCACTGAACATCCACCTGGCCAACAATCTGCCTTTTCCCAATGTCCAGGTCGTTATGGAGACTCTGAGGAGAGTTGGTGCTTTCTTTAGGACCCCGTTTATTCAAGATGAGCTGGAGAAAGCTATCTCTACTCACTACCAGAAAAATGAAGAGAAAGCATCTGCGCTGAAACAGGCCTGTAGCTCCCGATGGACAGAGCAGCACAATGTCTTTGACGTGCTACTAGATCTATTGCCGCTGCTGCTGCTGTGCATGGACAGCATCCGTGACAACGATGATGGGAAGTTCACTGACGCTACCACGGCGGATGCGTATTCGATCGCGGAAACTCTGGCTGACTTTGAGATCATCGTCACCATCGTCATCTTAAAGAACGTTCTCACATTCACCAGAGCCTTCGGAAGGAATCTCCAAGGAGAGACTCTCGATGTGTTTTTTGCTGCCAACAGTCTAACTGCTGTCCTGCATTCACTCAACGAGGTCAATGATAACATCGACGTCTACCACGAGTTCTGGTATGAGGAGGCTGTGAATGTGGCCGATATCATGGAGATTCCCGTGAAGGTCCCGAGGCTGTTTCTCCGCAAACAGCGTGCAGCCGATATGGGTGAAATCCAAGAGGAGGCGTATTTTAAGGAGTATGTGACCATCCCTGTTATCCACGGCATCATGCAGGAGGTGGAGGACATGTTCTCAGAAACCAACCTCAAAGCTCTCAAGTGCCTGTCTCTGGTCCCAGCTGTCATGGGCCAAATGAAATTCAACACCACCGAGGAGAACTACGCAGACGTTTACCGTAACGACCTCCCCAACCCGGACACACTTCCTGCAGAGCTTCACTGCTGGAGAATCAAGTGGAAGCACCGAGGCAAAGAGGTCCGCCTGCCCACCACCATCCACGAAACCCTTCAGCTGCCAGACGTCAAGTTCTTCCCCAACGTTAACTCGTTCCTCAAGGTGCTCTCGACCTTGCCCGCGCTGAAACTAGAGGACAACACGAGTGACACGGCCAGTGAACGGCTGCGGGTTTATCTCGACAGCATGCCCACTAAGCAGTGGAACAAAAGTCTCACGATGCTCAACATTAACACTCACGTCAAACACGACCTGGACGTCATGGTGGACAAATATTGCAGACTGTATCCAGAGGATGATGCTGAAACCGAGGCAGAGGCTGAGGAAGTGGCTGAGGAATTGGCTGAGGAAGACGTGAAGAAATGAGACTGAGTTAGCTGCTGTAACAACCTCTGTTATCGCTCATATATGTTTTTGTGAATCTAACCATTTTAATACAAATATAAAGAAGTGATGGATACATTTGTGTTCAACCCCTCAGATTCCCAAGAAAAAAAAGGACTTTTTCTTATTGTATGCCGTAAAAATGATGAGGCAATGTGTCACAGGTAATATTGCATTGTAAATAAGGTCTAAAACATTAAAGACTCTGTACCTCATGGAGAAAGTGTCTAGACATGTAAGGCAGCGGGTTTGATCTGTAAATATTAAAAGTTCTGAGTCTTTGTCAGTTTGTATTTTGTAGCTTTTTTTCCCTTCATTTATTTTATTTCTTACATTTGGCAGATGAATGTTGTGTACAGATGAACTCATTAACAGCTCATGTACTGTTTCTTTCCACTGACTATGAGGCAGGAGGAGCACAAGAGGGAGCACTTCACTTTCACTACATCAACATCACGCATGGGAAGCCATCTTTTTTATTATGTATAAATAGAAAGCTTATACTGCTTTTTTTTTAATAATTAAAAATGCCTCGTGTATGTTATTGTGGCCATTATTTGTGTTCTTCTAGTGTCCTATCACGTTAGATTTTTACATACATCTGTTCACAGTTTGGTCTAATAAAATCCTTTAAATGGAGGCACTCTGAGTCAGCTTTGTTGCAACATGTTCTTTAATTGTTGGATTGTCGGCCATCTCCTCCAAACGCACCAACAATGCACTGCTGTTGCATCCCACTGTAGTTTGAAGTTGGTATTTCCCCTAACATGGCAGCGCACGGGTTAAACATGTTTCGTCTCCTCCTTTTTTTTTTTTTTTTTTTTTTTTTTCTTTGCTGGCCAGACGGTGACGAGCTCAGGTGATAGTTCACCGTGCAAACTCACAGTGCAGACCCCAGGCATCATCTCGAGGCATCACACAAATGTGGGTGGGGTCGCTTTGATGCGCAACCAGACAGCAATGTGCACTCCACAGCAAACCCTAAAGTCCATTTAAACTTCCAATAAGAGCAAATAGGCTGCAGGAGGAGAGAGAGAGAGAGAGAGAGAGAGGGAGGCGTGGGGGGCTCTACTTCCTTAGTGTCAGGCAAAGATTGGTGAGAAATTGTCGGCTGAGAATTACATTAAGCTAGAAGGAGAAATAACCCTGACTGGACAGAAACTGAGAGGGTACAGGGTGAGGGAGCGAGCACTTGCAAGTCTTCGAGTCGTGAGTACGACGTTTATTACCACTGTTTTTCTCTGCATCTGTTTTTCCTCTCTTGTATTCATCACCATGGCATGGCCGTGCATTACGCGTGCTTGCTGCATCAACCGTTTTTGGACCGAGCTGGACAAAGCGGACATCGCGGTGCCTTTGGTTTTCACCAAATACTCGGATGTTGCTGATGTGCAGCATCTCGCCCATCACCCGCAGCCGAAACAGAAGAGGGCTGGTGCCATTGCCATAGAAACCCAGCCCCATCCCGGCGAGCAGGAGGCAGGGAAGGCACCGCCCGCGACGGGTGCCGCAGCGGGCAAAGATGGCTCTACTGCGTCCGTCATGCGCCAAGACTTCAAGGCGTGGAGAGTGCGCCCCGAGCCCAGCTGCAAACCCAGAAATGAGTACCAACGCTCGGCCACACCGTTCAACAACGAAACTCAGTATCAGAAGGATTACAAGCCGTGGCCTATACCGAAGAAGCACGACCACCCCTGGATCCCCAAACCGAGCCCCACCGCCACTTCAGGAGGGCCGGAGCGGAGCGCAGGGAGCGGTAGTAAGCTGGAGCACGCTGCAGCCGAGGCCGAGACCGGCGTGGAGAAGAGCGAGATCGAGGAGAAGACACAGGAGAAGGAGTCAAAGGAGGTGATCAAGAAAAGCGTGAAGAGGGAAAAGTCAGCA
This sequence comes from Sciaenops ocellatus, assembly GCA_033000465.1. Taxonomy (NCBI): domain Eukaryota; kingdom Metazoa; phylum Chordata; class Actinopteri; family Sciaenidae; genus Sciaenops; species Sciaenops ocellatus. The sequence continues at coordinate 25,505,533 of CP136887.1, forward strand.
GAGAGACAAAAGGTCGAAAAGACGGAGACACAGATGCAACCTGCAGATGTGAGTGCAGAGCAGAGGAAAGGCAGAGCAGCCGCAGACGCTCTCAACAGACAGATAAAGGAGGTTATGTCGACTTCTAGCAGCTACAGGTAAGTCTGCACTGTGGGAGAGTATCAGGACAGACTGAGGTGTGTTTTTGATTTATTTTATTTGGCTGTACAGTGACTTTGGCAGAGCTACACTGCTCTGTCCTGTGATAACATTTAAAGAACATCAGGGGATATTTGGTCCAGTCTGGTCTCTAGTTACAATCTCCAGTGAGCTCCAAAGCAAACTGATATCACCACAGATAAAGGTTGCATTATTGATTTTCTGCTTTATCCTCCCTAAGAGTACTACCCAATCAATGCAGAAGCCCATGAATGAGTACAGCCAGTAAAAGGGTCTCAGTGTAATCATGTGTCCTATCATGGTTTCTTTGCACAGGCTTCCTCTGAATTGAATTGGAGATCTGTAAATGCAGGCAAGTTAATATGACTAGATGGCTCCTGTCTGCCACACTGAAACATTGAAGCTGACATTTGATGTAGCATTGACCTCAGTGACCTCCTGTTCAGTTTGTTAAAGAGAAATTCATTCCAAATGAACTGCCAAAAGTTACACATGTGATTTATAAGCAGTAAAACCAAACAAAATCTTATATGAGAAATATAATTTCCATATTAGGTGTGTTTAAACATCCACAAGGCTCGATTTTAGCTTCAATCCACGTGGACCTGTAAAAAAAAATACATGCTGCCATTTGAGTTCTTACAGAAGTAAGAGATTAAATCTAAAGATCAACTTTCAATACTAAAAATAACATTCAATATGCAAATACAATCCTGTGATATAAATCAGTGGTAGCAGAGGTCTGCACAGCCTGGTGCTGAGTTACAGTCAACAAGAGTTACTATAAACACAATATAAACGTCTCTTTCAATTTAGTGCTGCCATGTTTCTAAGTGGACAACAGTTAAACTGCATTAGATGGCTGCTCGCAGTGTATTTGTCATTAAACATGACCAACATGCCAGACAAGACGTCAGAACCCTGATGTCTAAACACAGTTGGAACAAAGTTGTTACACGTCAGTATGGAAAACATGCAATGTTCATTTTCAATCAATCAATTAGTTTGACCAAAAATGAATCAGCAACTTTTCTGATAATTGATTAATCATTTCAGGAAAATGTACACAACAAAAGAACAGGACAAAACCTAAAGATCTTCAATTAATCAAGAAAATTATTGTGTAATTAATCGATAATAAAATAATAAGTTGCAGCTGTAAAATCCCCTCTGTTTGCCTCTCTCCATTTTTATTAGGACCGAGTTCAAGGCCTACAAGGATGTGAAACCAGTGAAGGCCATTAAAGCTCCATCTCAGTACAAACCCCCAGTGGAGGAGACCAGTCTGGAAACCAGCTACAGCGCCACATATAAGGGGGAGCAGGTGAAGGCTCAACCCACCGACAACAAGGTGGTGGAGCGCAGGAGGATACGCAGCCTGTACAGTGAGCCTGGCAAGGAACCTGCCAAGGTGAGACATGCAGATCTACAGGTGTGAGTGCAGGTCTGTGAAATACTGGTACTTGAGTTTCCTTTATGTGCATTGATTATAGTCATGTCTAAGACTTAATGGGCCCTGCTATACCTCAGTTTTATTACTTTGTGATTAACACACTGTCAGTTTGTTTTGAACTTGAGTTACTCACTGGGAGCTCTGCTGCGTAAATGTTATTTTATTTCACGTGACATCCATCGCTGTGGCCTAACGGCAGGTGATTGGTTCTCAGGCCTATTAAGCAACAACAAAACAGCTTCTGTTTCAATTTTCTGAAATTTTACATTACAAAAGAAGTACTTGTCGCAAAGAAATGTTTATATTATTCCAACATGAAGATAAATCAGCCTGTAAAGTATTTAAATCAGTCTGTGTGAATCCTAACTAAACAAACAATGACTCGGTAATTTCAGCAAATTTGACCAACTTTGGATGATAGCAACAAGTGACCTCATTTTATATTAAAGGCCTTTATGTGAATATATTCTTAACTGGTGTGTGCGTGCATGCTATCGACAGCTCAGACAAAAACTGGTGAATATGTGTCTGTAGTAGTGTGTTCATATGGCCACTCCCTCTCTCATTCTTGTAGGACTTCTCAGAGACTGAGAGCAGCTCTGTTCTAAATCTGCTGTAGTCAGGTGTGTTCTCTGTTTCTTCTAGAAGGCATGGAGGCTGACCTCAAATTGATCAGACGCAAACTTGCACATTGTACACACACAAACACACACACACACACACACACACACACACACACACACACACACACACACACACAGTATGCACCTTGGCCAGTACGAACCACAGTCACATGCATCACCCAGCTGCCAGATGCAGTATCAGCGACATCTTCACTGTTTGCCCACCTCTCGGCCTGCACCACCCACCACACCTTATGCAGCTGAGTAGATACAAAAACTGATCATGCATATTCTGTGGGTTTTTGCAAGAGGGTGGAATCATTAATAAATAGAAGAAACAAAGACGCTGACATGATATCACCAAGAATCAAAACAAAAGAAAAGGATTTGTTGCATCACTGGAGGCCAATAAGACAAAAACCTTTTCACATTTTATTAGTTTACATTTAAACAGATCTGCACTGTTTGGGGCTCTATTTTGGTGACAAGGTACGGTGCAACATATATTATTAAGCAAATGTTTTTCTACTCTCTCTGCAGACAATTGGCTCACCATGTAGGGAGTAGGGTGGGGCAGTCGGGTGTGTGTGTGCCAATGGCAGCGACAATGCTGCAGTGCATTTTTGGTAACACTTGTTTGCAGATGATGTTATCCTTTTTGTCTGATTTGAGTAGTCGTAATTTGCAGCTCAGTACGATGCAGCCACGAAGATCTAATTTCATTCTTCAAGGTCCACATCATCAATATTGTGTGCTGAAAATTATTGTGTTTAATCCAATCTGGACCTTGTAAATGGCTGAACATTATGGTGCTTTTAAGAATCATAGTTCATGGGTCATAGTTACCACACCCAATCCCCCTAATTCCAGCTTCACTAACTAGTCTGTGGCAACAACATTTGCAAATTTGATTGCACAATCCTATAATTCACAGAAATAGAGCCCTTTATTTTTACTGTCAGAAACAGCCTTTTACAAACATTTGCCATCTCGTCCAATAGACAAGTTTTTAAGGTTTATTTATTCAGCAAAAGTTGAGCATGTTTGCAACTTTTTTGCTGTGCGCCAACTCATTTATACAACTTGAAAACTTATCCGGAAATCTCCTATTTGTTGTGGCAACTCCACAAGAGCAGAAAGAAGCTAAGTGCCTTGCTTGAGGGCACACTCATCTCTGCACCCACATTTTCCCAGCTGGTATTGGGAATTTAAACCAGCGACCCTGCTTCTTAAGCATCTAGGTTTTGCCACCATATTAATGGTTGAATGTTACCAAAATATTGAATTCTTCAAAGTGTGAGACTAACATCATATACTAATATAAACCATGTACTTTGTATGATATGCTTACGTTAAAAATTGATTTTAATGGAAAACTGCACGAACCACTGTTCAATCAAAGGAAAGGCACAAACACACCTTTTGTGCTGTGGTTTCTTTCTTTTTTTATCTTCATTGCACTAACCACATAAAGCAAATATCACCTGTATCATATGGTGTCATTTGCCTGTCATTAAGTAACAGGATAAAAAAGGTACGTATTGCATGTTAAAATAGGACTTTGACATTATTTAGAGTCTGAATGAATTTATTAATCGTTTAAATGAATAGTTTGACATTTTTTTGATATGCGTTTATTTGCTTTCTTCCAGAGAGTTTGGTGAAAAGATTGATACTACTCTCATATATTTGATTAAATATGAAGCTGAAAATCATTGTCTTAGATCTTGATTGTCATGGGAACATTCCAGGAAGTCATCACCAAATACTCCTGTACACAATCCCCAAATCTTTGCATTTGGACAGAAGCAGGCTAGCTGTTTCCTTCTGTTTCTAGTCTTTATGCTAAGCTAAGCTAATTAACTGCTGACTTTGGTGTCACATTTAATGGACAGACATGAGAGCGGTATCAATCTTTGCGTCTAACTCTCAGGCAAGAAAGCAAATAAAAACATTTCCCAAAATATCAAACTATTGCTTTAACATCAGTTAAGTTTAATTGGTTATTTTTTTTTGTTTAGTTTAACCTCAGCATCTTCACCTCTCTTCTGTTTCAGGTGGATAAACCAGTGTCTCGCACCAAACCAAAAAAGACACCAACGACAACAACAGGGAAGATGGTGAAAAAATCAAAAGAGAAGCAGATGGCTAGTTCCCTGTCAGCCAAGAAGAAGCCATCTTTGAGCGCAGCAGAACCCAAACCAGAGGGAGTCGTCACAAAGAAGAGCAAAGAGATCAGCAATAGACTGGCTGAGGCAAAGCATTAAAAGTAGTTCGTCTCTACACTAATATGTGCGCGATCAAAGGCTACTTGACAAATTAGGCAAATTTCTTCCCTTTGGTTTGTTTCCTCACCTGTTCTTTTTGCTGTCCTGTCATATATCGTTCACCTCTGAATGGGCACTGATGTTGAGCTTTTAGACTAATGCAAATAATTTCACTGTAAACTGTGTGTGTGAGTGTGTGTGTGTGTGTGTGTGTGTATGTAAATGTGTGAAAGTGTGTGATTCCTTGTATTTTGGTGCACAGAAACGCTTTATATTTATTGAGCACATGATTTGCACATTATATATATGAGTTCAGTTTGGCATCAAACTATATAAAAAAAAATAGAGCCATCAGTACACATGTATGTGTATGAAAGGGCATTTTTACCTTTGTCTGAATGGATGACACTTCAGATCAATATTAAAATGATTGTAGAAAATGTCAAGAGGATGCTTTTTCTCTGAGACTGTATCACATGAGAGGTTTTATGAAAGTACAAAATCTGTTTTACGGTTGCGTTTCCTAGTTACAGTGCCTCCGCTGTACGGTCCTGGTTTTCATTTCATTGTTCTGGATGATATCTGGTTTCATCAGTTTGGTTGCTAAGAAACCAAATGAACTGTAATATAATTGCTACAGCTTGCATGCAGGACCCCATTTTCGGTTGAGTAGCAACATTTTTAGCAGACTATATTGTCACAGTCACATTTTAGCTTGTAAATTGAGCCATTTAAGATAAATGTATAAAGGCAAGACCTTTCCAAATATAATGCATGTGTAGTAATAGATTCTGGTCACACCGAAAAACTAAAGTACATACAGTAAGTAAAATCATAGTCTAGTGGCTGGAAAAGCTATAACAATACACACACCAGCAATATGGTTTCACCCACAAACATATTTATTGCAATCTAAATGGAAATCCACTCCTTTGATTTAATGGGAATACTGCAGTTTTTACGATGACTCGGTATATTGTGACATTGTACATCCTCTCCTCTCCTTTGAGCTGTGACGCTGTAATTGTGCTAAATAAGAAAACAAAAGATGCATATAGGCCCGATCCTATATTTACTCAATTCTCTCTCTCTGAATGGGCTGATCTCTCCAGTTGTTGAAGGACAAGGAATGGGGCCAGGACTTGTAGTTCAGCCCTTTAAAAAAAAAAAAAAAGAAAAAAAATGCTGCTGTCTGAAAAAATGCGCAAATCACGTCTGTTCATTGTGAGCCTGACATGTTTTTACTAAAATGTCATCACAGCCTTCTCTCTCTGGTTGTTTAACACAGTCATCTAACCGTGATACCCTTAGTGGCCAACATGGCTGCAGTGTGTGAGGGCCGAGTCGAGCACTACCCACCCACCGTGAGTCTGCTTCCAGTTTTAGCTTCTGTATGTGTGAGAGAGAGTGAGCGAGTTTTTCGTGTCTGACCTCTACAGCCTGCTGCCTGCTAGCATCAAGTCTGACCCAACCACGAGACGTGTTGCTATGCACTCCTACACCCTGGTGCTATATCTCTCATCGTATATGCTGTCTAGTTTGGGCTGTGTGTGTGTTGTCAGACCAGAGTGAAATGATGATATGACAACGTCATGCTGCTGCAGACATGTTGTGATATTGTGCTTGTATTCTCAGCTTGCTCTGAATGAACTCTGATTAAAATGATGATACACGAGGCTTGTGTCGTGACTTATTGTATCTGTTTGTATGTATTTTACACATAGAATAACAGCACACTCATAATCTGACAAAATGTTCATTTTGAATCACAGAAATGTTGCTAAAAAAAGAGATTGTTAAATGTTTTTCTATTTGATGCAACAGCACTTGAATGCTACAGAAATAAGGAGTAATTTAACAGTATATAAATGATCTATATTTTCTAAATAATATAAAAAATTTCAAGGCATGAAATTAATAGCACATTAAAATCACAGGAGTTGGTAGCTAACCTGGCCTAGCCTGAACTTAAAAGGTGAACAGTTATTCCCAAAATGTAATGTATAAATGCTCTAACAGGATATTTGCTGGTTTTTGTACATATATCTCAACAATGTTGCTTATAAATCTCAACCTTTATATAGTTATATAATCTAAATTTTCACCTACAGTCATTGACATACCACACTGTAAGCTGATACTTCACTAATAATGTAGTTTAAAGAAGATACTATTGCGTTCAAGATGCCCGTAACTATATTCTGTTATCAAGCTCTTTCTTACAGTGTTCATTATGTTTATACTGATGTTTATGCCTCTGACGATTTTTTCCCACTTACAAGCATTTAGGAAATTATAAACAGAGACAAACTGAATTAGATAATGCAGCGTCATGCTCGTCATTTCATGTTGTCATTAACTATTTTGAAAAATAGATTGCTGCATTAAAAAATGACGTCCAGAGGTGTCCACTAAAACTTTTGTCATGACTAAATACAGTAATGAATGATACTGGATTACTCGCTTCTAACTTCCATTATTATCTGGTGAAATGTGATTTTTTTTCACAATTTTATTTGGCTCTACTTTCCTGGCCTGGAGTCTTTTCCCAAAGCACTCATAAAGTAAGTGCAGTAAATATAAAGGCATGCTGTGTCCTGCAGATGTTTCAGTCCTGAAAGCACAGCTAACATTTAAAGGGTGTTTTTCTTAATAATAGATGTCATCAGTGCCTTGTTGTCTCCATGGTTCTTACACTTCTAAAAGATGCAAGATGGCCTTAAACGATTAAACAAAGGTCAAATGAACAATGAAAACATTATTTGATAATTTTTCAGTTAATTTGCTCGCTTAGCTTCAGGATGCTGGTGGTCATTTTCCTGTGAATCAGTCATCCTGACATAAAACTGCATGAATAATTCAGTTGTTATGGTCCCTTATGTTTGCAGAGCAGCATGAAATATTGAATAACAGATCAGTGATGGCACTGGAGCTGCCTAAGCACTGTCCCCTCTTTAAAGACTTGTCTGGCTGGTTACAGCCTCATCAACAGAGCTTATTATATTGAGCTGAAAGGGTAGAATTCAGATGTCTTACTCTCTAACTCCGCATGAAACATAAAACTAATAATTTGGGTGTCCATTTGTGTTATGTTGAAGCAGTAACATTACTGTCACAAAATAAATGGCTATTTTTAACACCTGCATCGTTGATATCAGTGTACAATATTGTATGACATTCATGCACCCTCATGGAAATATTGTATTCCTTAGACAGGCAAGACTTATTGAGTAGAATGGTGCTGATAGTCAGCAAATTATGACCTCTAGTGGTTAGTGTGCATTGCATCTCACGGCATCATGTCAACCTGGATACAAAGTAAAGTGGCTGCAGCAAAGTCTGCAAAGTAGTTCAGATTTCCTCCTCCTTAACTTCCAGTTCTTGGGGGGTGTCCAAGATGTCCCCAGGTTGGATGGATGTGTTTCCCGCAAGGCATAAACGACCTCTAATCTCTGTTGATATCACTGACATCTGACTACTGAGCAACCACCCTCTTTATAGGGAGTAGGCAGGCCATGCAGTCATGCCCTTTTAACTGTAACCTTACAATATTTAATGACATCTTCATGACAAGTCCAACATGTATAACTTTACTTGAGGTCGAGGGAATCATTCATGACACAATTATAATTCTCTCATGGCATTGTCATTAATAGTTTCATATTATATTTGCACATTAGGCTAAATACTTTCTTGAAGTTTAACATGTTTATGACGAGGTTATGCTGTTTTGGTTCATGCACGTTTTAATAACAAAGACACTGACAGGCTGTCTTGGTTTTACTGGGCAATGGAGCAGACAAAATAGCGACCCCATGTGAATCTACACTGAATGACAGCTTTATTCTTGAATACGAAGGCTGCAAAATTCAGACTGTGTCAGGTTTATTCTGTTTCATGAAAACATTGTAAAAATTTAACAGTATTTAATGTCAACAATGTTAGAACACTTCATTAAACCAACCTGCACAGTTTTCTAGAAATCATTCTGTCTGTTAAAGGATAAATTGTCAAACAGTAGCAACATATTTTCTGAAGGTTTTAAGATCATAGCTGAAGAAAATATTTTCTAGTTTATTTCGTCCTTTCTGACAGTCAACTGAATTTCTTGGTTGTGGACACAACTTTATCTATTGCATATCAGGTAGGATGCATCTCTAACCAGCCTACAGAACTACACTGTGTTGTATCAAATGTCTCCACATGATCACAGCAGCCCAATGAGAGCTTGACTCACAGTCTCTGTTGATTACAGATGCCAGACTTAGATCTGTTTGTTTGGTCTACTTTTCAAAGTATATGTATTTCTATTTGGTACAACCAGGAGGTTCACATAGTGTGACATCTTTGTAACTACGCCTGGTGTGCTTGAATGTCACTTATCTTTCTAATTATTGAGATAAGACTCTACAGGCAGGAAGAACCTTTGCAACATAATTGATAGCGCACTAGCCGATCATGAGCAAAGGGGCGCTGAAGGTCGACCCACCAATAAAAACTAAACATTATAACTTTATTTTGTTTTTTGGCCAAAATTTGTTTCTGGTTTCTGCCTGTCTGTATCTTGGTCGACATTATAGCATCCTTAGACTTGATGTAGTACCATGAGTTCTCACTTAATCATTTCCAGTGAAACAATCAGCCATAAGCAATGATAACATGACAAATATCAGATGTTTAGTGTAATTATTTAATGTTATACAGAGAATTTTTTTCAGGATTATTTTGTACACATAAAGAAAAAGAAGCACAACACCCCAGTTTTCCTTTGTATTCCCCATTTTGTCTTGACAAGAAGATGCAAAGGATTAACAATAAGTAACTGCTGTTAAATCTAAAAGGTAAAAGGCAAAACAAAATGCTCGCCGGTTGTACAAAGGGATTACTGAAAATCAAAAGTATAAAAGCAAAGTGCCAAGATGTACTACAAGTCTGTACAACAAAAGACAATGTTACAATAAAAATAAGTGTGCAGTATATGGCATTGTGCAATACAGGACATTACAGTTATGGCAAATATATGAAAGATAAAGTTAGACACTACAAATTATGGCAAAACATGCTGGACAATTAAGAACTTTCACAATAAAAGCATGAAGTACAACAAGTCATATACGAAACTACATGAACATAATTCCTCAATGGAATAAAAAGTGATACAACTTCATGGCAAGGCAGCAACAACGAAGGCAAAAGTATTCACTTCTATGAATAAAAGAAACATCTGACAGTCAAAAACAAAATTGATTATCCTATAATTTCTACTGATGACGATATCTGAGGCTTTTCCAACTGCGTCATACTATATATCAACCAACTAATCGCAAGCACTGCAAGTATGCTAAAAAAATAATGGCGTCACAGAATACTGTTTCGATGTAGTACTTATACTTGTGTTTCAGTTTGTTATCTGACATAAAAACATATTTTAGCAGCAAGTAAAAATCTTCTATCGGGAACAAATAATTCACAGTTTGTAATGACAGGTGCAAATAACTACTCAGAAATGAGACCATGACAGTTAATAAAGTTGTATGCAATTCTCAGCGCAGAAGAAATTAGTGGGAAATGAATGATTGTGCGACAGATTTTTAGGGTTAAGTCTGCAAAACTTTTTTTTGTTTTTTGCAACTCGATCAGGTAATCTCAAAAAACGCACTGTATATGTAAACATATATTGTTACCATTTACTGATAACCTCCAATGATCGCGACATTTGTTGTCAGCTATGTGGAATCTGTAACAAAATACCTGTAGATTTTTTTTTTTTTTACTCACGTTACTGCTGGTGAATATTGATGTTGAATGAAAATGGATCCTAAAACCCAAAACAGAAACAAAATCTGCCATTTCACCATGAAGAGGACAAAATGGAGCCCTACTCAGTTTCCTGGATGCATCAGGCAGACATACTTTATGTCCTAATGCATTGAGGACAACGTTCTCCATTATATGGCAGCATCTTAAAATGCTGGATCCTGGAAGGCCAAACTAAAGTTGACTCCCTTGTACAGCCTTAAAAAAAGGCATGGGATTAGAAGTGACGGGGCTAAGATGTGGCTTTATGCCATCTTAAGAGGGACGGAGGCATTGGGGCTCAGCCATCTGCCCTCTACAGTCAATGGTTACTGAGTAATCATGGCCAGAAGGCTGAGCTCTCTCTAATTGAGGCTGCAGCAGCTCAAGTAACTGATGGTTTTACCCTCGCCGGGCATCGGGGCAGTGTCATTGTTATCCAGCTTGTTCTGCTTGGCCTCTCGAATGAGTTCGCAGGCCAGGTCGAGGAAAAGTTTCTCAACATTGTCGGACTCTTTGGCCGAGGTCTCGAGATACAGCATGCTCTGAGCCTCAGCAAAGTCTTCAGCCCTCTGTCTGAGAACCTCTCTCTTCTCCGCCAGATCTATTTTATTACCTGCAAGACACAAAGCATCTGTCAACAAACGTAACAAAAGTAAGAATGCGGCTTCTTACATCAAAATCTGAACAGTGGGTGGGTGTAGATGAGGCAGATGGATGTGGAGGTGTGTGTGTGTGTGTATGCATGTGTGGGATGGATGGAAGCAAAGACAGCGTGGGGGCTATTTCATCCAGACAGAAATGATTTCTTCGCTCAGAAGGAAGTGACAAGAGTTTCACAGAAACGACACAATAGCATGTTAACGGAGACAAAACCGGCTTTGTCTTTTGCAGATCTGTTCAGGGACTGCTTCTCATGCCATCTCTGGAAATCACATATTGAAGTGGGCTCAGAAAACCAGGCCAGCTCCGGGAAAATATAGTGCACGTTATTATTCACAGATTTCTCCCAATGAATAATGAGCCTGATGATAAAAGAGGTTCATTCGTTATTAAAGCAAAGCTTCTTACCGACTAATATAGTCACCACTTGGTTGTTGGCATACTGCTCAATCTCCCTCAGCCACTCTGGAAGGCACCTGAAGGAGTCCTCACAGGTAATGTCATACGTAAGAATGAGGGCGTTGGCACTACGGTAATAACTCTGAGTAATGGAGCGAAATCTCTCCTGTCCAGCTGTGTCCCATATCTGCAGCTGGAAAACGGAATATTTGAAATGAGCGACTGTCTTTTGAAGCGATTACAAAACATATGATTTGATATAAAATCTTTGTTTACCTTGACCTTCTCCCCTTTGATTTCCACTGTTTTAATCATGAAATCTACTCCGATAGTAGCCCCTTGTCCAGGTGGGAAAAGGCCCTAAAATAAAGAAAGAAATATTCAATTAATACTCAGTAATTTAATAATAATAATTAAAAAACTCACAAGTTCAGACTGGTACAAACCTGAGTAAAGCGCCGGACGAGACATGTCTTCCCAACTCCAGCATTTCCTATCAGAACTATTTTGAACAGGTAGTCATAATCTTCCATGCTCATGCTAAACTGTGGAGAAAAATAAAGGAACAAAGGGAAATAGGTGATGAGTGAATGCATTAAATCATTGCATTTGTCTCCAGCACAAGTCTGAAAAGTCACTGCAGAGGGGTGAGAAACCTGGAGACGAAATCACAGCTGAGATTTGACCCGGATAATCCTGACCAACACAAATCAGAGGAGTTATTAGATAAATATGACCTGCTTTGGATGTTCAGTGTGTGAATTTGAGTTCAAAAACACTGGAAATTGCTCCTAATATACATGACAAAATACAGATTTTATTACTTCATATTTTGTCCTCCATGTTCTAACATTAAAGGGACAGTTTGAGCAACTCAGAGGAAATGTATCTATTTCACTTCTCCACCGGATTTCCCCATTTTTTCCATCATATGTGCACAAAGTGAGGTGCAGTTTCAGGGGGGCGAGCATTACTTTTAAGGGATAATGAAGCCACGGAGGCTAGAAAAACACTGCAGGAGTAAATATAATCCGCTAAATTAAGACCACATGTGCACCTCAGTGGGTCTGTTTCTTTTGTCAGCGTCCACACACACACAGCACAGAAATGCATGTAAACAGGCAGGGCAACATCAGTGTTAGTATTCTCTGCAGCACCGTTACATCTGCTCCGATAGCAGCTCTGTGGATCAGGCCTCTGCGTGCGTAAAAACTACATGTTTTATTCTAATTAACACATTTTTAAGATGCCAAACTGCTGATTTGCAAGACGACGTGAATCACTGAATGTCAACCTCGATACAATGAGACATATTTTAGGGTTAAATTCAGCATGAATCGCCTGGATATAAATGAAAATCCCCCCGCGTCGCATTTCCTTCATCATCATTTATCCTGTTTTTGCAGCGATGCGCCATTGTGCACAGACTTGATGTGAGTTAAGGTCACATTTCCTCCCTGATAATGTTTCAGCCTCAGTCTGGAGTTGATAGCCATTAAGTGCGATGTTAGCAACAGTAGCAACTAGCAGCTACCGTGCGACTCTCTGGCCATTTTGGCACAATCTGCAGATGCAGGAGAGAGACAAGAAAATCCCAAAAAGCAGCTTTTACGCTTTGACACTGGAAAGAGTTCACACTTACCAAAAACACCGGGATATCCCCGGACTTTACAACCACTTGGTATGCATAGGTCACCTCATCAAACAGGCAGAGCCACTGCTGGGCAGGGCATATTTCCTCTGGCTGTGTATCCTCAGCAGCTCAGCAGCAGCCAGTCTGATAGAGGAGGAGGAGGAAGAGGAGGAGGAGGAGGACTGCACTCAATGATGTCATCAGTTCACATGCACAGCAACTCAGTATATCTATTCAAACAACTGCTCTTTATTCTGAGGAGGTGATGTGCTTCAGTGCTTTTATTACGCTGAAAATATATACACACACACTGTGACTTTATGTATCTGTCAGGACTAAGTTGGCGATGATTTTCTTATTATGAAACTTAAAGGGCCAGTGTGTAGGATTTAGTGTCACCTAGTGGTGTAATTGCTGATTGCAACCCTTCGCATCACCCCTCTCCTTCTTATAGCATGAAGAGCCACTGTTTTATTTTGTCTGTTCAGGGCTACTGTAGAAACATGGTTCTTTATTTAGATCCCCATTTGCTTCCATAAAAATGGTCGCTCGCCTAGGGTCCAAACAACAACAAGAATAATAATAAAACAACAATTTAAATTAGACAGTTTCAGTAAAGACAAAATAACTGCAATGTAAGCCAAATATAAAGTAACAATAGTAACAATAACCTATAATAGAGACAAAAACAAAGTTACCAACCAAAAAAACAGTTAAAGGAACAATATGTAACCTTGCTTGTAACAGTGACGTCCAGTGGTTAAAAATAGGTGCTGCAGTGCAAATTCAAAACCCTGGAGAGTTGTCTCCCGGTCAGTCCTCCCTACAGACCCTACGGCTCACCTCGCCCCCGGGAAAGCAGCCTCCTTCTCTATGACATCTGTAGATATAAAACGTTAATTCTAAAGTAACAAAAAACATATTGAATCTTATTTTCACGTGATTATACTCTAATGAAACCATAGTTACCGTTATTATTATTATATTGTTCCATTATATTCATATATTATATGCATATTATACACTCCTGATCAAAATCTTAAGACCGGGTGAAAAATTACTATTATCCGCATTTCACGCTATTGGAACTTAACCATATTGTAAGTAGAGCTTCAGAATGCAAAAAGAAGAAACAGGAGCGAGAGACAACAAAATAGAATCAGCAGTTTATTGAAAACTGCATTTAAACTAAAACAGACTTTTTATCAGCTGATCAAAAGTTTAAGACCACATCCCAAAATAGCCCAAAAATAGATCTAAAAGTGTAAAAAATGGACTCACTAGTGCTCAGTAGTACTCAGTAGTACTCAGTAGCCCCACCATTCTTGTTTATCATTTCAAAAATTAATTTAGGCATGCTTGATGTGAGTTTTTCCAGAAGGCTGGTGAGAACATTGCCCCATGTGGTGAAGATGGCTTCAAGAAGGGCATCCATGGTCTGGAACTGATGTCCATTTTTGTAAACGTCCGTTGCCATCCATCACCAAACGTCCTCAGCGGGATTTAGATCAGGGGGACACACAGGATGGTCCAAAAGAGCCCAACCCTAACCCTGGAAGAAGTCCTTTGTCAGGCGGGTGTTGTGAACTGAAGCGTTGTCCTGTTGAAAGACCCAGTCATCACTGCACAGACGAGGGTTCTCAGTCAAGAGGGGTCCCTGCTGCAACATCTCCACAGAGCCAGCCGCATTTTGACGCCCCTGCACAAACTGAAGCTCCATTTTTACATTGAAGGAAAAAGCACCCCAGATCATGATGGAGCCTCCTCCACTGTGCCACGTAGAAAACATCTCCAGTGGGATCTCCTTGTCATGCCACTAATGTTGAAAGCCATCAGGACCATCCAGATTAAATTTTTCTTGTCAGAGAATAAAACTTTCTTTCACCTTCTAATGTCCCATGTTTGGTGCTCCCTTGCAAAGTGCAAATGGGCAAGTTTGTGGTGTGGGAGGAGACGTGGCCATTAAAGACATTTGTTGTTCTTTAAGCCTTCTGTTGCAGGTGCCGTCTTATGGTGATTGGGCTACAGTCAAAAAGTACAGTACAGTAAGGGTCTTAGTTTGGGTCAAGAATCGGCCTGTGTCTTCACGGACAGCCCGTCAGATCCTCCAGCTCAGTGCAGGTGAATTTTTTTTTGGGTCTGCCACTTGACTTTTTTTGTCCCATAACCCTCCCATAACTCTCAGGATCTTTTAAGAAATTTAAAATGACTGCCTCACTGCGTCCAAGCTCGACAGGGATGGCGCGTTGCAAGAAGCCTTGCTTGTGCAGCTCAACAATCCTTTCACTTTCAAAGACAGAAAATCTTTTTGCCTTTGCCATCAGGGGGTTATGACAGCGTGACTGTCTGATAGAAAATGACATGAAAGCCAGATTTTTGCACAGATTTTGACTTTTTAAGGCTGTGGTCTTAAACTTTTGATCAGCTGATAAACAGTCTGTTTAAGTTTAAATGCAGTTTTCAATAAACTACTGATTCTATTTTGCTGTCTCTTGCTCCTGTTTCTTCTTTTTGCATTTTGAAGCTCAACTTACAGTCTGGTTAAGTTCCACCAGCGCGAAATGCGAATATTAGTAATTTTTCACCCGGTCTTAAGATTTTGATCAGGAGTGTATTTCATTTCTAGAAATAAATAAATCTGTGCAATACCTGTCCATTATAATTTATTTATTTATCCTCACTGTTTACATTTAGTCTGTTGTACATAGATATGTATAAACTGTCATATCCACCTGCCTCATGTAGAGAACAACACAACCGTTTGTAGAAACCATATTTATTCCACCACCTGCATCATTGCACTATCATCAGTCCTTTACCCAGTCTACAAACGTCTATAGGTAGATGTGCATATATATCAATATTTATGCAAATATATATACCTTTCAAATATTTATTCTTTATGTTTCATGTTTTTATGTTATGTTTTTGCATCTACATGTCATGTCCCTTGTCTTTTAAACTGCATTTATGTCTATAAGTATGTACAGTATGTACAACTGAGAGCAAAGTGAACCGGAGTCAAATTCCTCGTGTGTGTACACACACCTGGAAATAAAGCGATTCTGATTCTGAGTATTTTTACCACCACAATACTCAGCTTTACTTTAAATTATACTCCACCGGTACGGCTAAATATTTGTAAGTAGCCACTGCGAAGACTTCACTAGACAGTCATACTGTGTTTGTGTGTTAAAATAATGTAATTACATCAAAATTGAATAATCTTTTTCGCTAAGTGTAAAGTTTTATCGCCTGGGGTTGGTTGCTAGGAAACAGAATAGCCGGAACCAAAGCGGCTCTCGTTTGCTGTTGTGTCCGGACGTTTCTTTCGGTTGCACGCCATGCCCTTGACTTCCTACGAGAGGTGATAGCGGAGCCGCACACGGAGACAGCCGGGAGGTCGATACAGTTTGACGGGTTAGAAGAGGGAACATTTAGTCGCCATGGTGCTCGTACCGGACGAGGGAAAGTCTCTCCCTCCTCCCGGCCTCGTCAACAGGAACTCGGTGTGGCTGGCCGGGGTCGGCTGGTGCTCCGCGATGCTCCATAACGCCATCAACCACAGGCCGCCGCTCAAGTCAGGTCAGCACGTCTGCAAGCTGCGACCGTCCTGCCTCAAATTACAAATAAACGAGCTGTAAAACGATTTCAAGCTGGTTGTATGGTTTATATAATGTAGACAGACGAAGGACAGCCCCGGCAATCATGTTAGTTTTCATTGTATCAGCACAAAATGGAGGATAAACACATACAATACATACATGCTGCTCACTGATACAGTCCACTTATTCTCTGCTTATGTCTTTATTATGATTATGTGTTGGGCTTTATTTCAGTACCAGGTAGCATCAGTAAAAATACCTAATTTGAGCTCCACATGAGCATAATAAAATATTTTATTTAGCTTTCAGTGTAAAGTTCATGTTACAGTTCAGTCTTATTTTTTATTGGGTTTTCGACAACATTTCAGTATATACACTTTCCTCTATCCAGCTGTACACGACAATTGTACACATGATATCCAAATTAAAATTACAAGCAAATAAGACAAACAAGAAACTGTGAGGCACTGTGTGGATTATGTACAAAAAGGTGGTAGAAGAGGGAGGCTAACCAGTCTTATTGTATTAATAAAGACATGACAGGACTCCACCACTTAGTAAAGATGAACTTTTGGAGCCTTAATCAATATGTGATGTGCTCCATCTGATAGAGGTCCCGAACCTGTGATCCATGTGTTATATGAAGCGGGGGTTGGTTTCAGCCGTCTAATAGTTATGCACTTCATATATTTAAAAGATATTTCTCGGACCATATTACAGTTTTGTCATGTGTCCCCTTTTTCCCTTTTTTAAATTTTTTTTAGGTGTTCATCGACAAGTCCTGCTGGCATCAGTTGGCTGGTTCATCGGCTACCACCTCACAAAATATGCAGATTACACTTTCGCCAGGCTCGATCGAGATATGAACGAGTACATCAGACTCCACCCGGACGATTTTGCACCAAAGGGTGAGTGAATATTCAGTGTTTTTTTTCCCCCTGATAGAAGTAGACGCAAGGACCCAACAATACAGCTGTGCTCACGTATGTTGAGTATGTGGTGTTGTGTATATTGTGTGAAGGGACAGTGATTAGCCCCAATGCATCCATCTGTGTGTGCAGCTAAAGAAAATTTTATTGGACATTATTGAAGATTTTTGATGAAAAAAGGTTGATTTTCATTAAACACAGGGTAACAGTTGTTCAAAGAAGAAACTCCACAGCATGCTCTGTATTAATATATTTTAATATTTGGCATATTTATATCACTAACAGTAATCATACACTGGTAACAGACCAGAAACATGGTCAATATGAGGGTGCTGAGTAGTTTATGCCATCATTTCTGGTGTGTTTGAAGTACAAGACATTTGTAAGTCTCACACGGTGGCTGGTATATTTGTGCACTCAAAACATCTGTTTCTTTTATCTCACCAGAAAAAAAGACCTTTGCAGAGATCGTCGAGCCTTTCCATCCTGTGCGCTAAGTGTCTGTGGCTGGCTGGTGAAGGATGGAAGAAGGAGCGCGAGAGAGAAACCATTTACAGACTTCCGGCGGTCTCAAGTGGTCTTTTGTGAAATCTTTCTGTCATTTACTGTGTGAAATATAGCTTATGTAAATAAAAGAAATACTCAAATCTAACACTTTCTGACTGAAACTTTCATGATTAGTCAGAACAACAAGCATGATTCTCTATAAGGTTGCGTGTTTGGATGTAAATCAAGACAGGAATGCTGCTCTGCTGCTTCATGATAATGTATTTAATCAATATTTTTAGTTTCAGTTATTATAATTAACAAATGAAGAGAGAATTTATCAGTTTTGGCAATACACATTTATTCCACATTAAGTTAGAAGCTTGGGGTCACATTTCAGGCATTTGAAATGTTTACATGACTTTGTTACACATACAGCATTTTTACAAACACCAAATATTTGCTTGATGTCCACATGTCTTACTGATTAATGTGACACGCCAATGATGTCCTTATATTTCTCAGTTAGACTCTGAGTCTTCTTGGTGAGGTCCGTCATCACAGAAAACAGTCCTCTCAGGTGGAAGCGAAAGAGAGCTTCAGGGTCTGTGTCCAAGAGAGGGTCCAGGGTCTTGTTGAGCGCAGCGTTGTTCTTGATGTTGTGATCGTCCAGGGGAACCAGCCCGCTCTCCACTGTGTTTCTTATGGCCTTGAGCGTCAGGTAGTTGCCGTACAGATCGCTGCAGGACTCCTCTGCTGCATCACAGTCCCACTCGTCCTCAGAGGGCACATCTCGCAGCAGGCTCGGCACGAGAATGGTCTGCTCCATGTTGCTGACGACTGAGCTGTATCGTCTCAGAGCCAAGAGCAGGCTGTTTCTGTTGAATTTGGCCTCGGCAGACTGCATGGTTCCAGGTGGATGTGGTCAACTGTTCCTGTGCTGTGGTGGCTGACAGTAGGAAGCAGTGTGCAGTGCAAAGCCAGGTGAGCAGATACTGGTACATTTATATGATGAGCACAGGTGGGTTGATCAGTGCTGTTATGTAACTGCATCATCCGATACGTTTAGGGACAATTTGAGTGCTATGTGAAGTCAAAGCCTTATCTTTATTTGATTTACACAACCTGCAAGTCCCTGGAGGTCATAATAATGTCTGAGCAGTGTAGACCAAAAGACGAGCCCCTGTCAAATCATTAACCAGGCAGAGCAATGTTTGAATGACCTGCAGATGAAGGGGTAACATGGTTTGTTATTGATTCAAGTTCAAAAATAAGCTGACAAACGTTAAATGTTGAACCAAAGAAGAGAATCCGTTGTTGTGTTGAGCCAAGGTTCTCTGTGTTCAGATTAGCAGATTATAGATTTAACTCCTAGTTCTTCTGTTGCCTGTTTGCAAAGAGCAGGCTCTTGCAAAGACAAAGAGATTGCTTTGCAGGCTTTAACACATTTCGGATATAATCATCCAATTTAAGGAATCCAACACTGGATTGACAGTGTCCAGATGATCCTGGTGTGCAAACATTTATTTCTAGGGCTGCTTCACCTGAAGCTAAAAGACAGCTGATCACAAGGTTCTTTCATGTGTTTGACGAGCTCTTATTTTACAATAGAAATGGAAATGAAAGCTCTGCCGACGGCATGTCTCTTGGCAGATTAGCTCAGAACAAGAGCCAAGCACCACCCTGAACACAAAATACCGGTGTGTGTCATGGAAAAAAAAACAAAGATTGCTTAGAATATGACAATAGCTCCTGGGATCAGGAAGGATTTAAACTATATTTGCGGTGACTTACAGTATGTTTGTAGTTTGAAACAGTCTGGTTGTTTTGGACACCGTGCATTGGCTTCCATTTTAAAATCAGTTTTTAGATTAAAAACATAAATCAGCTCCTACAGTGAACAAGAGAGTGAAACACTTGACCAGAATTTAGAACCTCCAATAGTTACAGTGTAATAGTTTGTCCCTCTTTCTGGACCACAAGTCAATAAAGTCATAAAATGTAGCTATAAAGCCTCAACCTTGAAATATATATATAGAGAGAGTTGAAGTTGCATTCCTTGCATTCCATATCTGTGACCTGTATATGAGCACAGGGTTGGATCAGTCAAGCTCTCAAGTTGAGCTCTTTCAGTGGTGTTTAAACAAGCAAATAATGTTTCTTCATGCTCTGTATGATCCTATATTTATAACACTTCTCACCCCTGATAGTTTAATATAGCCTCGACTATTTGCTACTGTACTGTACATAACCAGTTTGTGCAATGTGAATACATCACATCAAGAATCTGGCAAAAAGTGTGAGAATGAATAAAAGTAAAGCATCAGTGAGAAACATTTTTAACAAAAACATTGTATTGATTTTTAAGGCAACATTTTAACCTTAATTATTGTAAAGCGTTACATTTCATGTCAAATATTTTGTACGTTCAGTCGCTACATGGGTATTCAGTTACAGTCCAGTTTTCATACAAACAACAGTGAACGTTTCATGTAGATTTTACAATAACAACAACACAAAACAAAGAACAAACAATCAGCAAGTGTTTTAGACGTTAACCGTACCGTGTCAACGTGTTAATACACCCAGATAGTGTAATTATGGCATTGATGGCATCAGAAGTGACCATGGTGCTTTCTGAAATGCAGTTTTGTTTGGCAGTTGTTTACGACAGGCCTACTTCAAATCAAATCTGTTCAATTATAAATTATTAATAATGACTTATGAATTATAAATCTGTAACCCACTCAGTTCTGCAAATCACAAGCCTTGTACAATATTTCCTGCTCAATAAGTTAAATCAAAGTGATTTGTCCACTTTGCTTTGCACCATCTGCTCGAACCATGATGGGGGCCTGAACGAGTCTCTCTCCAAACACGTCACCCGTTTAAGTGCTGTAAACCACAATAAGACTGAAGGACCAAGAAAAGTGAGAGCACAAGCAGAAGGAGAGGACAAATTCTCTGCTTCCCCTCAGGCGATATGCAGAGAGATCATATGTGCATGGGGCCACTCAGTCTGTTCATTCTGTGCAGTTTGAGATTGAGGACTCGGCTCTTTATTGATCAACCACACACACTCTTTCCTCAACACTGCTGCGTTCTGCTAATCCGCCAAAGAAGATCTTGATTCTCCACACAGTCCAGCCGTGTTACTGATTCAGTTTATGTCTTTCTTCCGTTGACCTCTGACGATGATTTCAAGGACATTGGTGAGATCCATCATCTTGGTGAGCATGTCCATGATGTCAGGATGCTCCCTGGCTCCGCTGATGAACTCCTCCAGCGTCAGTTCCCCTGAGGACACAAGAAACAAAGACTCATGATTTATCCTAAAATAACAAAACATATATTACTAAATGTCACGACTACTAGAATATTTATTCACATTTAACATAATACAATATCTCAGAAGTCTAGACTGGTCATGGTGACATTATTTCCAACAAACCAAACACTGTTGTTACATTCAGGCCTGATAAATCATTATATCATAACATTATAAGATAAGATGTTCTTTACCTTCTCCGTGAACATCAATCTTCTCATATATAAGCGTCACGATCTCATCTGGAGGGACTTCATAACTCCTGGTGATATCTTGAATAGCCTGATAGAAGAGTTTACACAGTTAATTGTAAGTTAAACGTAAACATGCAAAGGCCGATCATCTTAACATAAAACACTTTGTCTTTCCTCATTACGCTGCTGAATGCAACAACTATACTAGTTCTACTACACCTACTACTACATCTAAAATGACTAACACCAGTTATACAATTACAGTCATTAATTTAACAACGTCAAGGTGAAAAAGTATCTGTAGGGTGATTACTAAATGACTTCATTAGTGAGTGAATTAGGTTGCATGCAGGGCCATATTTAGACTCTGGGATGGATAACAATCCCCCTGGATTAGGTGTTATGTCTAGTTCACGGCCAGTTAAACCTATTTCTTCCCTTTCTGGGGAGGTCACGTAAGCTGTACGATTCAGGAAGCTGTGAGCCACTCACTTCCTTAGTTCTGAGGAACTCCAATTATGCAACATTCAAAGGAAATATCGTGTACCTTAAATATAGTCTCCAGTTCCTCCTTGTCGATTTTGCCATTTCCATCTTGATCAAAGAGCTTGAAGTACCACTTTAGCTTCTGGTTGATTTCTCCTTTCAGTAATAAACTTATTGCTGCGATGTATTCTACAAAGTCTATATAGCCATCCTGCAACAAGACACATGAAAGACGCAGTCAGGAGAAGAACTATGAGTTCATGTGTTTACACCACAGCTTATTATTTCAATTATGACTTCATAATAAGTCTACATTATCATTTATGGTATGATTTAACAATTTATCATTGCATACGAAAGCAATTCTAAAAAAAAATAGCTGATATTTAAAGATACTGTAAAGCATGTACTTCTAATGTACTGTTTATGACCTTATGACCTCAGAGCTCACAGAGCAGAGAAGAACTGACCTCTACTCTGCTGATCCCTCTCAAAACATCAGAGATCTCTGCTACATGTAAAAGCTTTTGAAATTATGCAACAAGCCCTTTTATTTTCCACTGCAAAGTTCAGTACTATGATGCTAGACAACTGATTCATTCAACATGATGCATGCATCAAGAATTCAGCAGTTGTCAAATTGTTGCCACACTGAGCACCTTTAAGGGAGTCACACAACCAAGAAAAAAAAACAAATCTTACCCCATCCATGTCAAAGGTGAAGAAGACCTGGTCTACATAGCTGCTGGCCTCCTCTGTCATACCGTTCATGTCGAGCATAGTCTTGAGCTCAAACAGTGTTATGAGCCCCGAAGGAGACTCCCTCATGAATTTGGTGTACCAGTGGTGCATGTCCTCCTCCAGGATGTCATCCAGGCTTGAGCAGTGGGTGCCCATTATTCCTCCAGAGGGATGATTTTGTCCAGAAACCTGCAGAGAGCCAGTGGTGAGATGTTGAAGCAAGAAAGGCAAGTGTGCGTACAGAGCATTCGCAGCAGTGAGGTCTGACTGAAACCTCATGCAACGAACCACGTTAATCTTTAAGTCTTGGGACAGCCAAAAGGAGACATAACCCTTTAATGGGATAAGTCTTCCAAGAACTTGAGGACATTGTATGCTCTATGACTGCAGTGGGTTTGGCTGCTAATATCCCCGAGCAACAAGGGACGCTCCCCTTATGATGAATTCATGGCTTGGGGACAAAGTTGCATTTCTTTTTAAAATTTTTCTCATATTTGTATTTGCTTCTTTCATTTCATTTTCAGTGAATTAATTACAATTTAAATTTTGAACATTTGTGCTTATGAAAGTGTCAAATCAGCCAAAATGTTTAAACAATATGTTTGAACACAAGAGATTACAAAAGATAAAATCCACAAAAAAGCAGCAGATACGTAGCAATAGATCAGATATACTGACTTGGATATATTTTATTATCTACAGTAAGCAAAAAAAACATGTAAAATGTAAATGTACTCCTCTTACGGTCTATTTATTACCTCACTGACTATAATCCAGTCAGACCTCTCAGGTCATCAGGTTGTGGTGTTCTAACTCTACCTCGAAACCTCGACATAAGAACCAGATCTAGTCAGTGTGTGTGTGTTTGTGTGTCAAGTTTTTTTTGCAAGTGGTTGTTTGTTCTTCTTCTTTTATTTTCTTTATATATTTGCACTTTGATGTAAAGCACACTGAGTTTAATGAAATGTTATATATAAATAACATTACTTTACCTCACAGAACATTCGCACAGAATGTTGTGATTGCTGTCGACATGAAGGTATTATGTTTTTCTGTAAGTGCTGAGAAACTGAACCTGTTCTTGTTGACCATAAAATAATTAAACATATCAAAAACTTGTTAAAACACATTACATAATCATCAATCTAATGACTGTGAAAAAAAAGGAGAACTACAAAAGCGTCATGAGTAACCCAAATGCAGGAAGAGGAGTGAGTAGTGTTGGTTAAGAAAAAAGGAAAACAACATTTGCTTGATTTTATTAATTCAATAGTAATTACATTTGTATTTCAAGTTTTTAATCATTCCAACCATCTCAGGTCTGACTGAGTGAGCTCTTAGCTGGGTAGATGCTAGCAAGGAAGCTGATGTGCAAGATTTTGATATGTTATATATTATTATATATGATATTTTATAATAATGCATCATAATAATAATTGGATTATATTTTTAGATTATATTTTTTTACATTTCTTTTTACAATTTTCCTTAAAAAATGATAATGGCTCTCCACAATGCACAAATGATAACTTGACACAAGGAACTCACAAACTAATCACTGTGTAAGTGTTTACAACAACTGAGGCTGAAACATCGATATAGTGAGGAATGGTTAAAAAAACGGGGTAGATATACTGCAGGTAAATTTGCTGATAGGAGGCGGGTGCACGGGTGATCAGGGAGCTGGGAGAGGGAGAGAGGAGGGGAAACTACTCTCAGGTCAACACACAGACACGATAGGACAGACTGGGAAACACCGGAAACACGGGTAAGGCGGGGAATCACTGGGGAATCTGCCGTGGGTACGATAACCCAGAATGGATAAATACGTTTAACCAGCACTGTCAAATCATGGCATTCCTCAGAGGATTATGGGTACAATAAAGGCTTGAGAGTAGTGAAATGCTGCTTAAACCACTCAGGCAATCAAAGCTCAGAGTCCTTATTATAGTAAATCTGGCTTTAGACGATTGACCATTCTTAATATAGGACTCAGAAAATGGACCACCAGTGACTACAGGCAGCTAGTGCCATGATGTCTCACTGCTGCCAACAGATCAAAAATGTGTTTATTTTAACAGAACAAAGGTAGACCTCTGCAGAAAACACCCTCCCTCACCCTAAATAGAGTACAATACTGACTAAATGTGTCCAGTCTGAGTCAATAAATCCAGTCTGAACAGAAATGTGCAGGTTTATTCTGGGATTCATCCCAACATTTGCAACATTTGAGGGTTTCAAAGAGCAGGTGGGGTGATTTGGTTTTATGTACAGTTGAAATCTCATGGATCGCAATGCAGCGCTGTTTAAACTTGACCTTTTGACCAGCATGTGACTGTCATGCAGCAAAGAAGTTTGACAACCACACGTGAAAATATATTTACCTCCAGGAAAAAAAAGGAAAAGGTGTTCAAAGAGAACAAAAAAAAAAACAAAACATAATGATAATTTAATGCAATATAAAACCTCAAAACCTATATTCAACTTTAATTTCTATGCCACCCTAGTACATGTTTATCTTGGCTTTTTATTAACCCAGCAAATAAAATGAGGATTAACAGACTCAGTTATACTGTAACTGAGTGTAAAAATACATCTGAGCTTCACATTAAATTTCGACAAATACTGACAAAAACAGCATCAGTAAAAATATTCTTTTTTTTTCTTACAAGATTATTTTAATTAAACCTTTACCATCAACCTTAATCAGATGTGTTTTCACCACAAAAATAAGAAGTTCTTCTTGTGGCAATTAGTATCTAAGTTGGCTCAAACGTCAAGTCTTCCCATGAAGTTTTGTACTGAGTGCAATGAACTGAAGTGACAACCTGTTAATAACCATGTGGTGGACGAATAGCTTGATATTGAATAGATATTTTGTAAAAGGCTAATTTATACTGACACCGTTCTAGTTGATAAACATGCCAAACATATACTGTACCACCGGTGCTATTAAATGCAACAACCTGCTGTAAACACAACTCAGGAAGACAATATGTCAATGAAGAATAAAAAAACAAGGCAACAGTACTTGGTCACTTCATGTGGGACATGCACACCCTCTACTGTTCAACTATAAAGATGATTACATGGAGTCTTTGCATATATAAAATATAGTTTGTTAAAGGCATGTGTGGCCTTTATATGACTGAATAATATCCCTGCACAGTTGTCAAAGCTTATTTTCCTAAATGTCTGTCGCTTTCTAAGCAAATGTTTCCAGAACAGTCCACAGTTTTGGTTTGCAAATTTTGGTGACAGAAGATAAATGGCACGTGTGTGCACATATAAAAACATGTATTTGCATAAAAAAAACATATTCAGCCACAGGTTTTGTACAAATGGTCATGCATTAACCACAGTGACAGTTAAAGGATGAATATAAATAATTACAGGAGTGACACTTAAATCAATACTTGTACACTTTATAAACTTGCAGTTATGCAAGGCACGGAAATACACAATAAAATCTCAGCATATGCTCGGCAAAGTCCCGCTTTTTGTCAGCATACTCTTGTAAGAGTCCATTTTACTGGACGAATCTTGCACAGTTTGTTGATTGGTTTGAATTAAAAGACTTAAAAGACTGTTAAGACAGAACCCACAACGAGCTCATCCATGCATGACCTGCAGTCATGTCTGGCGTTGTCGTGACTGTGGTCACGTAGCTTCCTGTGGTGACGATGCATCATATGAAACATTTCTACACACATGTGGGAAAATCACACATGAGACTGAGAAGTCATATGCTGCACATATGCACCTTGCTGTAGGTGGTTTAGTGTTTGCTCAGTGTCTTGAAGTGACAAAGAAAAACAACACATGCCGATTTTCCAGTCTGTTTGTGAACATTTGTCGTCAGTGTCCTAAAAACATGATCAGGGAAACTGGATCAATGTATGTCGGCGCTGACTCATCTGCTTCCTGGTCATATAGAAACTGTCTGAACACGTTGTACACCATTTCCCTGCTCAGAGTAAAGTTTCTCAGCTGATCCTGGTTTTCTTCAGGCATGAGGAATGTCAGCTGGTAGTCAGCGATGACTGAGCCGTTTCTGTGGCAAGAGTAAGAAAGAAAATGAGTAAAACAGGAGTAAAGATAGAAAAATGTAGTGCAGAATCAGGGAGTGTGATGAGTGTGTTTACCTGAAACCATATATCTCAGTGTTGGAGAAATATCTTCCCAGAGCAGGGGAGGCTTTATAAAGGTCAGCGAGCTGGGTGGGGCAGGTTGAAACACGCAGAAGCAAACAATGAGAGTAAATTGTTTTTTCCTGTGATAACATACTTTCACTTTACACTAAGCTCCACTCTGCTTGCTGAGAGCTTTGCATTTGATCTGTAGGAATAAAAACGGTTGCAGAGGACTTTCAGCTCTCGGCAGCAGTGAGTATGAACAGAGTTCATAGCTTGCAGCATTGCTGTCTCAGCCGAGAAAATGTTTTTCACTTGACACTACAGCTGTCAGACTATAGTGTGAAGTGTGGTTTGCTAACACAAGGTTAAAGTTAAACGTAGAGAAACTTAGGCAAAGGTTTTAGCAAATAGAAATCAGAAGCATGGCTTCCGTTTTCTTCTCTTTCTTCTGCACATGTTACTTGTGAATGTACATTATGTTTTAAATGTAAAACACATTGACAATACTTGCAATGAGTGTGCTATATACTTTAAACAAAGTGTCCTTGCCAGTAACTGCCCTAATGTGCATACCACTCCTGCAAAAGCTATTATACTGCATGTTGATGCATGCTCCATTAATGATTAATTAATAATTAATGTAGGTGTGGACAACAGAAAGGAATAAACCCTGTATACAAACCAAACATATATTTCTACAGCATATATTCTAAGTTATACATACAATTAATTAATAATATAATTGTCCAAACCTTATTTTGAATGTCAGCAGCCAGTGCTTGACTTTCATTGGAGTAAAGAGTGATAAGCTCCTCTGTAAAGGCCAGATTAGGCAGCTGGAAGCTCCCATTAAAATACAGAGGAACTTTGAACAATGAAGGGTCAAACTTCTCGTCCGGGTCGTCGTAGATCACTGTCCAAAAAGAAAATGAGTCAAAAATTGAAGTCTAACTGCTGTATTTAATTAAGCTATATTATTTTAGCATTAGATTTCAATTGTTTGTACTGTACCAGATAATAAGAAAGTTGGTACGCCATGTCAAATGTTAATAAAAACAAAATGTGACATGCAAAACACTGAAACAACATATTTAAGTGAACATAGCACAATGCCAACTTGTGATGACCAAATGTTGACATATACAGGTTTGGGAGCAACATTTGCTGCCAAGAAGACGACATTCAGGGACGGCCTTACTTATTAAAGGTGATGCCAAACCACATTCTGCACGTTACAACAGCATGACTCCACAGTAAAAGAGTCTGTGTGTTAAACTGGCCAGTCCCGACTTGTCACATATTGCAAATGTTGGGACATTATGAAATGTCAAATACAACAAAGGTGACCTTGAACTGTTGCAAGAATGGGAAAATAATCCACTTTCAGTTCCCAGACGCTTAAAGAAGAAGAAGCGATGAACAGAGTGATAAACATGACCCCATCTCAACTTCTTTGAAATATGTTTCTGTCATCAAATTCAAAATGAGCATATCGTTACATTAACGCCCAGCTCGGACTTCCCTGTTTTGTTATATACTTGCATATTTAAAATACTCTGCATACTGTGAACATTTGCACATTGACTGTACTTACTCAGCTGTACTGCTCTTCTTATTTTTACTTTACTTTTAAAACATACTGTGTATATATATTATATTGTTATATTTTTAATACTTGATTTTCTTATCTTTCTTATATTTAGAGAATGTCTGACATGCACCAACAACACCAAAACAAATTCCTTGTATGTGTAAAAAATGTACTTGGCAATAAAGCTTTTTCTGATTTCTTATTTCTAATTTCACACAGTGTGACAACTTTTTTGGAAACAGCGTTGTAGTCTGCACAGTGTTTATCTTATGTTCACGTTGGCCTCTGATTGTTTGACACTCCTCATCATGCAAACACACTTATCTTCATAAAACCTTACCTGAGCACAGGACCAGCGAAATCAGGATCACAGCACCGATGAGGAGAAAGATGAAGATGATGACCATCCATAGTCTGATTTTCCAGAAGACAACCTCGTTCAGCTCTTTCTTCACCCTGCACACGGAGCTCCTCTGAAAGCACAATGAAATATCTTTGTCAAGACACAGCTACAGTATAAATGGAGTGTCACTTTAATGAGATATAACTCAAGAAATAGCATAAAGAAAGTTATTTACAGGCATCAAGAAACAGGAAATAAAATTCAAATACAATGGTATACAAAGTTATTTATAGCTGCTTGGTTCTCTCTAGTGTTTAGAGGATGGATGGGAAGATAACTTATAAAGCGGGTTCAGGAAAGTTGCACTTCCTTTATTCCAAGCGTAGGAGGAAATGACCTTAAACAACACATTTCTGTGTGAAACATGTTTTACTAAAAGTCTTCATACCTTTGCATTTTGCAGATTCATTCCATTTTCCGCTGCGTTGCTACAAGACGGCATCTCCCCATTATGATCTGCAGTCTGACGCAAAGACACAGCAGACATTATGTCACTTTACTCTCTTTACTAGAAATTAAATAAGTCAGCAAGGATGTTGATTCATTCACTTCCACATAGATGAAAACCCCCTTTACCACAGAAATGACACACACACGTTTCTCTTAACAGCATGAACAAAACCAAAAGCAAGATACAAAAGAGCACAACTTTGATATAAACTCACCTGAGGAGAAAGTAACTCTTCACACTCTGCTCCATCAGGAATCCTGGAGGCTGCACCGCCTCCATTACCTGCTGTCATCTAGGAGGAGGTAAATATTGGGGAATATTACTATGCAACACCACAAAATAGTTTTTTATGCAAGATAATGATGATATGTTACACAGAGCTACAACTAAAGATTATTTTCATTATCGATTAGTCT
Organism: Sciaenops ocellatus; assembly: GCA_033000465.1. Lineage (NCBI taxonomy): Eukaryota > Metazoa > Chordata > Actinopteri > Sciaenidae > Sciaenops > Sciaenops ocellatus. The sequence continues at coordinate 25,535,292 of CP136887.1, forward strand.
CTTGATTATTATCTTTTGATTGTTGTTTTGTGTATAAAACAGCAGAAATTGTGAAAAGGATGCTGAACTAAATATGGTTTATGTAACCAGTTATTTCATGTAGGCTACATGAGGCAGGTGGGTATGGGAGTATGAACAGCATTTGTATATTTTGTATGAGAGATGATATTTACACATTTAAAGACTTTAAATTAAGAATAAATAAATTAATTCAAGGTAAGGCTGATGTTTGAGACACAGACTGTCACATAAGTCTGTCGACTAATGTCTTCAGTCCTGATGTTTACATAGAGAAAAGGGTAAATGTAGTTATATATGTTTCTAATTATGATCACACATGTTTTATTTGTATTATACATAATTAATATTACTGTAATTAGGCAGATCACTTATGAAACTCTGTCTTATTCATCTCATTTACTCACTCGGTCATTATATGTCGCTCCATTGTCTCCATTCGTCTTGATCTCCTTCAGCTCGATGTCCTTGTCCATGCTGGTTTCTTCCCAGTACTGAATTAGACTTACTATCGGCCGCCTGTCTGAACTTCCAACCCGGAAACCTCTTCACTGACTTCAAATAATGAAAGTGCACTCGGCGGAGCTACAAACGTCTCCGGTGCGGTTAAAAAAGGCACCAGTTCCTCAAAATCAGCAGGTCAGTCACTGAGTTCACATTGTTACACCTGACAGCTCCTGGGAAAGTGTATTTTTTTTTTATTTAAATCCATTTTTGCTCCTTCACTGTCCGTCCGCCCCTTTCCCAGCCTGCCAGGTGAGTTTCCTTGAAGTTTCGGTGCAGCTGACGTCGGAAGGCGTTGTCAAGAAAAGTGGAGGGAGGATACGTGAACACACACTGTCATGTTACAACTGAACATGACACTATGGACGTGACTTTATGACACCATGAGGTGAATTTAACGGGATCTGCGTGTGAACACTCAATCCTCGAGGATTTTATGATGCGTAAATATTGACTTAACCAGAGGATATGCTGCGTGAGTTAGCTGGCTGCTGGAGACTGTTTATCTGCTGTAAGCTTTATTCAAATTAAAGGAATTCCTCACATGCCTTCGATGAATTCTGTTATTTTGTGATATAATCAGTATCAATCAATAATTAAACATCCAGCCTACTTTCTACATACATTATTATATTCAGAGTGCACAACTTCTTTAGATTTCACCCGCTGCACCTGCTTTAAACATTTTAAATATTACAGTACAAATAAAATATAGATTCACATTTTTAAGTTTATTCAACATTGTGCAACCTTTTTATTATAAAATAAGATTTAAAATCATGTTGATGTTACACCAATTTATAGTCAGGTGAATGGTGTTTGTCACACTCACTCTGCCCATGTTGTTGCACTAACTTTGTGCTTTAGGTACGATCACCCACAAGAAGTACGTAAGGCTTTACAGCACTAAGTCACACACCACCAACTATTTCATTGATTTTGGTGAAACTGGATCATATTTTATGGAGAAAATGTTTTCTGGTTTTCCCTCTGATGTCCTCCACCCGCTCCACATCAGCTCTTTCCTAACGCACAGGAAAGTAAACTGCTGCCAACTGTAGCTGCTGTTAGCTCAGTTTGTTAGCCGGGCTGCTTGGCCTGTGAGCTCAGGTGTTTTAGATTACCAGGAAGAGGTTTTTTAGGCCGAGGCCACAGGAAAATGCTGAAGGGGAGTGGAGCCAGAGTCGTGCCAGAACCGGAGCTGGGCAAGAGGGCAATCTGGTGGCAGAAGTGGGATCTAAAGAGGACATTGATGGAGGAAGCTAAGAAAAGAAAATGAGAGAGTGGCCGAGGCTCTGAACAAAAGTAAATCTGGGACTGACTTTTAGTCGTTTAGTCGGCGACAGCTTTGTGAAATAACTGGGCTTTTTGCCGACGGACTAATCATGTCCTTATTTAAGACAGTGGCATTGCACTGAGAATCTGTGGGCACTATATGCCAGTTTCTATGCAATGTTGTTTTAAGGTGTGGTCAGTGATTCAAATCAGATACCTCCTCATGGTCCGTTAGCCTTCTGTTTTGTGTGCACTCAAAACAATCTGCTCTAATGGGAACTTGTTAGTCCGTCCATGACTTATGTGTCAGGTAGTGTTAAATTACTTGCCCACGGACATTTTAGCTTACTTTCTAGTTTGCAGAGACATGCTGTTGTTGTGGTGTTAGCTACAGTAGCAGGAGAACTGTGAGTGTGCAGCAATACGTTTTGCTAACTAGTTGCTGTGCTGTTGTTGTTGTTGGCACTGTATCATGCTACTTGTCATGGTTTTCTCCACAATCACTTACCCCACCTTTAAGGACTAGTGTGTACGATTTAGCAATATAGTTGCTGATTGCAACTACCTTGCTCTCATTCTTAGCATGGTGAAACTACAGTCTACTATGGTGAAACTACTACGGAGTCTGCCATGATGAAGCGTCATGTTTCTACAGTAGCCCAGAACAGGCCTATCAAGTTTTTCATGTGTTTCATGGTCACTAGTTTCTCCTTCATACTTGGAAGGAGGTTGTGAGGCAGTTGCACTCAATCCTGCTGGTCCTTTAAGTCGCCATTTTTAGGGTAAAGTAGCCTACCAATTATAGAGGACACACATATTCTACATTTTTACAGTTATTGAATTTACTGCTAAATGTCACCAGTAGAGGTCGACAAAGGTCAAGGTGAAAAACTTTTTTTTTAAACTTGATTTTCATACAAAATACTGGCAGGAACAGGAGCACTGTGTAATATGTTTAAAGTCATCTGGCTTTTGATTTTTAAGCTCTGCATGCACACAGATGTGTTCAGATATTAGACCTCTGGTTGAAAATGGCCTGACCTGCAGTGGAAAATGTTGTGGCTCCACGTTGAATCACTGAGGTGTTATTTGTCCTATAGAAACAGGTGCAATAAAGCTGTTCAGTCATAGTTTTCAGGAGTGTTTCTGGAGTCATTGAAGATCTGTCCTGAAATGTTTGAATAAGTCTGGTGCCATGCTTTGATCAGACATATTACAATATAAATACGTGCTATATAAAAAAAACAGTTACAATTATTGTTGTTGTTACAACAAATAGTTGTCAGCCTTGTATTAATTTAACCTACTAGATTAAACATATCAAAACATTGCAGACAGGGAGTGACGCCGGCATGGACACCAGAACCAGAGCCAGGAGAGCAGGCAACATAACTGGGCTCAGCTAAGGCAGAACATGGCAGAGGCGAAGAAACTGAAGAGGACGACAGAGGAAGAAGAAGACAGAGTGACAGACCGAGAGGCCTCCGGACAAGAGTAAATCTGGGACTGACTCGTTGGTGAGACAGAAAGACAGATGCCGAGCTGGACTTCCTGTTGTTGCATCAGTGAGTAATATCAGCTGGCTGTTACGTCTTTTGTTGTTGCCCTTCTTGATGTTTGGTGTTAGCAAGGCTGTCGACTGTCATGTGACCATATGTATGATAGTGATACTCCACTCTGTAACTGGAGGGCGCCAAATAGACAAAAAATACTAATTCTAACATAACGTTGCTCCTGGTTTACTTCACTAGCTTCTTTAAAGGTCACAAGAAACTCTCCCTCCTGGTACTCCAGTGAGGCTGAGCTACATTCAGTCACAACCCAGAGAGGAGGTGTAATGATTTAAATAACCTCTGTGTTTCGTCTGTGTGCAGAAGCCTTCAAATCTGCATTTTTACAGTGCTATCCTTTATCATCATTTACACCTTTCTTACTACAAATTCATGCTTTTTTTGGCCTCATCTGACTCAAGACTGTCCAGTACATCAAGCGAAAGATAAACAAGATATACACCCTGACTCATATTGATTGTTTCAACCCAAATTTTTGACCAAACACACGTAATGTCAACGTTTTTACTTTTATAATAAGGAGGCTTTTTATTTTCTTAACATTTCTGCGCTGCTGAGGACCCCAGTCACTTCACAGTAGCTCTCTGATTTAGATATTTTGTATTATACAAAATAAAAGACAAGCAGAGTACACCAACATCGCACATCAGAAGAAAACTAAATAAGCAAAATATATAATTTCAATCTAAAGTGATTTGGTATGTCAGAACATGTTATATATCTGCTAATATATATATGTGAATCTAATAATATTTTTTAGCCTTTGGTCAACCCAGCATTCAGTATTTTCTGTACATGACAGAGACGTCTGACATGGAAGTGCACTCTTAGCAATGTCTTTGACTCGTGTCACATCTCAGCAAAGATGCAGATCATAAAAACAAGAGTCTGATCACACAGACTCAGTATAACTGTGAAGCTTATGTCCATGTGCAGAGAACAGCTGTTCTCACAACCCTCCAGTGTTTATAGACCTGTTCTCTAGAGGGCCAGGAGAGGGCAACAGAGGGACTTAAAACAGAGCAGGTACCCAAGACATTTAAAAACAGATGAGGAGTTTTCTTATTCAAAGCGCTGAATAACTTATTCATATATTTGTTTTTCACAGCTCACACTCGGTCATTTTCTCCTTCCTCCATTGCTGCCTCCGCCTGCCCCTCTCCTGCCGTAATATCACCCTCTATCGGCTTGGCAGGGGAAGGCTCTGAAGGCTTCTCCTCCAAAGTCTCCAAGCTCTGGGCTTGTTCTGCTTCCTGCTCCTCCTCTGGATCTCTCCTCTTGTCGTCTGGATCACTCTTTACTACCTCATCCTCTGTTTTTTCACAGTCCTTGTCCTTCTGTTCAGCTTCTTTCAGACTGGCAGGCAGTCCGTTTCCAGCCTCCTCAGCTGGGCTGTTGAAATCCTGGTCTTTGTCCCCATTTTCGTTTGGGTTGTACAGTTCACATGGGGACATAGCACTCCCAAAGGCCCCTGACTCCTCTCCAGCTGACCTCCTGTGCTGTCTTGTGGGCGGGCGCCTCTTGAATGATAGCCGTGCACGAGTCTGTGTGGAAAAAAGATGGGTCAGAACCAAAATTCAAGGCAACTTGGACATATAAGACTGCTAAGAATCAATATTCAACATCAGTGAATCATCAAATTTGTGTCATCAAATGAGCTTCGGTAACTGTCCAAGTTTGATTAGCATATGCGTGAGAGCACTGGACAAAATGGTACCTAGGGACTCTAACTAGGCTAATGGGATTACATCTTCAATCCCCCTTGCAACAGCACTCATGCACTACAGGGGCATCCAGCTTATTCAAGGCCTGCTTAAAGAGAAGATGCAGAACACCCACTGAGAAACACGTCAACGGGGAGGGGGGACCATGTGTCCGGCTGTTGCGTCACAGTTCACTCAGTGCACAGCATGAGAAATATTTGTTTCTCAATGTTACAGCAGCTTATGTTTGTCTGAACTCATCCAAAAAACCCAAAAGGGTGATCTAAGGTGCATTTTGCCAACATGATAACACCACAAAACTAGTCCAACTGCCTTTAATGTACAGCTTTGCATGCATGTTTACCTTGTTGATGCTCGGCAACGTGGTGCCTTCAGGAGGGTCGCTGAAGCTGACAGGATCCTCCTCTTCACTGGACAGATGTGAGGGCCGCAGGTTGGGGCTCGCTGGGCTGCAGGGTGTGGTGGGGGACAACGGCGCTGACGGGATCTTTGCCTCGGGACTCTTGGGTGAAGGCAGCAGAGCAGTGGGTGACAGAGCAAGATTGGCCTGCAGGGGGGAAGGAAGTTCCCAGAAACTATAATCTTCTTTAGTAGATTGTGTTCTAATAAAACTTAATTGTCAAACAATGAGCTGAATTTATTTTAACAGCACTTTTCAAACAGTACTATGAACCTAAAGTGAGAGTAAAAAACAGAGATTGTCTCAGAGAGTCAGGCTAAATTGAATATCATACGAGATATATAATAAATAAGTGATGGATTAAACAATGTCATGTTACTTAAGTCATACGCAATTTATTATAAACGTTTAATAATTAAAAACTAAGAACTGATCATTTGGTCTAGTCTAGTCTTAAACCATCGTTCCTTATTTCTATTCCTTGAATTCTGTAACCGTATGAACAATGTCATAGAAAGAATACATACGTAAAATACAGATATATATGAGACATTCCTGCTTTGAAAACTCACCTATACGTCCTGACATTACCTTTTAAATCTCAAAAACAACACCTACATCCACTCTGAGATCTAAAAAACATCTTGAGTTAGTCCCACTGTTTCAACTTTAAGATCTGTGTCCTACCTGCACAGGGGAGAAGAGGAAGAGGGAAAAGCGGCAGCCCTTTTGTCCCATGGCTGCCCACCTTGTGAACTGCTAACTAAAGGAACGATGGTGGTGAGTTAGAGCCTCAGCGGAGGCTGGGTGGCCATGATCCCATTACCTCATTAATCTGAGCCGATTGCAGCATCAGGGACAAGCTCTTCCTCTTTTTCTCAGCATGCGAACAGCTCAGGCACCGATGCCAACTGAACAGTGGGTGGCAGTCATGCTTTAAATATCTCGATGTCCTGCCTACACAACCTTCTGCCTGTATACTGCATCCTACAGTAACATATTATTGGTGAGGCGTGTACTTGTTTCTCCCTTTTCCTTCACAAAACATTTAAATGTTGCAAAATGTTTCTACCTGAAGTTTCTCGATGATGGGGGAGTTCTTCACCTTTACTTTAAAGGGTTTGGGGGAGACAGTAGTTTTCTGCAAGAAAACACAGAGTTAATGAAAAGACGCATTCACAAAATCATCCCAACGCCCTTTAATATATGGAAACCTAATGCTGACATACAAGCATATGTCCCAGTAAATATTAAGTCGAATAGTATTAAATAAATAAAATAACTTTGTCCTACATGCTTGTGATGTTTACGTAGTTGTTGTACTTTGTGCACAAGTAGGTTTATGTGGTGTTTGGTAGTTAATTAAAAAAAAAAAAACAGCAACACGAACATAACTTGTCTGGCAACAGTACACTGTTTACTGTGTTATAATTGAGATTGCAAAGAAAACAAACACAGTAAACAACAAGAAGACAGATTTATAGCACGTCGGTTAGTAAAGAAATATAATTACTTACATCTGATTCTTCATTATCATCTTTTTGATTTTGCAACTTGAGGGAACACGGAGGTCTTCTGCGAAACTACAAAGAAAAAGGAGCAGCAATTATAAATGAAATAACAAGCCGCTTGATTTAGTATATTTCTGTATGGCTGCTGCGACATATATAAGATATAAAGGAAGTACCTCGTCATTTGAGGTGGGCATTGGTAGAATATGACCTTTGAATCTTCCAGCCAGCTCAGCCACAGACGGCTTGGATGGAGAATCCTTCTGGAAAAGAAAGTCAAACAATCAAACAACCGACAAATAATTTATGTTAACAACAGCCTTGCATATTGTTTGTCACATTTTAAATCCAGTCCATAGCTGGGACTTGGCTTGGGAACTGAAGTTCAACTGTGGAGTATGGACTGGTAGCTGGAGAGGTGCCAGTTCACCTCCTAGGCACTGGCAAGGTGCCCTCGAGCAAAGTACCAAACCCCTAACTTGCCCCAGCTACATTGCTGGCTATCACTCCACCATCTCTCTCCACATTTGCATGTCTATAAGTGTGTGGTTGTACTTTGGGCCTTCCCCGTTGTGACATCAATGAAGTTAAACGTCTTGTTCTCCTTTAAGTTGAATTCTCACACAAAAATAGAAATTAAAGCTGAGTGATCGCTCCACAACTCTCACACCAACAGCATAAATGAATCTTAAGATATATATACGCCTGGCCTGCCTTTGCCCTGTTAGATGAAAATAGCTGACTTGCTGAACAAAGCAAACTAAAAGAAGAATACATTCTCATTAAGCTCTGCATCTGCAGAAAGCCATTTCGCAGATGCGGTGGTCTGAGAAGAAGAACATGTTTCACTTCCCTGCAGACGGGTTGAGAAACACAGCAGGGAGGGTGAATATGCAAACTCAAACAACTCCATCAGTGTTTTGGGTTCAAGGCTGTTTTTTTGGAGGACCTCATCTCTTCTGCTGGAGAGTGTATTTCTGTGGGTTGGGACACAGGAAGTGAGCCTCTCTCTCTCCCTCCACAGCTGTTCAGCATCACGCCGCAGCCTGTGACAGGAGGGACCTGTCCTCGCAGCCTCACACTGTTATCACGTCTTGGCCTCTTTACTTTCAGTCTCTCCCACTATTCCCAAGCTGATTGCTTAACTTCCCTCCTCCGCGCTGCCCTTTGATGACCATTAACTCACTCCACGTATCTGTGGCCTAAAGTGATAAGTTGGCTGATGGCTGCAGGCTGGAATGTGCACAAAAGTAAGCCTTGAAAACAGCCCACCAGTTTTACTTTGTTTCCAAGGTTTTTTTTTTTTTAGCCGTGAATGGGTTTGTTTACAACATGAGCTGTGCCAGGACTGTGCAGATTCTCAAGCATCATGACACCATTTAACCATTTGCATTGTACAGCCACTGCTTGTGGTGCTCCTCCCTTTCTGTTTTTGGCGTTCATACTACATCTCATTTACTTTTGTTCACCACTAAAAAGCTTATGCCTCTCCTCACAGGGTGCCAATTCTGTCACATTTCCTGGGTGTGCACTCTCTGTTCCCGCCCTCTCTGCACAGTTTGGGCCATAGCCGATGGAAACACGGATTCCCAAGCTTCACAGATCACATTCCACATTTTAATCACACGCTTTATTTTCCTTTTTCCCCCCTTGTTCTCACCATGACCTCACCACCTTGCTCCCTCCACCCAAATGTATTACAGCATCAGCTCACCCTGCACCGCCTCTGTTAACGCTTCTCTGCGCCGCCTCTCTGTCCTAATCCACATCCCAACCCTTTTCCTGAGTTCTCTTTTCTCATCCGTGATAAATAGTAATCATCAGGGACCACCCACCCTCCACACCATTATTTTGTAACCTCTAATTGTTTAACTCTTTCCTGTCCTTCAAAAAAACAAATGACTCCTTCACAGCACAAACTCTAGACACAACAGCGCAGGCAAAGGAAGTGGGGCTTTGTTTGTTTAAATCTCTGCTCACGTTTTGCGTGAAGAAAATCAAGATTTTTCTATTGTCTGACTTTATTTAAATGACACACAGGAGGAATGTCTACCAGCCTACTAAAACACACAATCAATCACGTCTTTGTTCTTTCCACTGAGTTACTTCTATTCCTGATACGCGGTTTAATCGTTTTTAAAAGTCTTTTTGAAGTAAAAACATATATTTTCTACATACATGTTGACAGAAGTCACATCATATTTATTCTTAATGTTGGGAAAGGATTTTGGTCATTGTATTTTCCATATTTTCATTATTTTTTTAAGTGATCAGTTCCTTGCAAAAGTGCAAAATTTGAAGATTTAAAAAGCTTCAGCAACCTTAACTAGTCAATAACTTTCAGATCAGTCTTTATTCTTCATGTATCTTTTCACAGCAAGCCTTCATCGTTAATCAAATACTTCCCTGACTTAAAATACAGTTACCTTGCATGCAGCATATAACGTGACAGACGCCGTATTATTCATGTTTTAAGTAGATTTGTTTTATGAATGTATCATAAGCACCGAAAACCACTGTTACTTAATAATACATATTTTCTTGTAAGATTTTTACTGAGGCGTTGTCAGCAGCATTATGCAAATTATATAATTTATAAAGTATACTAATCTTGAACTAACTCTTAATTTCATAATTTGCCTGTTTGTCTTTTAATTGAAAATGTCAGTCAAGTTATTTTTGTCTCCGTGACACTCAAGGCATTCAGTTGGTTATCAGTATGGTTAACTCAGCTGGGACCCCAAGCTCTGTGTAAGAGTGGGAAACTTTGGTTCACTGCAGGAGAGAGCAGGGCAAACTCTATTTCTGGGGCTCTCAGGCCTGGGAAAAAGCCCCAGAGCTGTGTAGGCAGTCTGGATTACAGCTCTGCTCTGTAACCCCTCAGCTCCTAAGAGAGAGTGTCCCTGGATATGCTAGACCACATCTGAAACATACTGTGATCTAGCTTACAGAGCAATTGAGCATGTCTAAACAAGGAAACGGAAAAATAGCTACTTAAAGCGCTGCCATAGCCATGTGATTAAGGTTTTTCCAAAAACGGGCCTGGGTCTACGCTAAAAAGAAACAATCTATTTCTGGACTCCCCCGGAAACTCTTGCTTTACAGTCACACATACTGTATGTGTATTGACGTAATGGCATGTTTTCAAAAATATTTTTTACTTTAACTCAGGAGATTTTCAATTATTTAGCATGAAAAGTCAATTTATGCTTGTAGGAAAACTGGCTTGCAAGGGAACAGTAGTAGTTGGAGGATAATTAAGTGTCATAAATGAAAGATTTTGCTTGTTCGAATCCCTAAGCCAGTTGGGCAAATATTATTTTGTTTAATACACAGATTATACTTCATTTGCAGTGCAGGACGGGGACACTAATGCCTACATAAGAAATCTATTCTTAGGTTGTTTTTCTCTCCCAAAAACTCACAGAGCCTCTGTAGAGAAGGTACAATGGACAGGCTGCAACCTTCTTAATGGGGTTACCACAAGTATACCATTGACAGACAGACAGACAGACAGACACGTGATACATGATGTCAGCTCGTAGGTACACCAGGTGTCTGAACATGGAAAATGACAGCTGACCATACGCTTAGGTTACAGCAGAAAGGCACTGCATATTGATTTATTATATTTCTATTTAATCTTTATTTAACAAAGGAATACCTTGAGATTTAATCTCTTTACTGATGGCGACCTGGCAAAGACAATACACCATTAACAGGTTAAATATAATCTATAAATAGATCTATAGATATAGAACCTCACTCTTTCCTTCCTAGCATGAAGTATAAACCACAGGGACTGTGAAGCATGTGATAAACATGAAAGGTCCTTGGTTTGTTCTGGGTTAATGTAGAAACATGGCGGTTCAACATGGCGGACATGACGTGGAAAAGGACCCACAGACTCACTCTAAGGTAAACACATACAAAAAAAACGGTTTTGGTCTCTGTCTACGGTCTACGTCTTTGCTGATTTTTAGATTAGTTGGGAGGTGGGTGGCAGAGGCAGGCCTGCCAAGATGGCGAGGTGGCCAGAGCCAACACACTGAGCTTCAAAACGGCTCTTCAGAAACCTTTGGGTGACAGGTTATGACGGATATGATGTCCATATTTTATATTATCTATGGTGCCACCCGAACAATGCTGCTATAATCACATTAGAAGTGACCTGATACATCAAGAAATATTGAACGAATAGATGCTTGGAGTGAGGACAGTTCTCTATGATCTCTACTATCACCCAGCTCTACTGTAGTACTGTTTAAAAATGCAGCTTGTAACCAATGTTACTAAAAAACTGATGACCTCTACTGTAGCTGACACAGTGCACATGGTTACACCTGAAAACCCTCTCCAGCAGACTGTGGTTTTCCAGCGTGAATGTGAAGCACTGTGTGGCAGGAAGAGTGTGTTCATCCTTGGTGAGCCGTGTTTGGATAAGTGAAGGTTAATCCCAACCAGCGTCTTAATTTCCAGGCTGTGGATTCAGACACGAGGTTTACTGTATGACCGGCAGATGTGGAAAGAGAACACAGAAGACAAACAGATCACACAAAGCCCGCTATTGTCTGTTCCTGTGATTCCTATTTCCAGAAGCAGGGGAGAAGAAGCACATGATATTAGTCTAAGTAAATCCTAACATATCTGCTTGATATATCAGCGGCGGTCAGAGAGCAACAGGCCATGTAATTTACCATGGAGCTGATAAAGATGATGTCTGGCTCAGGATCTTTAACCCCTCTCTGGGAATGACTCTGCTTTCACTCTCAATCCTCATAAGCTCTCGCTGGTGAGCCTCACACAGTGCAAATCTCTGAAAGTGAAGATAAATAAAGTGCACCAAAGCGCACAGCTGTTCTGCAAGATCTTGTTCAATAAGCTCACCGAGCGTAATGGCTTCAGTTTGAGTCTGCAGACTTTGTTTTCACAAGTCAGCATGTTCTGCCATGGGGAAAACCACCACAGTGAGCAGCTCCCTTCTGCCTACACTTGTTAAGTGGTAAGAGAGCAGACAGGCACCTTCTCGCTCGCTGCCCTTCCAGGAAAACATGATGTGTTTTTGGACCGGACCTCGTCCAAATATCTCACTTTTCCACTGCCCTCACTGGCACTGCGTTAGTGTGTTTTCACATGTGTGTGGAGCAGTACACTAGAAAGGAGGAATGAGGTAAAGGGACAAACTCATCTAAGAGCCACTGCTGCCCCTGTCTCAAGGGAAATGGGAGGTGCTGCAGACACAGACCAGTACTGTAGGGTGGGGAATATTAAATAAAACAATAAGCGTCCAGAGAGGAGGAAAATTAATCAAGATGACCTGAGAACAGAAAGCTGCAGATAAAGCTTTATTCTGTAGAAAAAAAAAACGCACGTCTGAAATATGTCATTTACTTAAATGTGATAAATGCAAGAACCAACGAGCCGAGACCTCAAGAGGCGTTTAAGGTATGCTTTTTAACTGCAATTTGACAGGATAATTATGAAGGTATGAGACCAAATGACAGAGCCAGGCCTGTTCGAGGAATGTGCCGTGATATTTCAATATGATAACTGCAGTGGCCCACTTAAGATAATCTGAACTGTCGTGCAATGAGAAGGCCGGGTAATGGAGAGTAAGAAAAAATATAAAAAATGTAAACATCTCACTGTGGGCAGTGATTCCTCCAAATGTTTGAGCCCGAGCAAGAAAACTTTGATATGAGCATCTGTTGGGGATTCACCGTGGTGTTCTGGTATTCTCATCTACTCTGATCCGGCAATCATGATGACAAAAAACATCTGGACAGTGGATCAGATAGTTGACGTGAGTAATACGGACATGGGATGACTTCATTCAATGAAGCTCTGCACATTCCCCACAACTGCATCGTTGTGAAGTTCCTGCAGAGATCAAGAGTGCCACAGGGTTTGGCATCCATTTCTCCACAGCAGACCCGCATACTTTAGGTTTTTCTGCTGCATTATGGGAATGGGAGTGACATATGTGGAAGGTCATGGACTTCACACTGGGGGGTGAAGGAGTGCCTGTGAATAGATTCAGCGGTGGGAAGTACATTTACTCAATTTATTTAACAGCTGTAATAAAAGTTTACATATAGTCCCAGTCACAGATTTACTCTTGTTCTGCAACCTTTTACAGGGCAAGCTTCTCTCTTAGCTTCAACAACATCCTCTTCAGTCTTTTTGCCTCTGTCATTATGTCCATAGAGGCTGCTGAGCCCAGTTACATTGCCAACTTGTCCAGCTCCAGTTCTGGCATGACACTGCCTCCCCTCCTGGTCAGCTTTTGCAATCAGCATTGGCCTGAAAACCTCCTCTTCCTGGTGATACAAGCACTAACACTCCCCCAGTGTTATGAGCCCACAGCCCGGCTAACAAACTGGGCTACCAGCAGCTATAATTTGCAGCAGTTTACTTCACTGTCCATCAATAAACTCTGTAAATGTCAGATGATGCACAGCAGCTGGAGAACATCAGAGGGAAACCAAAAAACATGCACATACACGTCAGTGGAGCATCAGCATGTCTTAAAATCTCTTGTTTGATGGTAGCACAGTATAAAAAGTAAACCCACATCGACCTGCAATAATATTAAAATGCTAATATAATATATTTATAGTAATGTAACAATCTGAAAGTCTTCTTACTTTGATCCATACACATGTTTAGCTGATCAAATGTCTATCCTTTTACTTTTACTCTACTAACATTGTAGACTTGTCTCTGTTGTCTCTATTCTGATACTCAGTTGTCTTGGTTTCTTACAGCACTTAATATTAATTACATTTTTTCTCATCCATCCATCATCCACCTGGTCGTTCCAAAATATTAATGGGTTTTACACGCTCAAACCTGCAGCCTGCACCTGCCATTCAAGCTACAAAAACCTGAAAACCGCAATATGTCTCACAGTTTTTCCCTTGCACTGCCAATGTAATAGTACATACATTCAATGATGAAGCATTAGGGAATCTAGATTAAGTTTTGACAGTTGCCCTCAGTAAAAATAAAAACTTGACGTTGAAAAAAATGGCACTTAATGTATTAAAGTACAAGCAGCTTGCAGCACTTATTGTGTTTGCACTCCTTTCTGCCAAAAAAGGAAATAAAGAGCATGGCGCGGCACCAGATTCAGAAGAGGGTGGTTGAGGAGGTGCAATGCAGTATGGGTTAACTTTTCTGCAGGGAGACTTGGACATAAGTTATGAAGTCATGATGATATTGTTTTTTGAGTTTCCACTTCCTCTGCTTGTTCTCAAAACCTGTCTGCACGTATCTCATGTTTTACACTGACTAAATTCAACATGTTTGACAGTCTGCAGATGCCTGAGACAACTTAAAGCTGAGTCGGGCTGCCTGTCTGGCCTGTTCAAACTAGCCAGCTTTATTGGCAATAACACTGTACTGCCTCAAGTTGGTTCTGACATGTCTCCGAGTTAAAAAACCTGAAGTGGATCAGCTGGAACAGAGGTTGGACAGATGAAAGGATGAATTCCCCTTAATCTACACGTATCCATTCATGTTATAATTTAAAGCCAACAATGTGTGTTTTTTCTTTCACAGATTACACTCACTCTCTTCTCTGTAGTTCCCACCCTGGTTATCTCTTAGCCCCATGCACTGCTCCAGACACAACCTCATCCTTGATAGCAGAACTCAGAGAAAAACACACCTCATGTAAAGTTCGAGAGCTTGTGATGGCAGCATATAGTTACAAGAGAACAACAACCACTTTAGAAATGAAGAGCAGCTAAAGCAGCTATGGAATTACGAGGCTTTATGAACCATTTCATTGGTCGTAAAGGTGCAGATATTCTCCAACAAGCCAAGCTTCCACACAATTACTTTAAAAGAGAAGTCATCGTGGAAATGTAAATAAAGGGAAACGAGAGAGTGAAAGATTCCCACGTGAAAACCTCACAAATCTGATATTATTTTAATTTAACTTCAGGCGATCGCACATCGTCTGCACACAGTTTAAATGATTCAGTTGGCACTAATCTCTACTGACAGTGAGCTGCTTGTTTTTTAAAGTAAATATATCTTCTGTTTGTAAGAAAATATTCCAGCTGAATCTGATACTGTCAATGCCTTCAGGGCACACAACGCTGCAGAACCAGATTAAAGTTACCAGTTTGAGTTTTAATTAAGACAAATAAACAGTTTTCGTAACGATCAACACATTGACAAGCATGTCAAACACATTTCCTACATTATGAAACATCTGCAAAGGAATATTTTTGTTGTTTACATCGACAACAGGTCTTTCTTAGCATGCATTTGCTCCCTGGTAGAACATAATGTATAACTATAATGACAGGCTAAACATCAACAACAAAAGTTTCTTTTTCCCAAAACCAGTTATAGTTTTCTACTGTCGTTACCACAGAAACTTGTGAAACACTCAAGACAAACTGCAGTAACTACAATGAAAATGAAGATTCTGCAAAAAAAAAAAAAAAAAACTCTCCACTTCCTGTTGTTTGCTTCTGTTTTCCAACTGATTTTGCAATTACAGCATGTTTGTCATTGTAAAGTGCTGGTTTCTAAAGGCACCAGAGATAAAATATGTGGACGGCCTGCTTGAGAGAGAGAGAGAGACAATATCAGAGAGAGAGGGATGATGTTGTTTGCAGAAAAAAAGCAACCACAGAACAGGAAGCATCGGTGGAATCTAACTTTTACATGAGATGCTGGTACTTTGTCCTGTCATCATCCGGCTCATCTTATCGTGACTCAGAAGCCCTTTAATCACAGAATCAACGTATACTGTAATCAGAAAACATTCATATATTTTGCTCTCAGCTGTCCGTTATGATCCGACATCCAACATGCACCGTGTCCTGCAGAACGGGGCTAAAGTTTCGTCGGCTTTTCTTGATGCTGATGCTTTACATTCCACCGAGCTTCACGGTCAGTTAGGTGTCTGTATGTTCAGCACAGAGTGAACCATTCATCCTGCGCTAAAACACATACAGCTTAATATACAGCCTCAGCAAACACCCCAGACTGCATCTGTCACTGATATTGTCCGGCTCTGACGAGTTCTGAACATCATACTATGGATGCCTTCAGCCTGCGTCATAAACACACATAAATAGTACGAGTGGGAGGGGAAGAAGTATTGGTTCATAATAATGATAATAAAGATGCTAATCACTAAAGTGTGAAACTATTTAAATGACATACTGCTGTAAAGCAAAAGGGGGAAAACTCATTAGCAAACGTCTGGCTGGTACAGACGAGGTCTTGTGTTATTGGTCTCTTAACTTTACTATGGATTACATAATAAATGTGCACACCATATGGTTGGCAAGGCAATCCCAAATACTCACTCCTCTAGCTGCGCTGTTGTTTTTCCATCAAAGGAAAACCACCACCCCCACCCAACACACACACACACACACACACACACAGTACAAATCCTCAGGTGCATACACACACACACACACACAAGTGTACCAAACTTTTAGTTTGTGCACTTTAATGGCTTGTCATTCCAACATGGGAAATACTAAATTTAAGAATTTCCATGCGTTAATCTCCCCTTAAGGCTTGTTTGAGTCAGTAAATCCATGTTTGCGAACATGAACAGCTCTGTCCTGAAGCTAGAAACACACTGCAGAATTTAAACTAATACGTGATGTCACTGAAGAGGTTTAAAATGACAGTGAGTGCGAGAGGCTGACTTCACACGGGCTAAAACTCAAGGCTGCAGCAGACGAAAGCATCCCATTCCCAACAGCTAACAGCTGGGAGATCTGGTCCATTTTGCCCAAATTCAATTCAGGTGTTGAAAAATTGTTTACTGGGAGGAATTCTCTGTAAACGGGAAGCGGCGAAACATTAATCATATCGCCAACAGCGGCAACACATCTTGCACAACCGGCTAACACATTTCACTTGTTGTGGTGATGTGGCAAGATGCTTTACTTTGGGTGTAGACCAAAGCGACTTGCAGGAAACTACTGACTGATCTGACCTGATGCTGACTGGACTTGGTGGGCTGTTCAAAGGTTTTACTTGAAGGTGAAACATCACTGCATCCAAACCATCAACAGAACTTTGTTTCTGAATGAAATTTGAGGTTAGAAATCCACAACCTAGCTGTTCACCAAGATCAGACAGTTCTGACGTAGCACGTCAGCATTTAGTTTGAATTAACCTCTAAAACAGTTGCTTGACTCACATCTTGTAGTGAAAACTGAGCTTGTGAGATTTGGGTTCTGGTTTATGAGGCTTCATCCAGAAAAAGCTGGACTCTCTAATAATAGCTGAACCTGCTTTCACCATCTCAGTGCTCAGTCTACGTGCAGGTTCAAGATTTTCTTTCCCTTAAAAACAGCTTTATCTCACAGAAACTGTATTCTGTATCGGAAAAAATATTGTTTACTTAACAAAGTCCCCTCTATCTTATTTTACCATTCTTTCATCTTTTTACAGATTTGGGGGCAGTCCAAATTCTTTTCTCTCAAATTTTGGAAACAGCGAAGAATAAGGTCTTAAATCTGAGCTTAACTTGCCTAAAGCATATCCAAGTCCTAAGGTTGAGCGGTTTAAGTATATATATAGAGTATATAGAGTCGTTCTGTGGTAGATTACTAATGTGCTCCCTCACATGCTGTGGGGGGAAAAATGGGTGTTTCTCTTCCTATTCGACCCACATGACATTAAATACTTGAGAATGATGTTAAAATTCTGAGGGAACAGCTTGTTTTGCAGGGAGGAGGCCACAAACCTGCGAGCAAAGCCTGCAGGAAAAACAAATGTGTGGAAGCACTTGGACAGGCCTCCTATAGGATAAAGAAGCATGTTTTTCTCTGCTATAGCCTCAGTGTAAGTGGGTTAAGGATAGTTGCCCTTTGAGAAGAGAAAGCATGGCTTGTCAGCTGAGGGGTAATCAGAGACGCAGACTTACAGCGAAAAGACTAATTGTATTTACTTCTCAGTTTCATCACGGCGCGCAAACTAAGGCTCACGACAGATGTTCTGTCAGCTCTATTTCCTTCCTCTCACATTGTGGTTACTTGTTATGAAGCCGTTGCCACAAATCTACTTTTAAACCTGCCTGACATACATAACCAAACATAGCCAAACATAACTGAGTCAAAGAGAGGCTAAATCCTGCTGTGTTTGGTAAATCTACATGTTGAGGTGTGTGTGTGAAGTCCAATATAAATCACACATGATTTGTCATAAGTAAAAATATTAGTTTTATATTAGTATTAATTAAAATTAGTGTGATATCACATATAATATCAAAGTGAAGAGGTAAATACTGCTGAGAACATTAGTAGCCAACACACATACACATGGATAAAGTACTTCAAAGGTGTACAGACACCAGTGCAGTCTTATTATTTGTAAAATGGTTGCACAGACTTGCCCCCAGTCCCTCCAGAAATATCACAGCAATAACACAGAGCATTAAAAATACTATAAACTCTCTCACTGAGCTCTTGTGATGTAATGTTTTAATTTCTACCACACATGCTTGCACAGAAACCACATTAAATGTCAAAAACATCTGCTCAAGTGGCCTAAAAGTACATGCTACAAACAGATCTCATCGCTCAGAGTCATAGTTGTTACCTCCATCCTGGGGAATGTGCCACAGATCGTCTCCTCCTGCTGTTTTTTTCTTTTTTTTCTTCTGTTTTTCGGCCTCTTGGACCAAAACTGCCTGCTTGTTGTGAGAAGACTGGGGAGCGCAGCGCGGACAGAGTGAAGCTGTGTGTGTTTATATCTGGAGCCAAATCAGCCTCATGGACGAGGAGGAGGAGCGCACAACTTTTACGCGCATTTGGCTCTGTCAGCGCTGTCAAGTCAGTCAGGATGAAAAAAAAAATACTACTTCTGCCTAAGACTTTCAAAATAAAACACACTTTTGGAGGATTTCCAAAAATAAATAAATAAAGATGCAGCAGGAAGAGCAGAGAAAATGATCAAACATTTCAGTTTCTTTTTCTCCTGTGGGTTGGTAGATTTGGCACACTGGAATTTAACAACATACTGTAGGTGTGAAGTGTGGATCAGCTACCTATAATGTAAATGATCAGCTGTTAGCTGTTAGATGGATATTGTGACAGCACATACACCTAAGTCTACATTTATATCTCTGCTAGTGGCTATGTGGAACTTTAATGCTCATTGCACAACAGAAAACGTGAAAAGCGAGACAAACTTGTTATTTTCACAATCTTTTCAGTCGTGGTGGAGAAATACAGAACTGGAATGTGGAAAGTTTCCTAAATCAAATTAATTACTAGAAATTTCGAAGTTTATGAAATTAGGGGTCAAAATCAGGTAAAAATGAGCAGTATTCTCAGCTCCAGGACTGTGGCGGTGTGTCTGCTGAATGTGCTGAAGCCACGGCCACTCGTGGGAGCAGTCAAGCAGCAGTTTTGAAGCGACTGAAACGTGTCAGATGAGTTCAGAAAATGACATGACTAACTTTGAAACACTCTGAGCGAGATGAATTCATCTCTATCTCTCTGCTAGGGGTGCAGGGGTATGCTCAGGGTGGCCTCAGCGTGTCATTGAGCCACCCTTTAGGACCGCCCACAAAATCCTGGACTGAAAACTGATGAAAAACTGTTTTAACTCCACATTTCAGTGATATATTGTTCAAAGTTTTTTCACGTGTTTTCAGCAACTATTTTCCAACATAGTTAATATATTTTGAAAGAAATCTTGGAATTGCCTTTAAATGGACTTTAAGTCATTCATTCAGCCTTTGTTTAAACATTGAAAAATCATTCAGGGTAACACTATTTTATCATGATGTGGGGAGTACAACAGAACAAATACACAGCAAAAATAATGAACAAGAAAACAGAAAAACACACTTTACAATAGTTGCATTCAAGAGCAGAGCAGTCTGTAATCATAGTTTTAAATTGACCTATAGGTACAAGCACACTGAACTTTAATAAGTGTTGTAAAATGTTCCAAATGTGTGCAGCACAAACTAAAAGTAGTTTTCCAAAATTTAGTGTTTGCATGTGGGACACGTGGAAGCATTAGCTAATCATTTGAACGTGTCAAATAATGACTTTAGGGCCTGTTTAATAAGGAGGTGATGGCAAGCTTCCATGAATAAATAATTAGAAACCAACATACATTTAAATAGTCTATATATCCTTATTTTATTGCTCCATGTGGAGCTTTAATGCTCGGTGCACAACAGAAAACATGTTGAAAAGTGAGGAGACAAATTTGTTATTCGCACTTTCTTATCGGTTGTAGTCGGGCAGAAATACAAAATGTACCAATCAATTTACAAATCAATAAATGCTGCAGGTCTGTTTTCTTTTAACTCAAACTTTTAAGCATGTTTCTCTCTTTGCCACAACCAAATGAGTGAAGTCACCACGTCTTTTGCCTTCGCCAGCTGATGGAAAACACCTGCTGTGACATCAGGGACTGGAATGTGGCCAGATGAGCAACATTTTGAACGTTTGAAACACTTTTCTGCTCAGAGTAACGTGTGGATATCAAACAAACATCTCTATGTACCTTTTTTTAAAACTCAGATATACTTTCACCTTAAAATATGATATATATTTTATAGATCTGGTTCCTCTCCATGCTTAGAAATGTGCATATGCACACTTTTAAAACATGCTTTTATTTTGAAGGCAGTATTTTCTCACATCTGGCTGTCTCTGTCTTGACTCAGCTGTGTGAGGTGGGGCACCACCACCTACAATAGTGTGTATTAATGTGCAGTGCATAAGAAGCCTATTGGGGTTTAGCTATTTCCTCCACCCACAGTATGTCCCCCCTGATAAAAAATATCTTTAATACTCTTACAGGCTCTTGTGTGCCTGTGGCACCTAATGGGTACTTTATAGCACTCTATTTTTCATATTGTGTGGTATCATTATAATCGTCCTACAACTCCTGCAGGGTCTCTAAAACCTAATTTGACTTAATTAGAAAGAATACACTTAAAACTTAAAAACATATTCTGCACGTCAACATGAATGTGACAAAAAGAATGCAGATGCAAAAGTGGAAAAACAGCTGAAAGTGAAAGAGGCTGGATATATATAGGCTGGATAATGAATTGCACTTCATGCATGGACCATATGCCTGCAGGTTTTTCATTAGGTCCAGTTCTAACCGTGGATGTCTGAAATACCTGCATGCTTTTGAAGTCTCACCTCCTCCTTCAACTACTTTCTCATGTGCAGGAGCATTGCTTTCATTGTTACACATTTCTAATGCTGTCTGTTCTCTCCTGAACGTACTGCATTTTACTTGTTCTCTCTGGTTTTTCAATGATGCAAGTCCAGGACACTCACAGCTGGCAAGCATGTAAATATTACTACTAGCTGTTATTGAGTTTTCAAGTTTTTTTTGTTCTCCTTTGAGTAAAGGATGAAATATCTGGAAGTAACTGCTGCTGCTGCTGTCCTGCTTGGAGCTAAAGGAGGAGGCGGAGGGAGAGTCAGTCACTG
Organism: Sciaenops ocellatus; assembly: GCA_033000465.1. Taxonomy (NCBI): domain Eukaryota; kingdom Metazoa; phylum Chordata; class Actinopteri; family Sciaenidae; genus Sciaenops; species Sciaenops ocellatus. Next base: position 25,556,760 of record CP136887.1, read on the forward strand.
AAGTGGTTTGTGGTGTTGGAATGCAGAGAAGTCATCTAATGGATTGGTTTCTAACTCGCCAACTACACACCGCACAACTGCAGGAAAGGCTGTTTCTCCTGCTGCTATGTTGACCACACATTATTCCTTAGATTATCTGTGTCCACAGTCATGGTGGAGACAAATAACAGCGCTGTTATGTTCCTCCAGTTTGGAATCATCTGCTTAATCTGTTCACATGGAGTCCAAATATTATTTCATATCACTTACATCTTTGTGTTTACTTGTGAAAGTGCCAAAAAGAAAGTTGTGATCTGGTTGAACAGGTTTTGTTCGAGAAAGTTTACATTCCCTCTCACAGCGGGCTTCGTGTCAAACAGTGTTCATGAACAAACATTTCACAGATACCAAGTGGATATAAATTAGCTTCCAAATTGCCGGGAACTGGAGATGGGGACTCTTCTGCATGTAGCACGCTTCATTAAACAATGGAAACTGTTTGCTAAAAGCTTTGGAAGATGAGGTGATTAGCTCTTTATAAATGAAGCTTATTATCATTACTGCCAGTAAATGCATTTGAAGGCGCTGTGGGAGTGCCTGGTGGTTTGTAAAAGGCAAAGAGACATTTGTGTTTGTTGTCGTACAGCTGTCGTCCAGCTGTGACAACAACAGCGCAGAGTGATAGTGAGGTGGCACTGGCACACGTCTGACTCTTTGTGGCAGCGACACATGATTGCCAACGGGTGAACTTGATTGACCATTTCAGGCTTTCATGTTTCGCACAAGCTTGAAGTACATCATTGGAGTTCTAAATAGGTGCTCACTAAATTTCCTCGGGTCTCCATTATGGCAGATTTCACAGAGAACAATTCACCTCACATTCAGCTTTGGGTTTAACGAGGATCAGAGAACACAATGTCAGAGGCCACGAGAAGAGCAGACTCAACAGAAAGCTGCAGGAAAGATAGTCAACCCCTGCACAGTGTCTAGAAAGAGTTGTTCTCCTAAATAACCTCCATTTTAGTGCAGCTTCCTGTGGCCACATGCATGGACCAGCAGGCACAGAGAGCCAAACAGGAAGTGAATATGTGTTGCTGATAATTTGTGGAAATGGGCTGAAAGGGGAAAAGCTGATAAAGATTTCTTACGGGGAGAAGCTTTAAACTAAAAGAGGAATGTTTATGTAGTTTCCAAGCCATGTTTAACCGACCTAAATCCCAGGAAATGTTTATTGCTGTAATTATGTTTTTGCACATGTATTGTATGTATTATCTGGCTCCTCCCTGTGGTGGAAAAGACAGTTACACTGAAATGATGTCAGCCTGTGCAACTGTGTCAGAGATGTATGTAAATTGCAGCAAGTTTCAAGTCGTTGCAAGGGAATATATGAGTAAATCCATGTACCTTCTGTCAGTAGGTAGCCTACATTCCTCCTGTTCCTTGTAGTTTAGCATTACATGAAGTTATTTCATCTCTGAAAGCTGACATGTCTCTTTAACCACACTGAAACAATAAAAAAACCACACTACAAATGTTTAAATGAGGCAGCCATCCAAGGACTTTGATTGCAAATAGGTTTAAATATGTTTGTGCATGAGTTATAAACATATATTTTTTCATCTTAGTCAGTTTTGCCAGGAGCTTTGAGATGAGAAAAACACTGATTATGCGGCAGCAGTAATATAGACTATATTTGCTCACCCTTACAAACTCACCGTATCTCTTATTATAATTCAAATTAAATTACATAATAAATAAAAGACTGCCCATATATTACAGATCCAAAAGGTCTGTGTGCAATGTGTGAGAGGTTTGCTGATGGAGTCGAGGTGATGGCCTGAAAAGTAGAGTCAACACAAACAAACTGTATATTTCAAAAGCTGAATGATTTGAGGCGGTGTGAAAAAGGCCTGAGGGAGGTGTTGACAGCTCTCGATGAGCATCTAGCAGACACTCTCTTCATTATCAGTAAAGAAAATAACCAACAGAGGAGTCGTGCTGCTTGCTGATCTTTCCCCAGGTGATGGCAGGATGGTCTGCGGGATATGAGCTTTTACCCGCTGCTTCTGCTCCTCTGGCAGAGATGAATGGCTCTGTGAAAAAAAGAGTGTCATGAGGATGAGTCAGCCCAGAGCGACTATGTCTCTTTGTATTTGCGCAAACCAAGGTCTGATGATTCATGGGCAAAATCATGACAGTTCCTTTTAAAGAACAAGATGTATGCTAGACAGAACCTGGAAAACTCTGGTTTTATTTTGGGATTAGACATTGTTCAGGTTAAAAATACATAACTTTGACGTTACCCTTTCTTGCCAGAGTGCATGAGGTACAAAAATTGTACAGTTTCTAATCCAAAACCCAACATCAAAGAGGAATTGGACAGTGGTGTCAAGATTATGCAAGTGGAAGCAATAAAAGCAATAAGCTGTGCTGCTGCTGACAACCTAATATCTTTTTTCCTCTTTGAAATGCACTTAGAGCAGCCATTACTTTAAATATGGTGATGCAGGGACATTGGCTGCCAGCGTAAATCTAACTCAGAGCCCAGGTAATATAATAGCTGTGTCAGATTACATGTGATGTCCGGCACGTACGCAGACCCAAAACCTCAAGGCTCAGGTGGCCTTTGTATCACACACATAGGCAACAACTACCCTATTTTCATAGTAATTTGCTTTTATCAAGTTTATGTTCCATCTATTCACCAGAGAGATGGTAAACAGCCCTGCAAACACACACACACACACACACACACACACACACACACACACCAATACACATTTCAAATCTGAACAACTAATGGTCCACAGCTAATAGGTTGTTTTTCTTGATTTATGATTTATGAGAGCAACCAACAAACAGTATGATAACAATTGTCCAGCATACATTAAACAAATTCAATCTTACAGGAGAATGTAACCAAGACTACAATTAAACATTGTAAATGAGCAGTCATTTCAAATGTGGCAAACATCATCTGTCATTAACAAAGAGAGATCATTTATTAATCAGTGTAATTGTATACTGAAATGGTGCATGTGTTCAACAAGAGCTGACACCAGCAGAGAAAAACATCCAAACAGCAGCACATGATGTAGAGGTAAACACTGAAACAGGAACATGTAAATGACTTTTTCTCTTGGAGTTTAAATCTGACATGGTTGGAAACTTTCACCCAGCATCTGTGAACAAAATGCCGCTGAGTAGAAGTAAATCTGATTTTGCATTTTAGCGCAGCGGAGCTCTCAGCCCTCCTTTCCGCTTCAAAAATAAACTGGAAGAAATGTTCCTCCTCTACACACATTCAACAACTTTCCTCGTCAGCTGCAGCTCATGAACTTTAACTCTCTCTTCTTGGTGATGAAGCCAAACAAGCCTCTGCTCAGAAACACCACTCAGACACCTGTCAGGCTTTCATTCAGGGTGGAGATGTGGTCGATCACGCAGAGCTGTCTCTGGCCGCGGTGGGCTTGCCTCGGCCTCTTGTGCAGCAGGAAGAGGCGTTTGGCTGCAGCCCTGTACTTCCGTGACATGAGGTTGTAGACGACGGGGTTGATGGAGGCGCTGAGGTAGCAGAGCACCATGGAGGCCATGTTGAAGTTCTGGCTCAGCATGGCTGTTTCGTAGTCGTCCACCTGAGCGAAGAGGTTCCTGCCAATGTGGTATGGCAGCCAGCAGATAATGAAGGCCAGCACCACCACCACTGAGGGCAAAATAAAACCAAGAGGGGGGGCAATCAGTTTGATTTAAAAGGAGATTTAAGAAAAACTATTCCCTTTCTTGCTGAGAGTTAGATGAGATTTACACCACTCTAATGTCTGTACAGTAAAACGACACACAGTCACTTCCTTTCCTGTCATCACCATGAGGTTGCCAGGCAACAAGCACAGACTCCAGGAGGTCACTGCACCTGAAACCCCCTGAAAAAAACATGAACTGATGATTTTAGACTTCAGGATTTGTGCAGATTAAACAAACACGATATAAATTGTTCAGGTTTAGAGTTTTTATAAGCTAAGCTGGTGGCACCTTATATTTATTGTACAAATATGAGAGTGGTACCAATCTTCTCATCAAACAAGTGTACTACCCAAAATGCCGGACTATTCAAACTATTCTTTTGAAAGGTGCGTTAATAATGAGTTTACACAAAAAAACAAAATAAACTGTAGCTAGGTAGAATGATTTGGTGTTGCTTACCCAGATTTTCAGATATTTGTCTCCACCCAAGTGGGCTACACTGAACAGCATAGCTGGATATACTAGAAGTAGGTGCAAAAATATGTTTCTTTGTGCTTTGTATGGTAAAAAGACCATTTGAGTATCTGTGACTGATAGTTAAGCAACAAGTTAAGGTTAGAAAATTAAAGTTAGGGTTAGGTTTGAGTTCTAAGATGAATAATAGTTTGATAAACACTTTGTTAGAATGATTTGATCATATTTGATTGACAGCAGCATCAGTTCTGTTTTCTATTATATTGTTGGTGGCTGGTCTATAGAGCCAGTGAATCTACATAAATCTCACATGTGACATCCAGATAATTTGTGCATTCATGTTGGGCTCGTTTATAATAAGAAGCTGATTAAGAAAATTGGTTTTCAGGATCTTTAAGTAACCCATGATCTATGGTCTGTGGTCAGCCTCGACATTTATTAATGACCAGCAGCAATTAATATCCAAAGAACTCCTCCTCACACACAACTCACTGAACCTTTCTTGTTAAGCGGTGGCAGCGGCGACGGTGGCCTGTAATTGGCTCCAACAATGGTGTCACACTTTCACAATAGGGGCAAGTAAAGCGAGCCAATTAGAGTGTATATACAGCAAAAACGTCACTGAGGAAAAAAACGTGTCACAAATCCAAATGAAAAAGATCAAAGCTTTATTGACCTTTTGGTGAGATAATCACGGAGTCACTGGTATTGATCAAGAAGCCCCTGCAGATAAAATTACCACCAATTTATCTCACGGGGGGCAGTAATTTCTATAAGGATAATAAATGTTGTTCATTAATGAAAAGAGATGCATGAGTGAGGTATAGCTGTCAACTGTAAATTGAATACCTACAGTGTGGATTCACAGACGCCACAGTAACTCCTGTGGCACACGGGCAGATTAAACAGGAGCCCACAGGACTGTGGGAGCATGTAAATTTTCATCAAGGTTGATTTATGGAGGCCCCTGATGACAATCCAATTTGGGATTCAACAAATGTGGATACAAATGGCAGCGAGACTGACAACATGTGTTCTGTGCAGTGTGTGCTCAGCTAATGAACAGCATTAACATCCTACTGGATGGATCATGATTAAATATTTGGTTGATACAGATTGGAAGTGGCTAACAGTCTTTTACAGTAAAACAGGGGTTCCTGCACAAGATGCCAGAGCTGCAAATTAAGCCAATCAGTATGTTCAGTGACAGGACGTGATTAGCTACAAACAAAACAACAACACACGGTACCAGCTTTATCTGCCTCAAACTTGCCGGATAAAAGAAACAGTGTCCTGTCAAAACGCAGAACAAATCAGCTCTTTTAATGTGTGTGAAAAAGTTCAATTTGCTTTAACAAAGACACACAACAGAAAACCAGAAATCCTGGATTCTATGTGAATCTGTCAGCGTGTTTTTCTTTTGCTTCAACAATGAAAGGCAGACTGACAACAGTGCAAACAGATGGATTTCTGGTTTGAGTTTTTTACCCACAAAGAGTTTTATCTGCTATCACTCTTGGGTTTTCTGCTTTTTAGTTTGTGGCAATGAAGAAGCAGAGAAATGTTTCAGGAAACAGAATCAGGGGGTGTACGTCTGCATAATGTGAAATGCACTTTTTGTGCATTATCACAGATGATCAATCGACAGCCCTAACCCGAACCCAAACCCTGTGATCAGTGTGCACAAGTTTACTTGCAAGTTTCCAATGTGAAAGCTACAGCGCTGTGACAGCTGCATGTTTAACTGTGCAGACTTTGATATAAATCTTTGAACAGGATGTCACACTTTTATACTGAACGAAAACGGATAAAACATTGTGTGAAAGCTGACACAGTCACTCACAAACACACAGATGATTGCTGCTTAATATGAAAGAAACAACACAACATCAGTCCGCAGAGATGAATAAATGAATAACCCACTCACCCAGGATCTTGACTGTTTGCCTGTGTGACCGTTCACGTGCCAAAGCACAGGGGCCTTGCAGGTCATTTTTGCTTTTCCACAGCTTGCACCCGATGGAGCCGTAGAGGAAGATAAGGCAGAGCATGGGGCAGAAAAAGTAGGTGGTGGACACCCAGAGCATGATGTGCAGCTGCCCGGAGATGATGGCGTTGTCGGTGTGCTTGCACTGCCCAGTATTGTAGTCAGGGTGTGTGACATTGTCATACTCCACCCCAACCAGGAAGAGTGTGGGAGCTGCAGAAACCAGGGCGAAACCCCACAGGGCGAGGATGATGTACTGGACCCTGCGTCTGGTCACCACCACCTTGCTCTTGAGGGGGAAGCTGATGGCCATGTAGCGCTCAATGCTCAAAGCCGTGATGTGAAGGATGGTAGCCGAGGTGCAGCCCTCAAAGATGTAGTGATAGAAGCGGCACACTGCCTCCCCAAACAGCCAGGGCACGTACTTCCACAGGCGGTAGAGGTCAAAGGGCAGACAGAGGAAGATGATGAGGTCAGACACCGCCATGCTGGACAGGTAGAGGTTGGTGGTGGTCTTCATATCTTTGAAATGCTGGATGATGAGGATGGTCATGGTGTTACCCGTCACCCCGATGATGAAAATAAGAATGCAGATGACAGTGACAGGGATGAGGGTGGAAGCGGGGAACAGCGAGCCCTCGTAGTGGTGCTCTTCTATGTTGTACTGGTCCATGGCCTCTGCTGAACCAGCATGAAGGTCCACCTGGGGTCTGGTCCAGGGCATGCCAACTTCTACTGTGAGTGCTGGCACAGCAAAATGTGAAATCAAGACTGAACAAGTAGCTGAGGAGAGAAGAGATAAACCATTTATCTTTCTTAACTACAAATAGACTTTATATTTATTTGTGCATATTATAAACATCTGTTAGCAGTATCCTGAACCTGAATCATTGTTTTTAGTCAGTTTTAAGTGATTTCAAATGATTACACTGCATTTTTTTGTAACAAAACTGTAAACTTTGACAAAGGAAAGCCTGATTATGACAGAAATTGGCTGCTAATATATTCTCACACTACACAGAAATGACTGGAAAGCAGTAGATGCCTGGAAAAATGTGAAACACAACGACATGATCAGAAAAATAACATCCTGGTGTAAAATAAATCTTTGCTGCTGACTTTACCTTTAAAGATTTGAGCTGGGTCTCTCAGCCTTTTTAACTTTTTCTTCACCTCGGTCTTGTTCCCGTGTGTCGATGGAGAGCAGCAGCAGCAGCAGCAGCAGCGACAGGAGAATCTCATCAAGTGGCAGAGCTGGTCCCTAATGCTCAATAACCAGTCGGGGCTCTGGTGAGAGACGAAAGAAAGGAGCACCTCCTCCACAGTACCCTGAGGAGTCAGGGAGCAGCAGAGGAGGTTGCTTGAAGTGCGTGTGTCTAAGTAATCTTCCTAATCAAATGATGATGGGACTGATGACGGTAAAGATGGAGGGAATAAGATTTGAGGGAGCCCCCCACCACTGCTGCTCCCCTGAGAGAATAAATACAGATATCACATTAATATGGACTGAGCATAAACACCTAAGAGATACACATATTATAAAGAGGGCTATAACTTTATTAATTAATGCATCAATCACTGAAATCCCAGCGTGTTTGCCAAGCCGTCTGGAAGTAGTCACTGAAAAATGAGTTCTGTGTTTGCTTAATTGTCCACCAGCTCCATCTGTCTCTCCGCTCGGCTTCATCACTCCACACACCCACCAACTCATCTCCTCCTCTTCATCCTCAGGTTACCTATCAAGGCTTGTTATAATAAACCTGACTTCAACAACGCTGGTTAAAAAGGACGGCTAATTTAAGAAATGACCTAAACTGTTAATTGGTCAGTAGTTAGATGTGTAACCAGGTCAAAATACTACAAAAATCTTTGAATGAATGAATGAATGGGGTGCTAGATTTCACCTTAATCTATCCCTAATTCTTGATCTGTGAGACTTTCGTGTGAGTTCTTCTACCTGGTCAAGGATTTAAGTCTTAAAATTTCATGTCTCAAAATGAGAATACAAGTTTTAATATAGTGTGACCTCCAACAAGTCAGTGCAGTCAGATTTTCAGTCTGATTTTGAGTTTTATAGTGAGAAAAAGACTGTTGCACGCTCTGCAGATCAGTATCACAATCGGTTATTTGTTGCCTCTGTGTGTGGCATTTCCCAGCTAGCGCATTGCAAGCAAAATGTCTATGACATGAACGTGCACAGGGATGTATTTTCAGGTCCCGATCTGCAGGTTTTCCAATTTCGTGTCCAAAGAAACATTAATCATGAAAAGCCCGGATGACCTGTTGGGTGACCGGCGGTGTGCCACCACATCCATTAGATCTAAATGGACCTTTGTAACAAGAGTCACCCTGACACCAGAGTGTATTTGTGTTTACACTGAGCTGACCCACAGCCGGATGGACCACTCGGACCTCAGAGGGCAGCAGCAGGAATGTCCCTCCTCTGTCAGTGTTTACTCCTGTCAGCGATGAGGAAAGCTTGTTTGCTCTTTTTTCCCCCTCTTTCTAAAGACCAGTGTGTCTCTCAACAAGAGCTAGAGCTGTACACAGAGAGGTGACCGAGACGAGTAGGCCCACTTTCACCCTCATTAATCATGGCTCTCTTGCTTACACCACTTAGGTGCGCTTGTGCGGTGTTATATCTTCCTCCAGGAGCTTTCATTCAACGCTGTCTGTCTCACACACAGTACTGTGAGGTGTAGCAGCAGTGCTGAACTCTGAAGTCACAATGAAATAAAGACCAGACAGAAGAAGTATCCCTATAATCAAAATTTCAGACTTCATCATCATCATAATTATCATCATCATAATGACAGTAGAATATTCTGTGCTTGATTGGTAGCTGATCATATTCTTCTGAAAGAAAGAGGAGTAGACTTGAAGAAAGAAAAGGATAGAAACTTTTCCCGTACAGATTTTGTACATTTATCTTTTAGCTGACAGAATGAGCACACCGGCACCGACATCTCTTACTCATAGATCCTTTGACTGACTCACCATCACAGATTCAGTTTGGGTCCTTCAGCATCCATATTTTATTCTTGATTTAGGGAGGATGCTGCTGCGACCATCTTCTTTGAGAATATAACGGTGGTGTTCCAGCAATGTAGATTTTCTTTATAAAATGACGTCAGTCCTTTTGTTTACTTTCAGTCTAAAGACTCACTGTGTTACACACTGAGTCCTTAAAGTGGAGCTCATTTTGACTTATATATATCATTTATAACTTGACCAATATGTCTCTGTTTACAGTCCTGTTTATAGTCCCTTATTTTGTAATATGTATATAGTGTTCTTTTTTGTTTGATAAGTGCATGCCTTGTTTAATTATTTATTATTTATCTGATCTTTTGCACTGACAGGAGAGCTGTGCCTAAATTTCGTTGTGCTAACGTATTCTGTACTACCGTGCAATGACAATAAAAACTCTAGTCTTATCTCAACTACCCCTGAGACGCTGTGGTCCTTTTCTTTTCTTTTCTTTCTTTCACCAGATAGGTTAGCAAGTCAAGAAAGTAGCAGCTGAGGCTGAGTACTGTTGCCATCAATTAGTGCTGCAGCAATTATTTTTACTATCATGTAATCTTTTTTATTTGTTTAATTGAAAGTCTGTGAAAAAAACCTACAAAAAACTGTGGAACAATTCCATCGCAGAGCCCGAGACAACCATTACATCCATGTCTGTCCATGTCTTTGTACTGTCATTGGTCCAGACTCATAATATATTTAGTGAATAAATTATATTAATTGTATTTTTGATGAAATCTAAATTATCATTATATTGACATGTATGAATCCAGTGAAAAACCTGCTGTCTGGACTATTCCTGGGGCAACTGGACTTGGTTGTAGATCCGTGAAGACGTTTCACCTCTCATCCAAGAGGCTTCTTCAGTTCTGACTGAAACCTCAAACATTAACACCTATCATTCACATCAGACATCAGGTAACGACAACAAAAACGCTCTAACAAACCAGAGGAAACAATGACCTGGTTAACGATGCCACCAGGGTTATATACCTGTGTTTCCTCACCAGTCAGTCAGACATGAAGCTTCTTGGATGAGGTGTGAACCGTCTTCACAGATCTACAACCAAGTCCAGTTGCTCCAGATTTAACCCTTTTCAAAAAGATGTCTGCACCAGATTTTAAGAAATTCCCTCAAGGCGCTCTTGAGAAATCGCACTCACAGGAAGAGGACGGACAGATTGACAACCTGAAGACATGTCTGTCCAATTTTCCACTGGAGAAACAAAGAAATCCTCCCATTTGAGACACTGAGTAAATATTTGGTGATTTAGCTTCATAAATTACTTAAAGAATGAACGGATTATCAGAACGGCTGACTGTTATTGATATATTTAAAGAAAGGAGGTTAGTCTGTTGGAAATATGTTTGAAGTTTCCTGGTATACAATTTCAACACCAGGCAGCCAATCAGAAACAAGTATTTCCACTGCTTTGCTATCGTTGAAGAGTAATCCGAAGACAAATATATGCCCAAACTTCAAACACGATTAAGAATTATAAATCTTTTATTGTGCATGGATCCTTTGTAGATATCATGGCTATACAGATACACTTTAGATACATATCTATGATTATACATTTTTTCCCATAACGAACATTTTAAAGTGATATGTCTGGTAGTATGTATAGTATAACAAATTTTCATTTTGGAATGTACGGTGTATGAGGTAACTGCAAACATTAAAATTACATAAAAATGGTCTCTATTTTTGTGCATATTTTACTCATTTTTGTAGCATTTTGTTAATCTCTTCGACCACAGGTAGTGAGCCTGGCGTGAAGAGGTGTTAAAATGGCACACGTTGCAATCGCTATCAAAAATAGGAATTTGAATTCTTTAAATGACAAAGAGAAGACATTTGCAGAATGTCCGAAAGACCAAATCATGTAATTATCCAAGACGTTTTGCAAGGTACCTGTATTTCATTTTTATGGTTGCAACAGCAATTAATCTGCCCAAAACCAAACAACACTAGACCCTACAGTCAGATTACCACTGAGAACTCAGTGTTAGCAATCTGTTACAAATACTTAACACACAGAGAGAAAAGGCAAATTTAGATTCACAGGAAGTACATGATATAACACATTTTGTATCTGCCGTTTGCGTTCCATGATTCATGAGTACTCAGGATTTATTATTTTCTCTGGAGAGTATTAACTTATATTACTTCAATATTATAAAAAAATATACTTCACACATGTATAACTTGACAAAAGAAATCAGAAGAAATCATAAGTAATACACAGATCTACTTTCCATTTTTCTCTCCTGATTATGTATGATTACTAAACATCAAATAAATGTTGCAAAAATAAAAGTAAATAAAACACATTTTAGTGTTTTCTAACACTAAAACAAAAAACATCAAGACTTAAGAGAAATGAACAAAATTCTCCCGAGATTTTTTTCCTCTCCAATTAAGGCCTCTGAAACAACTGGTACATACTTCTTTTTTTTTTTTTTTTTTTTTAACTCGTTTTTTCTTCTTTAATGTTTTTTTGTTTTTTTTGCTGAGATAGATCAGCTGTTTCAGTGACACATTATGTGGTACTACAACTTTTAAAACACCCAAAACACAAGTAGGGCTTGCACAATCTCAAAGTGTGTTCTATAAAATGCATCACAAGACCAAGACACAGTTAGTCAAGGTTTTTCTTTCACTAAGGTGCAAAAATCAATTACTGGGGGGAAAAAACAGAAACAAAATAAAACAAAACATACAGGTAAGCATACATTTTTTGTGCTGAACAACAATATTTCGGAGTAAAGCAGCAGTATAACTATATGATAGTAAAAATAATTAGAATTCGCTGTTAGTTTGGTTTTTGTTTGTTTTCTAACTTTATACTGAGCTTTTTTTTTTTTTTCCTCAAACTTACAGGTCCTTTTGTGTCTTCACTGTACAAAAATATACTAACATTTCTCCAGTCATTTTTGCATCCTTAAACATTCTGAACATCAAAAAGGTTGGAAAGTGCTAAATGAACGTTCTATAATGTGAACAAGATTTTTAAATTTTTCCGTTTCCTTTCTCACTAAACACCCCTTAAACTCCAGCAGGGGGCGCGGGGTAAAGTCCCTTCATCTGGCCCTGAAAGCCCTCCCAGCCGTGTACCTCTGTGGCACTAACTACATACAGTATACACATCTGGACACACACACACACCCCACTGTGCAAACACTGGCCCAACCAGGTCCCAGGATCAAATAGCACATAGGCTAATGACACACCTACATACTATTTTCAGGAACACATCTATCAAAAAACAGTTTCATACTGGACACATCAATGGAAATATAAATAATGACTATTTCTATACACATACATACATATATATATATATATATATATATATATATATGTGTGTGTGTGTGTATATCTATGCACATAGATATATATCTACATGTGTATGTATACACGCACACACTGTAATCAACAAGTACATGAGTCGAAGCGCCCCTTCCTCCCTGACCCTCTCCTCAAATTAAACCTTTTCTCTGCTCTTTCTGAGTTCCTTTTGCGCAGGAAGCTGATCATGATGGAACAGAAATCTGAACTGAATAACAGACACCACAAAGTTGGGACAAGGTGACAAAAGGCAGGAGAGTCAGGAAGGTATCACAGGTGAAGAAGAAGAAGAACAAGAAGAAGAAGAAGGTGGTGTTATATCCTCATTTTTTTAACTGCTTCTCAGCTGTCACTCACCAGCTCTGTATGCTGCTGCACCGCAATGTGCCTAACGCGATTACTCTGTTGACAACAGAATACAATAAGTACAAAACAAAGAATACAAAAACAACAGAGAGAGAGAGAGAGAGAGAGAGAGGGGGGGGATAAAGCTATAACCCTGCAGCTGGGTGGCGCAAACTGCTCATTTAATGACAAAGTACTGGATGACGAAAGCGATGAGAATGGCGATGACGGCGAAAACCATGAGGAGGAGGAAAGCGCACTGCTCGTCCGTTAGGCTTCGCCTGGCTCGGTTGGACTCGGTGCTGGCCCTGGACCCTGAGCCGGCCGCGCCGCCACTTAATGCAAGGTCGTTCCGCTGGGGCGAGAGGGTCACTGTGGGGCTGTAGGGACCGCTCAGCTCTGGGGCGTCCTGGCACTGCCTGATAGCGCACACCCGGAAACGGTAGTCACTGCTAGGCTGCAGGTTCTGGACATGGAAGGATGTGGCAGAGCCTTTGTAGGCCTGTGAACAGACGGGAAGACGAGACAGGACGAGAGTGAAATATGTGGTTTCATCACTATGTTTATGAGAATATATCACAGAGGTAATACTGTAATCAAAGACAGACAATACTGTAACAATACTGGTTAGTTTGTTGTTGTACTGAACTCATACTGGACAGTAAAGGTGATAAAATCCTTCCCATCTTATGGCCTCTGACCAACTGGCCAACTGTCATACAATGTGTCAGATATAATGGAAAAAATGTTTAGTTTCCCTTTTTCAGCTTTGCCTTTGAATTTACAGCTTTTTATTAGAGTTATGTTGTTTGTCGCCTCCTGTCTAAGCTGTTTGTCCAGCTGACACAACCACACATTTTTGGAGAGCATTGTGAACATGAACTGTTTGTTTGCTTGAATATTTTCAAGACATTCCAGGTTTTTCTTGTTTCAAATTTGGGAATTAGATTAAAAAAAAGTTGAAGATAACAAAAACACACCTTTTTAAATTTGCTTTTAACGTTCAACTTAGTCTAATATGTCTTAAGTGTACTGTTTGGATGTTTGATGTTGTTTTGCTGCTTCGATATTTTGATGTTTTCAAAATGTAAAGTGTCTGTGAGTATCCAGAAAAGTGCTTGTAAATAAAAATGTATTATTATGAATAATAAATTAATATAAAATTATTCATAAAGGAGGCTATGAGCAGGTTACATAATATAAAAATTATTAAATTGTCCATTACTCTCTGGTTGGTGCAAAGTCTGAAGCAGCGCCTCAATCAAACTGTCCTCAGCAAATAAATAATTCCCTTTTCCTTAAACATGAGCTTTCCAGTCAAGGCCACCGAGTCTGACAATAAGGACGGAAACAAACTCATGTGGGATGGCAGCCACATATTTCAACTCCCTGATTCGATTGCCATGTATGATGCGTCGAGATTAGCATAAGCCTGCAGTGGCCATTACTCCACGTTAACATGGCTGGAGGCCACTGAGAGGAATGAATGTGTTGGCAGGGGTTAGACACCTGAGATACCTCATGGATCAATGACCTTTGCATAATGGCCAATTTAAAGCCAGCGGTGACTAACACAGAATGCTGCAAAGCCACAGTAAAAACATTAAGGGCCCTGCATCCATCTGTATCCTGATCTGAATAAAAAGGACAGCGTGATGAATGGCAGGTCAGCCGCAGGTAGGGACAGGAAAAAAAAACCTTGAAACAACGTCAGTACCTGTTTAAACTCAGAGTTTCCCATCATATACTGCAGCGTGTAGAGGATCGGGTCCCCCTTCATGGGCTGCAGGGCCTCCCATGTGACCTCGCAGGAGTTGTCATCCAGTCGCTCCACTTTAGGGGCTGGAGCGTGGAGGGAGAGAGAAAGAGTGCAGATGTAATGAAAAGGATAATAGGTGAGACCTGTGATAACTGATCTCTGCTGCTGGATAACAAATTAATCTCATAAAGAGCATATTTAATGAGGAGGAATGTGAGTCACTGTAGATTTACTTTACAGTATTAATCAGTCAAAATACAAACAACACAACAGCTGCTGTCATTGTCACATGGAAGAGGTACATATATGACACAATGGCTAACTGACCTGACTTATAATGCTAAACTTCAGTTTATTTGAGCCTCTGTTGCACATTACTGCTGTTGAGATGTGTGAAAGACTACTTTGGGGGAACTCAACAACATTATGAGGTTTGACTTTGAACTCATGCAGAGTAATCTAGAAAACCTCGAGGTTATAATTTAGACCAAACAACATTTGCTAAAGCTGGTTGTAGCTTTGAATTTTTAAATATAAGAAGAAATCAAACTTCAAACATATTTTTTTTTTTACGTGCCGTGAATGTTCTGCTTGAATCAGAGCTTTTTTATTTATTTTTCCAAGCATTCACGTTAGTACAAGATAACTTGCTTTATGGATGTACAATGACTCAGCTGACTACTACAGCTACTACACGCAACTTTGCCCCTTTAGTGGAGTGCCACACTGTGAGTCATGCTCTTCTTTAGATAGGTGGCATTTTAAGCAAAAACAATAAAGATAAGTGGCTGTTTTTGAACTGATAAAGAGGCAATCATCACAAATTACAGTGGCAGGGAGTGTTTTAATCCATTATCGTGTTAAATACTGGCAAGTCTGGATTGAAGCTGTTGATAGCTGAGGGTCTACTTCACTGCGTGGCAAGAGAAAACGCTGACAAACCGACACACGGCTTGCCTGATTCAAAAGAGGTGGCGCATTGAGAATAAAACCCACGTCCTCATTACTGACTTCAACGAGTAGGATCAAAAGAGGCTTTGCAGAGGCTGGTTGAGATCAGACCACAGTGCTGAACAACCCGACTCGGGATGACAGTCGACAAGTGAATCTTGGCCGCTGGTTCTTAATCAAATGCAAGTCAAACGTGGGTCAATGGAGGTTAAAGGCTGAGCATACTGGCTGTCTCTGTGTCAACAGTGAGTGTTTATAAAGATAATAAGAGCTGATCCACATTGGGTCGATAGAGAGAAAGAAAGAAAGAACTTCCACTGTACCTTTCACAGGGGCTGGAGGAGAGCGTGGGGTGGTGAATGTGTAAACATTGGAGAAGGGCCCTTCGCCCGCCTCATTAAAGGCCTGGATGCGGAACGTATAAGAGGTAGACTCATTAAGCCTCTGGACTTTGTGTGTGTGGCATGGTCCTTTATACAAGGATATAAATCTGCAATGACAGGAACATGAAAAAGAGAGAGAGATTTAATGAGTAAAAGGGTAAAGATGACAAAAAAGCAAACGAGACGAATGACTCCTCTGTCAGGAAATATACAGACGCTTTAAAGCAGATCATCAGTTCCTGTCTCCTTATAAAGGCACTCTGCACCAGTGTTACTTTCCGTGCACCCCGCCCTCCTCGATACAGTTATCTGAAGCTTTTCCTCAAACACCAGGCTGTTATCGGTTCATCTCTTGTCAGGCCACTTCCCCTCGCATGACTAATGGGTAACTGACCTGCCATTCTTGTCCTCCATCTGCAGCTGATACTGGAGGGCGTCTGAGGTGGCGGCTTTGGCTGGACCGTCGCCCCACTTCAGCCTGAGGGTCTGATGGCTGAAGGCGGTGCACTCCAGGCGGGGCGGCTGTGGGGGCAGGGGCTTTGTCTTCAGCTTGAAGGTGTGACTAAAGGGGCCTGCTCCCAGGCTGTTCAGGGCTTGGATTCGGATCCTGAGGAGGAGGAAAGAGAAGAGAGATGTCAACATCAGAGATGCACCGAATCTTTTCAGATCTTTGAAGTCAGAAAATGTAGCCAGACTTTCTAACAACAATAACTGACAGTATACACAAACATTTTCGTAACTTTTGTAACTATTAAATAACTTTTACATTTTGTCGCTTGTTGGATTTTTTCCACAACAGCAGGTGAGTCATGTGCAGAGGAGGCTGGTTGTTTTAGTTGGATAATCGATTACTGTCTGAGCCACTGTGTGCAAGACGTGAAGTATTGTCCAGTGCAGCATGCATGTAAATTTGACCGGCACATAATTGGATATATGTGCCGGATCAATCACATCTCTAATTAACATTATTTCATCTGTTTGTAAGTAGTCGGTCAGTGACACGTTTTATGTTGTTGGCTCTGTATCCATTTTGAACACACTTTAATCAACCTCACTCTTTGTTTAATTACACATCCAATGAGTGGATTGAAGAATATGTCAGTACAGCTTCCAGACTGCACTGAATCACAGCCACTGTTAATTAAACCAGTGTAAAATACATGCCTGTGTGGACTTGAAAATATGAATTGCTGTTTTATTATCCTGATACGAGTTGAGCCATGGTACGTTTGTGAAAGCAAAAATGTTGGTATCAAGTTTGGACACCACGACTGTTTCCCAAACAGCTGCCATCCCGTCTGGAATAAGTTGGATTTAGAAATTGAACTAATTACATTTTGCTTCAGTTGTCCCCTCTGGCATCCTTTGCTGCAAAGCATCACAGGCTGAGTTAATACACTAGCGTGGTGTGTAATTGATTTGTATCACATTCTTTGACTCGCGGCTGCTGAGATCTAACAGTGTGAGAAAACTGTTAGCTCTTGTTGACATCGGAAAGGTGCAAAGTTGTGTATTACAAGCGTGATGCGACATTTTGACGATGAGGAAGCACCGACCTGTAGCTGGTGTCAGGCTGCAGGTGCTGGATGATGTGTTTGGTGACGGGACCAATAACGATGGGCTGCCGCTCTCCAAGGTCAATCAGGTAGGAAGTGATCTCAGAGCCGTGATCACATGGGGGGTCCCAGCAGATGCCCAGGCAGGTGGACGGAGAGTAGAACGGTGGCGGCCTGGAAACGCCGTCCTCATCTTCCTCGTCTTCATCTGCGTCCACTGAAGTCTCGTACCTTTGCAGCTCGGACTCCTTCAGCGCGTAGATGTTGCTGATGGCCGCGGGCACGGAGCAGGGCGTCTGGCACAACACTGCCTCGCTGAAGGGCCCCACACCGGCCACATTCACAGCCTGAACAACAGCAAGACAGAAGAGTCAGCTAATCAGGTAAAGACATGAAAAGACACATGTGTAGCGTCCACATTTGACCACAAGGTGGAGTTCCAATGTAAACATAACTGGTATGTGTTTCAACAACCCAACAAGTGTAATTATTTATATTATTTGACCATATGGGGGTTGGTTTTACAGCGTGATCAGCGTGTGATAGTTAGGGGTGGTCTGATTTATTGTGCCAAACAAGTGGACTAATAGTGGCAAAGAGGGAAATAAACACAATATATGTGATGTGTTTCTTCCTTTCTCCCGTTGGACCACAAAAGAAGCTGCAAGAGAACATCACGGCCTGAAATTTCAAGATGAACCAGGCCCCAAGGACAAAGCCACTGTTTTAATGCCAGAATCTGTCTCGCCTTTTACACAAACGCTTCATTGGTCACAGTCTAAAAATGCACAAGAGACACGGTGTAACCTGCTGCTATATCACAGCCTGTTCATCACGATGAAGTAACTAGTGAACCATATGTATCTATCAGGTATAAACAGTGTTAGTGTTAGAATTAGTTGGCTAATCATCACAGGCGAGCACACAAGAATCAATCCTAAAAACTAACCGTCTTCTGGTGACTGACTCACCATAAATGTTTTTCCAAATCATCACCAACCAAAACCAATCTGGAGCCTTAAAAATTGTCTCCCACCTATTCTTATATTCTCCATAAATCAGCTGCAACCTGTTGGCATGATGCTATTCATCATGTCACAAAGTTTTTAGACAATTACGAGTACCAAGGAGAGTCATCTGGGTTTATGAGTATTGTGTTTCCTGCTCAGACTGAAGAAATGTCTGAAATTCAGCCTACTTGAACTGACTGAACTGTTCCAGATCTCATCTTCCCAGATATTTTCCACTCGGCAGAGGATTAATAACAATCCACACAGTTTAAATGAGGTCTTCTCAAACATTGTCATGCCTTGGAGGGACTGGACCCCTAACCCCGACAGTGTTACAATCTTTATCCTTTGCACCACAATGGCAAAGAGAGAGAAGAGTGAGAACACCGTAATAAATCAAATACTTAAGAAAGAGAAGAACAAATACCGTGAATAGTTCTATCTCTATCAAATGATGGTGAGACGAAGATTTGTACATTCTTATACTGACGTTACTTGAAAAATTCACCACTGATCTTTACTGTTCTTATCTCGTCAAGATAACCTTTACTTGTCAGACTATTATTTTAATGGGAGCACTCTGGATTCTTCATGAAGTCTTCATAAAAATAATCGTACCTTATTACTTTTGTAAGGTGAGATATTATTTTTTATTTAATTGTAAGGTGTGATCTCATTCTAGCTTTAGTTTTTTGGGAACAGATGAAAATTACCCCGGGCTTTTAAGTGTTTATTAGTGCTCACCTGTGCCCGGCAGAAGTAGTTGGTCGCAGGCAGCAGCCCCTTCATTTCATGGCTGAGCCCTGGTCCACTGTAACACACCTGCATGCTGCCCTCAACAGCTCCCCACTCGAGACGAAACTCTGTCACCGGAGCTCCATTGCAAGGAGGTGCCTGTAAGACGAACGGCCATGAGAATCAGTGCTCATAGTGCTCAACTGCTATAGTAATGCAGCTATATGTAAATTTTATGGCCTCGAAATGATGCAAGAATTATAATTTATGGGTCAGTTGGGGGGGGGGTGGAAGTGGAGCTGGTCTTACCTCCCAGCTAACAACAACACAGCTGGGCGATTTGCATGTGGTGGAAGGAGCCTTGCACTGCTCGGGGGCCCCGGGGCCGGTTGTCACCTCAAAGCGCTCTGAAAGAGGTCCAAACTATCCGCACAAAAGAACAAAAAACAATTTAATACAACTGAAAAACATCATATTACACTTTTTAAATCATATTAAGTGAGAGGGGGCTGAAAGCCTGTAGCAGAGAAAAAAAAAAAACAACAATCCCTTTTATTGATAGATCAGTCCTGACAGTCTTTCTCACCCCAGCCTTGTTCGCCGCTTTGAGCCGGAAGCTGTAGGTTTTGCCAGGCAATAAGCCTCCCACTGAGCAGTCCAGATCTGGACCCTGGTAAACCTCCCTGCTCTCCTCAGACTGCGGCCCACTCACTTCTACACTGTAGCAGGACACTGGGCTGCCTCCGTCTATCTGAGGGGGACCTAGGACATTTGAGCAACCAGCGTTAATAAATGAATACTTTAAAAGAGGAAATAATACAGTATATAGACGAGGATAAATGCACAAACTGTAAAATACGAACTGCATAATCAAAGCTCAGTGCTTTGAGGTAGTTCACTAGACGAATAAATACATCAACAGAAGCTAGAATACATCCCACACAGATCTGAGTTGGAGAGGAATGACTCACCCCAGCGCAGTTGCACCTCCCTGGCTTTGGGCTTGCCCACCAGCCGAGGGGGCTGGCAAGGCCCTGGGGGCACTGCGGGAGTCTGGACCTGCAGGGTCTCCGACAGCTTGCAAGGGAAGACAACACACCAATTAAGAGACTTGGAGGAAAAAAACAAAAAAACAAACAAATTGACAATCTCACTCCCTCCTCCTCTATTTCTCTGTCTCACACAGACACCGACAAACTGGATACAGATTGTCATTTTCAGCAGCTTATCAGACTGATCCAGGCAGACCAGAGAGAAGACAAACGTGAATCATTCAAAAAAAAAAAAAAAAAAGGTACACCTGCGTACAGAGAAATATACTGAATTCTTTACAAAATCCTGGATTAAGGTGGACAGATTGTCTGGCGAGTGATAAAATAGGACTCTCAAGTTTTGCGACAAAAGGCAAACATGTGAGTGTTATGTCACATAGTGCTGCGCCAAAAGGCAGGATCCTGCCACCATGAGTCATGTTTCTTTACAAGCCCCGGGCATGAATAAATGCATGCACTAACAGTTGATGAAGAAATTAATGAAGAGTGTCTGTAAACCGAACTAATGAAGAAATACATCCTCTGACACATGCAGGGAGGGTTAATCGATTAGCAGGCTTTGTCTTGTACTTACACACCAGGAAGCATAGTCTAATCTCCCAACATAGGACACTGGCTGAATGACAATTTCCTATTAAAACTCTCCATAAATAGAGTTCATATCTGGAATTATTCATGTAGAATTTATCAGTTAACCACGGGATGTGGTGAGGTTCATGGCTGCCTGCTCTCACGCTTACAGTATATATTACAGTCAAGAAATGCACCAATAATAAGAGAAAAAAAGTGCACAACAATCAGGTACAGACAAAGAAGTGTAGGTAATTAAAATCTGAGTCACAGATTATAATTTTAATAGCAATTCTCCTACTTGATTATGTATGTTCATAAAAAAAAAGCAGGTGCGATTTTGTGATCCTTTTCTACCTGTGATAAAATCCTAAGTGCTCAGCAAACTCTTCCCGTGGCGAAACACAAGGCTGTGCACATGTGGTGATGCTGAATGACTCACCGGGCTCTGTCCCCCCTCGCTCATGCAGTAAACTCGCGTCTGGTAGGAGCAGCCGGGCTTCAAGCCTTCACACACGTGCTCCATCGCAGGCCCTGAGTAAACCAGCTCCCATGACAAGCCTGGGTACGAACACATTGCCAATAAAATTTTAATTATTTCAACAAACAAATGTTTTCAATGCCCCAAACATCGTTTTCAACGCAATTAATTAAACGCTTTTATTATCACCAGTTGTGTCTTACCGCTTAAGCCTTCAGACAGCTCCACGACATACTTTGTGACTTCTGCTCCGCCGTTATCTTTCGGTGGCTCTAAAAAGCAAAACAAACAAAAAAATTAGCATCAACCTACACCAACTTCTTCAAATAGGTATCCTAGAAATGTACTGTTTGTGTACAGCATGTATATTTGCTTCTATGGTAAGAAGTGTTATTAAGAAAACAATATAGCACATAAGATTTTGTGAAAATAGTGTGTATATGAAGTGTTCGATCAACATAAAAACACTTTCATTCCTTTAAAGAGTCATTCTAACTGATGATAATAATGATGATGATAACAGTGTAATATTAACCCTAATAACAGCCCTACTCAATAATTTATTTGTTCCAGTGCGTATGACATTGGAGTGACATCATAACAAGGCCGCCTTTCAAAACTTCAAAAACTCATTAATAAAGTATTATAAGTAAGACGTGTAAATGTAGATGAGGCATGATTCATCAACAATGTGGCCTTTTTCGCCCCTCAGATTTCTTCAGAAACTAATTTTAGTGGAACAGAGAGGGACATTAAGAAAGTAGACAGACATCTGACACTGTTTTTTTTGTTTTGTTTTTTTCACATTAAAGCAGTGGATGATGTGTTTGAGTTTGTCTAATGAAGTTTAAGACAGATTCATGCTGATATAAGGACGAGAACTGTCATTCATCTACTGTACAGACAAGTTGGAATGTCATCCGTCTCTAGCAGATTCATCTCTGTTCAGACACAGCACAATGAGAAAAGTGACATTGTATATTGGCCTTTCTAGGCTGTCAACTACATTTAAAAGTGAAGGGTATTGATAAGGAAAAGGGCAATTCAGAGGAAACGCTCACCCCAGGCCATCTTGAAGCTGTGAGGCAGGACTCTTCCTCTGATGACAGGCCTGCAGGGGCTGCTGGGTCTGTCTGGGTTTGTGATGAACTCGACCACCTGGCTTGGGTTACTCTTCCCCTCCGAGTTGTATGCCGCCACCTGGAGGTGGAGCGTGAATACAGGCGGTGAGAAATCATATTATTCCTCTCGTTTGCACAGATAGTCAATGAGGGCAAGTGTATAAAGGTCATTATGTTTCCTGATAACAAGCGGTGACTAGACTCGGAGAAGGGTAATGAAGGGATCTGAGAGAGAGTGAGTGTAGCACTCTCTGCCTGCAACTAAAATGGCCACAGACAAATACCACATTATCAAAAAGATGTAGATGTGAGGCATCTACTGATACATTTCAACAAAATTGTTTAGACACCACAAGCATCGCAATCCAAAAAAACAAGTCAATAAGCTTTAGTGTCATTTGCATTTCAGTGTCGCACATCTGCGATAATATGGAAATCTGTGTGAGCCTGCTGAGTACGGCTTATCCGCATACTGTACCAAGACAAACCTGCACAGCGCCGAGGCTCCGCTCGCACTGCACAGCCGGATAATTGGAAATGAGGGAGGAAGGAGTGACTAATGAATATTTCTATCATTTGGGCATATGGTGGTTTGTTTGGGTAATACAAAACCTTTCTGTCAGGATCATGTTTA
This sequence comes from Sciaenops ocellatus, assembly GCA_033000465.1. Classification (NCBI taxonomy): domain Eukaryota; kingdom Metazoa; phylum Chordata; class Actinopteri; family Sciaenidae; genus Sciaenops; species Sciaenops ocellatus. The sequence continues at coordinate 25,579,920 of CP136887.1, forward strand.
GGAACGCTGTGGTGCAGATTTTTCTGGCTGTGTGAGTAAAGCTTTTTAATTCTCTTACCAGTCTATGCATTCATATATCTAACAGATAGAAAGAGCACTTGTTGTTGCTGTTGTCACAGGAAAACAAGAGGTGTTAAGGAGGGGGGTACTTGAAATGCTTGTGGTGCAGCTCCCAGCTTCAACTGATAACTGAGTCTAATCACAGCTCTTTAGTCAACCTGACAATGTCCAGGGTATGAAATATAATTTAGTTACACATAATTTGTGCAATAAATAAAACTCTGATCTGAACTTAAAGGAGGATGGTGTTATTCTTTACTTTTGTTTTTGTCAACCTATCTCATATAAAGACCAAAACCACCAATGCATTAGACTGTCACTGAATCTCTCCTACTCTGGCTGTAGCACTCAGCCCCAGGCTCATTGGTTCCTACTAAAGACATAGATCAGCGAGACATTGTAATTTAACTCAAAGTGTATTTGTTGGGCATAAACATGCTACTGAGTATTTACAGAAGCAGGATCATCACTAAACACAGTGACGATGTTCATCGTAACAGTCCAGTGAAAACACTTTTTGGGATATGGGATGGGAAATCTGTGGCACAGAGGCGACACACACGCAGTACTTGTCAATGCTTATCATTTCTTTCCGCCTTTTTATGGGCGACACTGTGCTGCTGATAATTAAAACCGCTCGCCCCGGCAGATTTTAAAGCGTAGGTTTGGTCGTCTGCCCTAAAACTTGCAGGCTTCTAAAATCATTAACTGATCCGTCATGGAGATGTGTTGCGCTTTTTCCTGCTTCGTTCTCGCCGAGTCAAACTATGCCTGCAGACACATTACACAGAGGCCATCTGCAGCCTTCACAGAGCCACATTTCACACGCTCAACACATTCATAAATCTACCTGGAATATATCCAGGAATGATCTAAACAACAAAGTAAGGAGCAAACTGTTAAAACCATTTGATGTTTATTATGTGACTGTTAATCAAAGCTCTTAAATGAAACTGACAGAAAAGAGAAATGTTTAAGAAAAAGTCAGTGATCTTTGACTATTTTTATACTGACCCCACATATATTTATTCATATGCAGGTCTTCAACTTAATATAGATCATTCCTATATTAATAAATGGCAATTAGACTGTCGCTATTCAGCTTATTATCAGTAGCACCATATGTCCTTTTTGCAATGGCCGCCGTCTATGCCAGGTGAAGGACGATCACCTGTGATTCATCAGAGCCATTTAAGCAAGTAGTGAATAGCCAAAAGCTCTTTTTACTCAGAGATCCTGTCACTACACCCTGCTTTGTTTTTTTCACACTGGACCAAACAGTGCCGACAGAATGCTGCCTCACTGTGTGATTGATTTCAGATAGCGTGACAGTGTTCCGGAAGAAAAAGAAAGTTTGACATGTAACAGCAGCGTCTGCGTCCAATGTGACGTCTGTGTCCCGTACTGCCAGCTCATCCTTTTTATACAGTCGTCCATTCAGCTCTGTTTATACCTTTGCTGCTCAAAGGTGGAACAACAATAAACCCTCCTCTATTCTGTGTCTTTTCGTTTTATACAGAATGGGAGGCAGAATAACGTCACAACATTCACACCTTGAACAGGCTCTATAAAAAGAAGCTAAACAATCAGGAGAGAACATCAGTATGACGGAGGAATACAGACCTAAACTTGCTTGACTAGCTTACATGTCATAAGTATTGGAGTTCTCCTGTTTGTGCTGTTCAGTTGCCCACTGTCCTGATGACAAAATCCTGCAAACGGATGAGTCATAGGGGCCACTGCGGGCCTCAGAGCCCTCCCTGCCTCAAGTCCATCCCCTCTGCACATACATACTCCACTGCAGCCTAAATTAAACCTGTGGATCACCAGCTTCAACTGCAACCATCACAGGTCTCCCTTACCCTAAACTTGTACTTGGTACTCCTGTGGAGATTCCTGATGGTGCAGGAGAGCTCGTCCCCGTCGTAGCTTGGCTGGAAGCCATATCCCTGGTACAAAGACAAATGACAAAGGGAGAAAGAAAACAACCAGGTGAGCAATGACTTACCAGACAACCACTGCACAGAAAACAAAGTGGTCTGCAAGAGACAAACAGCTTCAGGGGATACGGGAAGTTTTTTGTGTTTTCCCTGACAGGCACTATGTCTGCAAGTAGTTGCAGGCAGAAGGTGACAGTAGCTATAAATGTCATGTAACTTTTAGGAAAAACGAATTTCTCAATTTAAAAAGAGTCTGTGAGCAACATACCGAGCCTTCCTCCTCCATCTCCAAAATATAGTAGATGTCATCCTCCTTTGGAGAGCTAGTGGGCCTCTGCCACTTCAGACACAGCCAGGTCACCCCCGTCATCTCCAGCTCTGGAGGGAAGGGTGGCAATGGCACACTGCATGAGGTGAACAGGTCCACCACTTCACTGAACTCGCTGGGGAAGGGCAGAGAGAGACAGAGATGGGAGAGAATGGGAGAGAGAGACGGGAGAGACAGAGTGAGAGAGACACATGCACACACAGATGGAGACAGTGAATGGAAGAAACAGTAACATAAAAAATGGACAACATGGAGGGTGCCATCCGGGAAATAATCTAGCATGCTCAGGCGCCTACCTCACACCCATGTCATTTTTGGCTGAAAGGCGGAAGGAGTATCTTGAAGCTGGTGAAAGCTTGGTCACTCTGTACTGCTTCTGAGGTCCATAGTAGCACTGTTCATAAATCCCAGTGCCCTTGCCCTTCAGAGAACAAAGTCTTTAGTTTAACTTGAAATCTCAGTTGTACATAAATCATGTGTGTGAGTGTGTGGTGCAGTGTTCATTTTTTCTTTCATGATAAATAAATAAATACCTCATCCCATTGAAGATTGTAGTTTTGGATTTTGGAACCATTGTCACATGGAGCCTGTAGTTACACCAAAGATTTTACAGTTTTATTATTATATCTCAGTCATCATCTCAACATATTATAGACAAATTAAATTTTTCTAGCGCTAAACATTTCCTAAGACTGTCGATAATTACAAAGGTGCAGCCAGGTGTGCACACTTTTCTATGGTTTAATAAAATCAGTGAAATTTGCAGAGCATGCATTGGCTGTTGCTTGAAGTGTCTCGCTCTCACACTCTCGCGCATTTAAACACACGCCTGGGAGGTGATCTGTGCTACCACGCTGAATCTCATCAACAGTTGTTGAGGAAGGAGAGATTATTTTTGAATTCTCTCTTTCACCCAGCCAGTTTGGGGATGTTTACTGGGCGACAGTTTAGTCATTAACCCTCTGCTGTGAGGCTACTTAAGAGGACAAATATGTATCAAAAGGTGCAACAGCTAACAAATGATGCCATGGTCTAAGTGTTTTCTTGTTTTCTGTCACATATATGATGTTGCTTCTTGTCCTCCACCCTTCTAACAATCCTACTGTTTTTACCTTCCACTGGAGTACGAGTGTGTTCTTGGTCCCGCTGGCCTTCCTGGGAGGATTTGGAGGATCTGGCTCACAGCTTAAAGTGGTGAAGCTCACAGCCTCTGACGGGCTTCCCTGTAAACAGTTACACATGGCCTGGACCCTGAGGAAAGAAGAACAAAGTGGTTACAAAACGTTCCTCTGTGCATTAACACTGTAAAAAAAAAAAAACAACATGCAGAGGGTTAGACCGACCTGACATGATAGTCTGTTGCTGGTCGAAGGTCTTCTAAAGTAGCACTTAGTTCTTCCCCACTGCATAAAAGAAAAACATTCTTTAGTGTTGTTTCAAATAACTGTGTGTAAAATCTCTAACAACAGTTGGTTTTCAGCCTTGTAGCATCTTGCTACTAGTACTCACCAGTACATGCTCTTGTACTTTCCATCTTTGCCGCTAAATGAGATGGAGACCTCGTAGCTGAAGGGCTCCTGGGGGCTGCAGTCATCCTCCACACTGCCGTTCTCACTCTCTGGCCTGATGGGCGCACTCCAGGTCACTACTGCTTCCCTTGCCTGGATGTCTGACACCTATCATATCAAAGTTTCACGGGTCACTATCGAGCTTAGACAGCACAAAAGCTTTAACTTGTGCAAAATCTCAGGATGGAGTCACTTTTCTAAATTTTACATCCAAAAAGAGGGACCTGTAGTCTTGTCCCAGACTTCTAGGTCTTTATCATGCAGAAAATGTCTTAGTCTTAAATCTCCAAAGAGATAGGGATCAAAACATTCACGCTGGTGCCACTGCCGTGCACTTGGCAGGGATGCGTTGTGCAATCCAAAGATTTTTAATTCTGTTTTGAGGAGGTTTAAAAATAGCCTGAGACACGCAGCAGGGGGGATTCATATGTGGAAGAATTCAATCAGGTCAAGTCTGCACCTCCTCCTCCTCGTCTTCCCCTCTGCCCTCTGGGGCCTACCTTACTCCTTTACTTTCCACAGTTAGATTCTCAGTCCTTTAACAAACCAGCGTGGCGGCAAAGATGAAAAAAAAAAATCCACTTTCCATTGAAGCTGAACCTTCCCTGTATTAGACATCCTCCCTTAACTTTATCCATCATCTGTCCAATAGACTTGTTTTGCTACTTTAACAGCGAGTTCAGACCTTATAGAGTATGACAAATCCAATCTTATATGAGGTCAAGGAAATTCTATTTCGAATTCTACTGATTCCCATCCAGCTGCTGTTAAAACCGCTATTCTCCTCTGTGTTTATCCACAGTGCTGCTGTGAGACCAGCACCACTACACGAAGGTTGTTCAAGGGTTATTTCAAATAATAATAAAAAAAGACTTTTGAAGACATGTGTAATATATAAGTGTGATATTAAATATTTAATCTTGTCTACGAGCCACCAAACACAGCACCACGAGCATGTGAGAGTTTGGTAATTCAGCGAAAAAGCTCAAGCCATTTAGTAACTGCTAGCACAGTTGTTTGGCGACACGTTTGGGAATAGAAATCCCCACGTGGATGCTAGTCAGCAAGTCTGACTCCATTAACAAGATGTCAGCAAGAATTAATCATGGATGTTAATAGAATGTTTAATGACGCAACACATTTGCATCATTATGGGTTTTCATGAACACAGCACTAACAGTCACATAAAATCGTGCAATTAGTATTAATTAGATCAAGAAAAAAAAAAAAACAGATAGCAGAAATGAATACTAACCACTGGTTTACTGATGGTACTCAATAGTGCTTGCAGGGCCTGAGCTTCCTCGTCCAGCTCTGAGGAGAGGAAAGAAAACACAGATTTATGAAATGTTTGTCTTTCAATAGGTAAAACTGACTTATTGTCTGTGTGCAGCATGTTACTACGGTAACATTTCTCTATGTAATGTCTGTTTGCATCTTGGACAGTGTAGTAATGGGTGTAACTTTGCCGCATCTATCGAATATCTAGTGGTATAACTACACTTTGCATGGTAATATTCCAACATTTAGAATCAGCAGGTTTACTGACTGATAGTGGCCTCAAAAATAAATGAATCTAATTTATTGTAGCTAAAAGAAATTATGCACTCATGAGAGGGTTGTTGCCGCAGTCATAGACAAGTCAAGTTCACAAACAGGTACATTTAGATGCTTGTATGCCCACCTCTAACAGAATGCATCAACTTCATCCCCCTCCATTGGAATTATCAAAAGCTAAAAAACACATTTTTTAAACACCCCATTCCATTTTACTGCTCATAATTCAGTGTTCCAAGATTTCATGAGGTCATAAGGTGAAATTATTTTTCCCTCCACTTTCAAAATTGACAGTAATTCCTTAATTATGTACTGGTGTCGCCAAGCGTGCTGTGTTAAACTCTTGTGATTATTGAGCAGTCAGAGTTCATGTAATCAAGAATAATGTTGGACATGTTGCTGATCCCTCACCGCCACCAGCTGCTGCAGCTAATGAGGCACTATTCTGAGTGCCTAAACACAACACACTCCAAACATCCGGAAAAATTCTGCATGTCAGCCGGATTGTAAACTTGTAAACGACAAACCTCTAACCCTGTAACCCTCCTTACCTCCTGACTCTCCGTTTTTGCCCCTGCCTGTCTGCTTGTCGGGGCCGGCCACTGCGTGGCTGAGCTGTCCCTGCTCCGCCTCCAGCCCTTTCCCTCCGACGCCGTTGTGAATGTCAACAGTCGTAGGGCTGCTGCAAGTCTTCTGCGGTGAAGAGGGAGGGCTGTCCTTCACCTGCCCTCCTCCTCCACCTCCCTGACGGTCCTTCAGTTTCTTCTGCAGACGCTCGTATGTTTTGCTCGTTCTGTCGTCTCGGTGAACAAACGTGGGGCGTCCGTGTTGGGAGTGAGAATCTGCAGAGACTGAAGGAACAAAGAGGCAACACTTGTGAGCTTTTACAGACAGGCAGAAGCACAAATGTCTGGTGGCCAGATAAACAGGTCAAAAAATGGCAAACTCACAGGTTAATATGAAAGAGAATACAAATAAACAGAGTGGGAGTGAGATAAACCCCTTAAGATTAAAAAAATGTGAGACTAAACACTTGACTCGGGCCTTGATTGTATAACTCTGTGTGCAACAAATAAAGTGTTGGGAACAAATAAATAACATCCTGATATAATAACACCGACACTGCTGTCTCCAACTCACCCTGCTCTGAGTAGATATGAGCTGGATGGTACTGGGAGATGTACTGAGAGCTCATGTCGCCCACGCCGCCCGGCATACCCGTGTACAGGTGGGGTGGCGGGGCCATCATGGCAGGGTGTGGGATGAAGGCAGGCAGGTGGGCATGGGGTGGAGGTGGAGGGTGGTGGAGAGGGGAGTGGCCCCCAGGGTGGAACTCTGGTTGCTGAGGTAAAACCAGAACCCGCCGCACACCGTTTTCTTCTATGATCTGAAGAGAAAACAAACAAGAGCGCAGAACGCAGATATCAAAGCTGTCCATAGATCGACAAGATGCCAGTCAGCAACACGGCACTGGAAATAGTATGGAGTTAATACCTGTGAAACGTATCCAGGAGGCACATAGATTGGAGGCACTGAACCATTTGGAGACATCATGGGAACCTGAGCAGGACCTGTAAAGAAAGAAGGAGCAAGATCAAACACTTTCCCGCAGGGCAAACAGCTGTTTTATCTGTGTTAAATGTACTGAGACTATTAGAGCAGTGCACGGGGCTGAAATTACAGCCTCAGTCTGGCCCGATTCATTAAAGCCTTAGCCTGGGCCTAACAGCTAACAATTGTTTCCATACCAAGCACACAGAAATGCATAAACATAAACATTTGAAAGTTTAGTTTAAATGATGATCTATACTACAGGTTTATGTTGACACCACGAGTTACAAATATTTCAGAAAACATGTTTTTTTCCCCATCAGCAACTCGACTCTAAATACTACAGTACCCAGAAGGAGACGTCAGCTTTCTCCCCTCAGATTTTTGTGAGATTTTTGACAGTTTTCTGACAGACTTTTGACTTTTTAATCAAACAGATTTATTTCAGTACAGCCTCTTGTCTTTTGTACTCTTGTACTGTCCATCCAGGCCCTCAAAGTGCTCAAACTGTCAGTCACCGCAAACCTTCAACGCAGATAATAGATGGACTTTTACTTCCGTAACCCTGGACAACCATAATAACTCCTCCCATTTTGCTACCTATCGTATATGACAGTTGGCAGGTTTTGACTAGAGCCAACCTCAGCCAACAGCCAACCTCTGAAGGAGGAAAATCCCCACGTAGCTGACTCACTCTACACCAGCTGTATTTTCAATGACTGTTTCATTTTTCAAACACCTAAGCGAGTAAGAGAAGGCAGAGAAATGCATTTTCTTAAAATACTGGCAAATGCAAGATGACCACTTTTGAAAAAGTGCTGAGAAACAACAAAGTTTCCTGCGTGGCTCTGTTGTAGGGGGGCAAGTGCAGCGGCTTAGCTCAGCTCGGAGAAGTGACAGCTCAGCAGAAAGCCTGGGAGAGAGAGAAAAAGAAAGAGAGAGGGACCTCCGTGCCAAGCTTGCACATTCGCACATTTCTCTTCTTACAAACCTAAGACATTAACACTGGGGCCCCACCAATGCCAGACGTCATGCAGGAGAGGAAAAAAAAAGATCCACAACATACACTGACCTCCCAGCGGCCTGCTCGTGGAAGAGTTTTCCTTCATTTTTCTCAAAGCTGCCGTATGCACAGAGAAGGCACTTCTAAATAAGCAGCCATAATGGGCCCACGACTACAGAGGCAGGCCTGTGTAATGATACACTGAAACCTCCCACTTCTAACCTCTAGCACCACCCCATCAGGTGCTGAAGTCCAGGCTCCACCTCTCTGGGGGCAGCAAGTGAATGTTGATATACGGCCAGCTCCTTTTGTTAGGAAAACCGATTTGATATAGCTTAATACAACAGCCCTGCAATAAATCTGTGACGGTTATAAAGCTGAATTAAAGAGGTGTCAACTTTATGGTCTGTTTGCGGTGTTGTATTATATTTTACTGATAGGGGTTTCAAACGTTTTGTCCACCCAGTTATACCAAGGTTAGCCTAAACTCTCAGTATAATGTAATAGCATTCAGAAGCTCTGGTTTTTATTCACTTCTTTCAGCAGCCACATGTTTCCAATTGAAGCTGTTGATCTCAAAAGGTTGGCAAGAAATGCTATTATTCAGTAAAAAATTAATCTATACAAGGACTTTTTTAAGAATTATTTTAAACATAAGGAGCTACGGATGGACGAACTGGCAGATGAAGAGCTGCACTTGACAGTTTGTGTGAAGCAGAAAACCTTCAACACTTCATCACAGTATGTAACACCTTTCACAAGACGACTGGCCTATTTAATTAATGAGAGATTTAATTTAAGTGATGAGAGATGAAACGTTTGACCCGATGTTGTTTAAGTATAATGTGTTTTAAAGTAAAATGTACTTTTATTTAGCAGCAGTTAGTCCAAATAATATGAATAAGCTTGGGAAATGAATCATCTCAGAAACCCAAAAAATGGACAGGGTTCATGCTGGCACAGCTCAGGATGAGTTATTAAAACTGGATTTCATTTCAACATAAATGAGCCAAACAGAAATTTCCTAAAACTGGAAGATGCACTGTTTTTAAAATTGTCACCGTCTAACGCCAGACAGTCTCACAATTTATTACTTTCCACTGGTACAAAAATCATTGGGAAAATATCGTATTAGTCTACCTGCTAATAAAGTTCATTGGAACAGACAGATAGCAGGTAGGCCTCTTGTACTGAAATCAAAAGGGCAAAGAGCTTTGAAGCCCCTCTCAGTGTACCGAGCCAGCAGACTGATAGGCAGTGAGTCATTTCCCTACCGAAGAACACAGGGTCTGCGAGGACATAAATCTCAATTCAGGGAGCATGGGAGAGCTCAGCCTGAATGAAGCCAGTCACACCGCCTCAGCCCTCATTGATTTCCGATTACAATATCATTTGAGTGGGAGTTCAAAGCGTGTACTGTTAACTCCACTCACTTTTAAGACTAATAAATTATGTTGTGCTGCCAGGTGCCGCTGCGCACCTGTGTGACCACTGATTAAGGAAACTCCAGTTAGTGGTGGCAGTGCTGACTAACAGGAAATCTGATGAATCACATTAGCATTTAATATGACATTGTTTGTCCGTTTAGACCGAAAGACTTGCGGAGAAGAGGACTAGCAGAAAGCGAAGGGTGAGGGAGGGAGGATGAAGGAGCCACACGCATCTAAGAGAGAGAAAGAGAGAAGAGAGGTAGGGTGGAGAATGGAGGGTTGGAGGGGGGCAAAAACACCCACTCTTTTACATCAGACTGACGCACGAGTGCTGACAGAGATCAGATAGAAAAGGCCACATCCCCCTCCCCCTTCCCTCCCCTCCCCCCCTGAGTCAACCGGAGCATTGGTTGTGCTGACGTGGCCGTGGAGTGCCAGCCTTCCAGAGGAAGCAGCCATGGGAAAAACATCAGTCCTCTTCCACAAAAAACGGCTGCCGCTGAGCCAAGAATAGCCACAAACAAGCTGCCCCTTCTGGCAGTGTAAACACAGGCTAGGCAACACTTTGGGTACACCATCATCTTCCGTCAACATCACAGAAGCCATCCTCACCTCTCCGCCTCCTCTGGCATGCCGACAGGATCAACTGGTACGGCGTGTCTGGGTCGACAGGAGGCGGGAGGTTACCGCGACAAGATGGGGATAATTGTTCAGGTTGGGTCAAAAAGCTGAGGGAGAGACTTGTCAAAGGCTAGGCACACGTCCACACACGTACATACACGGATGCGCAAAGGTGTTAAGGCCACTCTGAGCATCCACCTGTTTCCTCTTGTCTCAAAATGGATAGAGATCATGAACAAACTCAAGTGGGGATTTCACGCTGGTCTCCTAAGGCACACTGCAAACAGAGAAAACTTGGCAGACGTGGCAATCCGAGCAAACCGTCGGGTTTAATCGGATGCACAAACGAACCCTCAATTAGACACGGAGAATAAAAAAGAAGCCGAGAAGGCAAGCTGGATATATAGGCTGGCTGGGTTAACACAAGGGTGTTAAAAAAATAAAAATAAGCAAGCAAAGCACACAGGCAGAGAGTGAGACAGGAAGAAAGACAGAGCGGTTTCATATGGGAACGTTCAATAAGCTCTCAATGGCAACATGATGAACTGTGAGCCTATAAAGATGGAGCGGGCTTGATTATTAATTAGAGCTGATAAATCGTCTCCATCCACAAATAAAGAGGAGAGAGAGGGCAGCCAAGCAGACTAACTGACAGAGGCTAATAATTACAGCCAAGCAAGTGAAAGAGGCTAAGTACTGAACTGTCAATAAAACAAAAAAGTACTAATTGCAAGAAAGCCTAACCTTGATTTTAAGTGATGACACTGTGGCGAATGGTTCTGTTTTTTGCACGGCACAGCACATTTTTCATGCAGCCAGGACATATCTTCCATCAATTAAGAGGGTAGTAATTTGCAATAAGTGTAACATTCTATTATCAGATTACGAAGCCACGGATGTGTACGCTCGTCCTTGGCCGTTTAGCATCCAACCACCGTCAAATCCAGGCCGAGAGAGAGGAGGGGCGCAAGTGGGGAAAAAAAAAAAGAGGAAAAGGGCACTCTGTGTTGATCTGTGTGCAAAACAGAGCCTCTGGGAGGAAGCTGTGCAGTAAACAACGGAACTATTTAATAAGAATAGCCTTTTTTTTTTGTCCTCAGTTAACTTTGTCTGAATTCCTGATTAAGGCATCCGCGTCGTTCTTGCAACCCCACTGGCATAAATGACGTTTACAGGAGGGGAGGGGATCGGTAACCTTCATGCTTGTGCTTATTACAGAACATCACACTGCTGTTCCTGCTCTCAGCCAGACGGAAACGGAAAAGTTCCTCTTTTTAATAACAGATTATTTAGCCCTGTTCAGGATGTGAACATCCACTCTCAAACAGCCCTCTCCCGTAATGGGAATCTTGCAAACCCACTGATGTTGATAATTTAGTACAAAAACAGCTGAGCGGACTGCCTTGTTCCAGACATCCCAACCCATGACTAAATTTAGAAGAAAAACAAAAGTTTGTTGTTTTTTTTTTTGGAACACCCCTCTCTCTCATCATCTTCTACCATCCTTTTTTTTTCCCTCCTCCCCCCTTGGTATCAACGCAGCAATGGGAGAATGAGTCACGAGCTCAGTCATTCTTAGAGCTACTCACTGTGAATGAACCGTACCCGTGTGTGTGTGTGCGTCTACACATGTTTGTGTACATGTACTTAGTAGTTAGGTGGAGGAGGTGTGGTGAGTATAAAAATAATGTGCTAATGTGGTTAATGTGTCTGATGTTTGCAGCCCAATTATGTGAACCATATGTGACGAGTTTTTGTTCAGTGAGGCTGCTGGGTGGGAGGGTGAGGAAACATGCAACCACCCCGCAACTGTGTGCATGGCATAACACCCTCACCACAGTGTCAGATGTTCAACAGTGCACATCCTGGCTGCTCAGTTTCAGGCACAGGGGACATGACAGCCTCAAGTCCCACCGATAGAAAACAGACTAAGCACATCTGCAGCACCATCAGGAATGAGATGAGGTGTTTCACAGCTATGGCATGAGAGATAAGAGGACAAGTAGACAGATGGGCTGACTGACCAACAAGTATCTAACAAAGAGAAAAGGCAGAGGACGCTGACAAACTGCACGCACATACAAATATGCAGACACACACTCACACACACACACAGACTCTTTAGCTTCCTGTCGAGATGCCAGAATTGCTGTCTTGGCTTTTGTGGGAGAAGGCACATCTCTATCAGGCTCAATAAGCCCAGTGGAACTAGACGGTGCTTTCAGCCATCAACGAGAGACTGAATCATCCAAAGTGATGTGAATCAGCGGCAGGCTAAGTCAGATAAAGAAGTGGATCTAATCAACCCAATGGTCCTGATGCTGACTTGCCTCATCAATCACCAAGCTTATCCGGTGGTCTATCTGTTGGTGCCAGTGATACAGACTTCAGACTTACAGTGGGAGACTCTGGGAAAAGGCCAGCCTCGGGAGCCCTGGGGGTCTGGCTTGAAGCTATGAAGGCATGTCCACTCACATACAGAACTCCCCTGATGGCAGGAGGGATAAAGAGCAAGAGAGATGCTAAATGGCCAACCTAATTAGCCTCTCTTGCTAAAGGCCCCTCCTCCTCCGAGGCAGATATAAAAAAGAGACAAATGCCTTCTATAAACTGCATTTTACAAGACTGTTTGCTCATATTAAGCAGGCTGTCATGCGCTAACACGCAGCAATTACGCACATCCAGCTGCTAAAAATACATGAAATACATGAATACACAAATTGGTGTGGGATGGAGCAAATCCTGAAAGATATGTGGAAACCAGATCCTGATTCGTAATGGTATCACGCCGTCTCTGTCAACACATACTAGGGTTAAAGGTGAATACATGTATATGCACAACAGACACTTAAGTGAACAGGGACAGTCTGTTGTTGTGAACACACAACAAACCAACCGACCGACCACATGCGCATACATGCGTGTCCGTGTGCGCACACACACTCTCTTCTTCCTCCCTCCTTGCACTGCAAGCGGTGAGTCATCCCTCTATTCACGTCACCGAGAGATGAGTGCACCCTGTGACAGGCCAGTTAGTAGCAGTCACACTGATCTATGTGGCACCTCTCAGCTCTTTGTTTCTCCTCTGATGGAGAGACTATGTATGCTCGCTCCCTATTAGGAAGGTTTACTCAGATCGTAATGGGGGGGCCGGTGTGGGAGCTCAGTCAGACAGGAGTAGGGAGAAGAGCCCCTGCGTGAGCAAACTGTATGATGGCTTCCTGCCTGGGCAGCATCATTTTATCACTGCTTTTGCTCCTTTGTCATCTAAACCTGGATGCATAGGCCTTTTGTCCTGCTGCTATTCATATACGTCACAAGTAACTGTGGAGAAATATCAGGAGTGAGATGGTAAGCACTGCTCCATACATGTATGCTGAAATGTCAAGCGCCTGTGTGCTGTGGTCACAAAGCAAACGTTATTTACTCACAAACCTTTATCATGCCGTCATCTTTTATTTTTCCAAATGAAACTGAACATTTAGGAGGCCTCTTAGCTCACACAAATGCACAGAGGGATGTCCGTGGGGCAAGTCATAAACAAAGTAAATCATTTTCAGATCCATGTTTTCGAGGGGGAACTACATTTGATTATAACAGTTTACAATTATGGCCCCACAGCTCTACCTCCTACAACTACTCCAGCTGTCTTCCGTTCACAATGTCAGCGACGTGTTGGAGCCAGACTTCATTGTTGCTGTCACAAAGCCAGCACAAACACCAACAATTGAGGAAAAGGAAATGACTGCCATCAGGACAAATAAGAATGTGTAACACATCTTAGTCAAACATCGCCTTTCTGCCCAAACTCCTCTACCAACACGCCGTAATTATGCCATATGCTTCTTTTACATTATGAGGTCTGTCGGCGCAGAGTTCATTTTATCATCTGGCAAATTAAACGAGAAGAGCAGCATGCCAAATGACATTCAGGTAGCAAAGCTGATGAGGGGGAAAAAAATATTGGGTCTGTCCAGAAACAAAAAAGCAGGGGTGACACATCCTGTACAACGGGAAGTGTTGTAATAAAAACATCAATAAAAATCAAAGAGGATGCATTTATGTGCGCACAACATCACGGTTACTGAAGAATGAAGATGATGGTTTCTGAGGTCAGGCAGCATTTTATCTGTTTTTCACCTGCTATCTTCAATTATTTATCATGTTAGGATAGATACATATTTTATTTGTTTAGTTACTTAGCATATGAAGTATGAGCAATCTGAATCGATGTGATCAAGTATGATAATTTTTTTTTTTTTTCTTAAAATGGATGAGCTTCCGTAACACATTCTTTCCAGCTGTAAATTTATCTATATTCTCTGGAACCATAAGATGCAATTATGCCATTGAACAGTCTGGAAAGCTGTGAGACATAAGTGTCATCCTGTTGTCGTGTCTGTAAAAATACGTCAACGCATCCTGGCCTACCCCCACACTTCTTCACTGCACACACACTGAAAAAAAAAAAAAAAAGCTGAATGAATTCAGGTGGAGGTTACTGCTGAAAATCAAGAAAAAGCTAAACTGTAGCTCTGTTAATTAATTTATGCTTCTGCCAATTGTAATCATACGCTTGTTAAGATGATTAGATTTAAGCACCTACATGAAAATTGCTGTTAACTGCAGGAACCTTTAGCAATGATTAGATGACAATTTTAGGGGTGTCAATACTGGATTTAGAAAAGCTGCTTTATTTGTCATAATTATCTGGATGTACAGGCACATAGATGCTAAGCTCTAATTTTTTTTTTGGGCCATTGCAGGTGAGTAAATTTCAGATGTTCATTTACATTTTATTTATCAGCTAAACACAAATGTAGAGCCTGTTTGTGCTCTTAAAAAGTGTACAAATCTCTCTGTATGGGTGTGTGTTTGTCTGTTGTGTACACAGGAAAATAATCCAGTTTTCTCTGTGCTCAAACTTTTGCTCTTTGGAAACAAACAAATAAAAAGTGGCTTGGACAGAGCCAAATATTCCAGCCAATCAGCAAAAGGTGGAGTTCCGTGTTTGGACACAGGACAAGGGGAAGGTGCAGGGGACAGGTGGAAATCTGGCTAACGTGGTGAACTCCATAACATAAATCGTAAACTGCCAAGGAGAGACGGCAGAGAAACAGCCTAAGAGGACACAGCTATGATCAGGTAAGAGTAAAGAGCTGCGTTAACGCCGATGAGGCTTTTCGTTAGTCAAGAAACTTCAGAGAGCTGCGAGACATGAGGACTTTTCTGCATTAACATTACATTGTTAGTTAGCTTAGTTACAAACCTATGGTCCTATCTGTGATCACTGTAGTTCTGTAAAAACAATCTAAACAACCAACTCATGCAAATTTTTTTACTCCATTGTGTTTTGGATGCTGTATCGTGCCTACATGTCGTTCATTTGATGATGCTTCAGCTATGAGAAAGAGATTCCCACTTCCATAAAGGGCTTTGTCCACCGTTCTTTCCTGAGGCCAGTGTAATTTTTAAATTGTTTACAATGGGAGTGTCACGTATTTACACTATGCTACAAACAGCAACACCATACGTCTATTCTCTGCTTAGCGCTTGGATGTTTGGAGTTTTCTTCTGGAAGCACAGAGTTGAAAGTTGTATGACTTAAAACGGCTAAAACGGTGCGCTTGTGACTGGCAGTTTTTACTCACCTGTCCAATCACAGTGGAGGAGGGACGGAGCAAGCGTCCATAAGTTTGGGGCACAGAGCTTCTGAAGGAGCTTTTGAGGTCAAATATCAACAATCTTTCTCCAGAATGACTAATCCAACCTTTAAATGTTGTTTGTTGATGTTAACAGAAAAACAATTTATTGCACTGAACATTAGTTTGATTTTATTTCCAGGTGAGTTTGCATATTTTTCGATTTGCATATCATCATGATAATCGCCAATATTAGCGAAATGTTCTCAGATTATATCGCACAGTCCTAAATATTTACATATTTATTATTATTTATTTCTCTTAGCTTCCCATAGATGTCAAGGTATTAGCAGAGTACTAAGCATTTTAAATGAGCCGCACATTTGCAGCCAAGAAAGAATATGTCTTGCGAGCACGATGGCCTAAACTCACACAGTGACAATGTGTTGTGTTCTTTCAGTGCAGCACACTGGTGGAGCATTTCATGTCTTGACAGATCTTTATATTTAGGAGGCGATGCTAGGACTTGCTTCTAATCATTCTTTGCTTTTGGGATTGGCATATCTAAACCATATGTTTAGATACTTTTTAAGTAGAGAATAACATATGGTCAAAACATATGACTGACTGACATGTGTTTGAAATTTTGTGGAAAGTGTGTGCACTACAAACCCTCTCATCTGATGTCATCACACGAGGCTAGAAACACATGGTGTGCCCCAAGGAAGAAATTTACATAAATTTCTTCTCAATGAGCGTCAACGGGTCCAAATATATTCATTCATATTTTATATAGACTGGCATGATGTATACGTAATAATTTCTTACCTGTGATACACTGAAACTGACCATCCTCTCGTCGAATAGTGAAGGCCTCACCTGGGTTTACCTGCACCAGGATTACCTGTGGAGAAACAAAGCAACATCAGTTGACCGTCTACGTTAACTTTCACACTCTACAGCGAGTAGTTCATTAAAACTGAACCACTTTACATGCCGGCACGTCTAAACAGAAGCCACAGTCGCTGTTGTACAAACTCAAGCTCTTGTAAGATTTCTGCAAATTTTACTCGACAGCTCTAGTGTGAATAAAAGCAGAAACATTTCTGTGAAAAGCACCCGACAGTTTAGTGTTACACTGATGATACGCTCAACTGAAAATCCTAGTGGGAGAAAAAAAAAAATCATATCCTATCTCTCCACTTAGAGCATTTCTGCAATGCCTTATATGTAGGCAACACTGTCAGAGGCAGGTACAAGTGACAGAAATAATACAAGCCAAAACACACAGAAGTGTCCTCCATGGGACAAGTGCTCCAGCCTGCTTAAAATATGTGCAGTAGACAGAAGCTATCAGGAGAGGAGTCCATCAAAACAGCTCTGAGCCCACACAGTCTGTCAGTCTTGCTCTCAGTTAACTTCTCCTGTTGATTTTGTAACTAAGGCTGTGGCAAGCCTTTCTCCAGTGTTGACTGTGGTCCTCAATTTATAATCTGGGGTGATAAAGACTCATTAAAGAACAGTTTCTTTTTGGGAGATACGGGAGACTAAAGTGTTAACAACAATAACCACTGCCATGCTTGGACAACTGAATGAATCAATGTTACACTTTGTGTGTGTGTGAAAGAGGGTGCTTCATAGAATCAGTGCAGATTAACGATTAAAATCATCAAATAATGAAATTGTAATCGTCTTTCATGAAACAAAATATTTGATAAGAAACGTCTGAATTTCATGATCTTCTACTTGACGACGTTCAAACTCTGTTAAAGCGACGTACTGCACATATGACGCGAAAACAAGAACATGTAAATTTGGACAGATGTTGTCTTCAGATGAAACAGAAAAACAGGAAGCAACGGAAGTGATTATTTTAACTCCACTTTAACACAGTGAAAAAAATAACAATTGGCTGCTATGTCTAAAAATACTGTCAATATTTAAACCTGTCAAAAGGCATTATGTTTTGTGACTGAACTGTTTCTCTGTTTTAAATGAGCAAACTAAGAATTTCCAGCCTTTAGACTCATTCATCTGCTTCCTCCATTAACCCAATAATTGTAAACTGTTACTCATTTCATCAGGACTGTTGGAAATATCAGGTACACACTGTTACCTTACACTGAGTCATGCTGCTTCTGTCATCACAAAAGACTAGAGCATCAGATCTGAACATGAAAAGCCTCATGATATAGGTGAATTTTGTTCTGTTCACAGCAGCTGAATAAAAAGAGAAAAATAAAATTATGAACAGGACTGAAGACAGTCATTTTTTTCCTCCCCATTCACTTCATCGGCAGGTCAGATTATGTTAATTAAATCAACATACCCTGAAACGTCTCCCTTCGAATCGTCTCAAATTCATCACTCTCTTAAACTTGTTTTAAGAGCACACATAACTAGGTTTTTGTTGCCCGGCAATGTGTGTGGGCGCTAGTTACCTCACTCTTGTGGAAGTCGCTGTCATAGAATCTACACTCCCCTGGCAAAGGGCTTTGGTTACGGTTCTCTTCGAGCACAGAAATCATCAGCACCTCCATCTCTGACACTGCTCCCCATTCATGTGCTCAGCAGGGAAAGGAAAGAGCCCTTTGACTGCCACACACAGAAGCTCATATGTTCATGCACACCCACACAGGCAGCGTCAGCAGCAAGTGTAGATGGTGGAGGGGGGGTGGGTGAGGGTGGGAGGCTGGAAGGGGGATGCAGGGGCAAGGGAGGTCTAATTGAATCAAAGTCTAGGCACTTCACAGTCGGGTGCATGTGTATGTTTTGTTGTCCGCCCCCTTCTGCGTGAAACACCCCTCCTCGAAGTTATATTTGAAATCAATACTGAGGCATTCGTTGCATGTTCAGAAAATCAAAAGGATATTTTGCTTGCAAAAGATCTGACTGCTACTTACTGTTGCCCGCATTGCTTTTTCTCATTCAGGCGTCGCTATTCACACAGTCACAGATGCTCCAGGGTCTACCAGACCCTCCACCACTTCACCCAACCCTCATGAGAAATCACATGACCTGCGATGCTAACACATCTGGCTGTGCTGATCCTTCACACCCTCCACTTCCATCAACTCCCGCACAAAACCCAGGAAGAAAACTGGCGAGAGGAAGAGGTGAGAGGAGGAGTGCAGCGGGAGCTATGTAGGCGGATGGGGCTTAGTCTCTTAGCGCTGGATGTAGCCTTCACAGAAAGTGTGGCGTGAATCTCTGGTTCAGCCTCATCTGCTCCATAGCGGCACTCTCTGCAGCAGGCGGCTTGTTCACTCTTGCCTCTGGTTCTCAGTGCAGCCTCCCTACCGTCAGTATCCACAGCAACCCCTTCAACAAATAAGCCACAGCGATGTCCGCGCCAAACCTTCAGAGAGGGGATTGAAACCTTATCAGCAGTGGCCACTTTCCGGAAAAAGAGGCGGATGAACGCAAGAAGACAGGACCAAAAATATGAGAAGGACTGAATGATGCCTAGGTTTGCTATTCAGTTTCCTTCTTGCCTCTGTCCCTGACTGTATGCCAGCTCAGTTAACGCCTGCTGTACTCCTTAATATGGTTAATTTCAATAGCATTCCATCAGGGTGTGATCATAGCACAGCTGAGCCGGCAAAGGTATAAGGGTTCCATAGCGTGGGGAGTCCTTTGTTCTGCCTTTTTTCACAACAACAACAATGGCGTGAGGGAGCTGAGCGACCCACGCAGCTTCTGAGGCTGACATACGACTACGCTACAGTCCCTCTCCCTCCCCGCCTCCCTCCCTTCTCTCCCTCCCCCTCATACTCTCTATGGCTCTCTCTCTCTCTCCCATTCACAGAGCGACATGCCATACACCCTCTCTTAATACTCCGATCGATGCAAGAGGAGATGAGGTGGTGGGAGTTCAATTGCAGAGCTACAGCGCTGGCGACAATTGCACCCTCGAGTTCTCTACTGTCTTCAAAGATCACAAAGCAGCCCACTGACAGTCAAAACAGAGACGCTATTTGTACAGAGACACAATAAACAGAGCTCGCAAGTATTCACCGCTCCTGTAACATCTGTCCTCATTCATTCTAAATGGATCATTCCTTAAAGCGACAGTGCTGATCACTTGATCAGCATGTGTCAAGTTAACAGATAGTCTGCGTCATTGATACTGAAGCACGAGGGTACACCTATGGCACATCCTCCGCAAAATGAAATCCTACAGTTTATTCTGTGTAAAATGAAAAAAGATGGATTTAAGAATTAGATAAAAATAGCCACGAGCAGCGACGAACAACGTCCAAGCACAGCAGGCTTATGAAGTAAGATGACTTGAGGAAAATATGAAGTAAAAATTCATTTTGGAAAAAAGGAGCTGAAGACTTTACACAAGACACAGAGTAATAAGAACATCTTGCATTGATAATACCAACAATCTCTTATAATTATGCTGAGAATCTAGTGAAATAAGGATTTTTTTAACTACAATCAAAGAGTTATGGTCCAAATCATGAAGTCAAACTGTGACAGCGCCACCTTTACTCTGGCTTTCTTTTTCTATAGATCTAAAACACATGCTGCTATAAACCAAACATCCCATTTTTAGACGTGCTGCTTTTCTCTCTTTTTTTTTGGCAAGATAAAACTTTAGTGTGACCACATAATTGACAAATGCTATCTAATTTGATAGTGCTCAAAAACCACAGCGAAGCCTGAGTGAATCAACTCCTGAGATTGTAATTATTGAACTGCTGACAGCCAAGATAGCTTTCAGCAGCCTCAGCAACTAAATAAACAAAATAAAACCGCACCACCAAAACAAGTAACCTGATGCAGAAGAAGCTTTTTTTCGTCCCTTACTGACATTCCCAACATGTTCACTGCAAAGATGGAGGATGATGTGATAGAAGCCACTCCCAGCTGCCGCCACCTCAGTTGTACTGCTAAAATAAAGCTAAATTAGGCTAGTTATAGCTAGCTAATGTTTCATTAGATGCATGGATTTTTTCCTTTCTGAGTTAAGATATTTTCATTTATACTCAGATTGATTGATATTCTCTTCACTATTTAGTTTTGGGTTTCAAAGGACCTTGCTAGCCTCACATTATGACATCAATATCAGACATTCAATATTTTCCCAGTCTTTGTCTATGAAATATTTAATAACCAAAATAGCAAAACACATATGTAAATTATTGCGGGGAAAAGGATACAGTGAAAGATTAATGTATTTTTAGATTGGTCAAGTTCCTCTTCTGATAACTCCACTTGCTTGAGGCAAACTGTCAATCATAGTTAGCCTTATCTTTACACAAACCAAGCTCTTACGTCCCCCTGAGGCTAAGCTCTGATACTGATAGTGAATGCTGAATTTATAGTGCTCCTGTACAAACACAAAGCCAAAGTCAAAGCCAAAGCCAGGCCCCTGCTGTAGAGCGAATGCATCACTTAATGCGTAGCTGCCATCACAAACCAACTGTACGATGACTTCATTTGGAAGTAGATAAGACTCTGAAATAGTGCTAGGATACTGCAAAGGTTACTTTTCACACAGATGACTAAGCAGTGTAATGTGCAACGGTTTCGTGGTCACATTCACAATAGTAATAATCTTTTTAACAGAGTGCTGGATGGAAGAAACTGTGCATTAAGAGAATAAGAAAAATGAAAATCAGAGTTGGTCTGCAAAGAGACTGTAGATCAATTAGCACACACTGTCACGCAGGTGGCCACTGCTGTGTTTTATTACCCAGGAGAATGGGCCTGCTGTGTGTTCATGGCTGTTAGCTCTGACGTTTCTCTGCCGTCAGTGACTCAGAGTTCAGGTTTCTCACTATTTGTTCCTCTTAATTGTTTACTGTGCGGTGATGTGACATAGCAGCTGGGTGGACAGGAAACAGGAGCCAAATGACACAGGGAAAATCCTGCCAGTGTCGGAACTAGCCAGGAACTAACGCAGTCTCTCTGCAGCTGATGGCATACGCTTACGTGTGCAATGATAATTCAAGGCAATTTGATGATCCTCCGCCCTCCAGGATCCCCTGGAAACGTTCTATGACGGGATAATATGACAGAGGCAGATGGGTAAATAAAATCTTACCCAGAGTTGTTCATGCCGTAGCAAGCCTTTGTAAATATTAGTTATCTTCGAATAGAGGAACCACAAAACGTTATCAAAGCACGTAGACAACCATATGCATGCATGCATTATCTGAAATCTAAGCCACAGTATTTTCCACCAGTGTTCTGTTAACTATGTTAATTACCTTTCACTCAATGTCTCAGCATATTTCTATGAACTCATGAATACTCAGCAACCGCTACTGACTTTTGATGAGCTTTGCAAGAGCAAGTGAATACTAGTGCATAGTACATTATGTTTAAAAGGGGCGATACGCTGACCTTATATGGTAATATCCATTTCAGGTACATAAATGAATGATACGACCAGATGGCATCTGCATTTTTACTGTTCAACCACCGACATTAATGTCTGGATAAGCACCTGCTTCTACATTAGTTTGGTACAGCTGGACTTCATCACGTCTCCACTTCTTGAAATCTCATTCAACTAATCTTAAATGTGATTTATTATGGAGCCAATCGAGGACTGAAGCCATTCCTGTATTGATCTGGTTGCATGGTTAGGGTCACTGTCTTGCTAAACGTCAAATCAGCACCCAAATAAGTAAGGATGCTACTATAAACAGGATGGTACTCATGACCTTGCCTGTATTTGACCGTCATCTTTGTTTCTACTGAAGCCTGATGCTGCTGCTACCGCCGTGCTTCACATTGGAGCTGGTGTTAGATAGGCGATGCGCTGTAGTAATCTTGATACAGCTGAACTTTTGCTCATTCAAACCACAGACCACATTATCTTCTGGCTCATTCCCTCTGAATTTCACATGAATTTGTGCAAACTCCAGGCATGCTGTCATGTGCTTTTTTTTTTTGTTTGTTTCTCCTCAGCACTACCTTCCATCTGGCCCAGACTTGTCAAGTGCTGAACTGAGAGCAATCTCTCAGAGTTGCCCTTGGGTTCCAGGTCAAGTTTCCAGGTTGGTCAGTCAGATAGTTTCACATTTTGGCCATCTTTAATGATGAAGCCTTACATGATGTGCTCCTCCTACCAAGACATTCTGCTAATTTTTTGATCGATTAATGTTAGGACTGATTTAATTAAGTTATGTACATGTACATGAGCTTAAAGCTTTCAGATGACAAACTGCAGTACTTGTACTTGAATGGTTACTGAGCGGAGCTGAGTACTGATTGATTTACATGATAAAATATTCAGTACCTGTGTCAGTTCTGAATATTGGTGCAGTAATAATGGTATGGTTTGTCTCACTGGCTTGGAAGAAAGTGTCCTAAATACAGCTGAGTCACGCACTGTCCACCTCCTCACAATAGCTGACAAATAGTGGGCTCACCCCCGTCTTCACAGATGATTCAGCGGCTGACCAGGAGACAAGAAGAGTGGGTTGCATTTTTGTCACAACATCTCAAGCCCTCTGGCAACTTGTGAGGGGCACATGTCCAAGGCCCGGTCTCCTGTGTCTAGCTATAGCATACAAGGCCAGCACCAAAGACGGCTGAGTCAAGAGTGAGGTCTCACTATCCCGGAGTAACATTAGCCCACGCATGGCACGTAGCCACAAGCAGACCACACACTCATGTCTGTGTGCTCCCCGTTCAATTTGTGTAGTTTCTACTTAATGCTGAGTGTTCTCTCACACAAACAGAGAAAACAGTAGGTTATGGATTTTTTTTTTTTTAAATCTCATCTCATGTCGTAGATTAAAAACGATACGATCATGTTTGAATATGTCAGAATAGAAAGGAAAAACAAAATACCTACTTCTCCATTCACTTCAGCTATCCCTCAAAGGTGCCACACTGATCTTGTAATTATACATATTTCTTAAAAGGTTGGATGATTCCTAGGACATGCTTTGACAGTAAATGCACTGCAAGAAGTTATACAAGTGAGTGAAAATCACTGTCAATAGACGGTTTCTATTAACGGTGCATCAATTTTTTTCTCAAAGGTGTTTTTATCACTTACAGTCTGCCAGTCTACAAACACAGACCTAACAACCAGCAAAACATAAAAACACAAGCACAAAGCGCATGAAAACATAAAATGGCAGGTCTAATAATAAAAAAAAGTAATGAACAAAATGAAAGAAAATATACATAACCATCAGCACGGCTAAGTACATAAGCCATTAGCCGGGCTTAAACATTGACAGAAACAGACTGATTCATCCGTTACCAATTTAGCTACAAACCAAACGGCAAGTGCAGGAAAAACTTGGAGGGGAGGGTGGGGGTGGGGGCTTAAATGGATGGAAGCAGTGAATCATACTGTAGCCAAAGTCATCTCTAAAAAGGAATCATCTCAGGTAATGGCCCCAAGACAACAGCTTCCCCTCTGACTCAGAATAATTGGTCCAACAGAGCGTTAATACCAAGCCAAGCCAAGACTGGGATAAAGAAAGCAAGAACAAAGAATGAGGTGTCCTTTCAGCTTCTCCAACTAAAAAGGTCAGAAATGGAGGGGTCAGCCATCGCTGCGAATCCTCTTCACTGTCACCACAACCCTGCCTCGCTCTGTCAGGGCCCAGACCCCTCCAGTGGCTCCTGCTTCTCACTCTGCAGCTGTCATGATATTTACACACCTCCTCAGACACACAACACATATAAGCTGAATCCTTTTCACAGCGACGCTCGAACAACAATCCTTGGAAAGTTCTTACGAAAAATAATGTGAAATGGATGCCTTCTTGCATCAGGATCAAGAAATCTGTTAATTAATGTGCATCAAATTTCCTTTGTCGTATGGAGAAAGCATAAACTAACACACGTGATTTATGCAATCAAAATCACACACACTGAAGATATTAGGCGTGCAAAGAGGAACCAACCAATTCATAACCATTAATCAAATCAATACAGATGTCAAAAATCCAGTTAGGTCAAATTACAATAGTCTCTGTCCTCCTGAGCCTCAAGTATGTGTGCTTTCGTGTGTGTGTGTGACCCACGACTCTTCTGCTAAAAAATTAAACAAATCCCACGCAGACGAAAATGACAGGCTGCGCAGTGTACAACAGTCCAGCCAGCTGGAGGTCCAAAGTTCTTTGGATTCTTGTAAAAGCAGTGAAGCCCATTGAGTCTCCAAAGACAATAGCAGCACGTAGAAACATGAAACCACCATAAAATATCTTAAAAATATATTAGTACTTCATACATTTTAGAGCTATGTTCTCTATTACGCTGCCTTGAGTATTAATTTTAACGGATAAATTATGAGGCAAGCTAACCATGCTAGTGATAGTAACTGCACACACACACCCAGCTCCTCGCGGCCAAAGGCTGTAACTGAAGTAATAAGCCATTTAATTTGCAAGGACATGCGCCCATATAGCATTATAGAAAATAATGGATGAAGATGGATGATTCTGACCCTGAAACTGCAGAATATGCAGTTCTGGCAGTGTTTCAGTTGCCCGAAAAGTTGCCACGTGTATCACTACCCATTGTTCCAGGCAATATTTGAAATAAAAGATTTGCTGCTATTGATTTCTTTGAGCTACTTCCTTTCAAACCTTGTGTAATTAATTTAACATGAAATCAAATATAGCAAATCATATAAAATCTTAGCTCAATAGCAATGAATTGTTTCTGTATCTAATTGTAGACGATGTATCTGTGTATCGATGTGTCTGAGAGGGATACACAAACACCTCTCATCATGCTGTGGTTAAAAAAAAAAAACAGTAACAGCTTTGTGTTATCTGATACTTGTTATTGCTCCTCATAGAAACACATTTCAGTATACTTCAGTGATCATGAACATGCAGTGTTTCAAATTGGTCTGAGCAGCAGGGTGGTAACGATATAAGCCAGGAAGGAAAAACTGCGTTTTACTCACATTAGCGTCCATAAAAAAACTGTAAACACAGAGAGGAGACATATACAGGTAACCAGTTAACCTTTCCTTTACGGGAGGTGGTAAGGTAACTGAATTCCATGAGACCAACACCCTCACAAGCAGCAAAATTTGATCTCTATGTGAACAAAGCCTGATTCAGGTGAGGGTTTTTCCACTGTGGAAGATGATAAGACGGCTGAAAAGGCATATTTATGGGGCCAGTGCTAATATTAGCGAGTCTTATCTTGACAAACTGCACAAGACTGAGGAAATGGCGGAAAATATATCGCTATGGGTCCCATGCTATCCCCCCGGGAAGTCACGGAAACTTAAGCAAATCGAACTGATGACCATCAAAATGACAGGGAAATCACCCAGGCTTGTCAGGGCCACTCAATCTCACTCAGATACTGACAAGAGGCGGTGTGGGGAGGGGTGGGGCGGTATCACCCCAGATCTTGTACCCATGCAGCAAAGGCTGCTGTCAAAACTGAGAAAGATGTGGCTCACAGCTAACTAAGCACCTGTTGCTTATGAAATTCACTCTATGAGCAGCAGAAAACAGAAAACAGAAAATCCGTTTGTTTGTTTCAGTACTTATCTGAGTAAAAAAAAGAAACATATCTACATATTTTGTTTAGCACCTGAAACGAACAACCAAACACATCGGGTTTCACAAGAAGTGGAGGTAGAGCTATATGCTGTGTATGTGCAAATTTATCAGGAAACGATGAATCAGATAAGGTTCACGGTAATATAATGAATGAAGAGAACTTTTATAAAACACATAGCTGGGTTTGAGAGGCACTGTCTGGATTCATTATTGCATGACAGAACGCTGACTCCAGCCTCTGCTGGACTTCATATGAGGCCGAATACCACATCAGAGTTTCCCTGCTAGTCAAACCACACACCATGCCACTGCCTCGAGTGTTACTGGTGCTCAAGTGCTTGTGCATGACAGACTCGATGCACCAGGTGTGACTTAAGAAGAAACAGTGGTCCGAGCTTACCTGCTGGGGACCCTCCCCGTTGACCATGGCTTGGGGTGGTGGTGAGGCCAGGAGTGGGAGTTCAGAGCTGAGAAGCTGGCCGGACTCCAGAGGTGGGGTGTGGTCTGCCATGTCTCCCTCATTCACACCACTGAAGAGGTACTCCTGCAACAAACACACAGCAATCAGTGGAAATGTACAAAGTACGCCACAAAGATTTGTGGTATCATCATGTTGAGTCATCCAATCAGCCATTAGACCCGTGCTGAAAGCCACTTTTTCCCAGAATGTCCACAGGGTGCGGCTTCTTTCTCCCCACCTCATTATCACCTACATCTGTACAACGTTGGATGTGACTGCTTTTACTATTAAAGTACAAAAAAAACATGTATAGAACAGAATATGATGGGATCATTCTGATTACAATTTCATTAATTCATTAATTATGTGTGACACATCTTGCTACCCTCCACGCTGGTGGACTTAAGTCTATACTTATACTTAATGTCTATACCTATAATTATAATAATACTTATAATAACCTCTAAATGCACGACTGTTTCTAGTAAAGACATAGTGACAAGCTGAATGGTAGTGAGTGGAAGTTTGACACACATTATAATTAATTTCCAAACACATGCATTGTTTTCTGTTGCCAGTCATACTGTGCTGTCATATACAGCTGCTCAAAGATATTTTCTAATGGCATCAATTAATGGTCAGGTTCAGCCAGTAATCACATCCAAAGTCACTGGAAACTCCCATTTGTGCCGTGGTCCATGTTGGAACTTAATCAATATATAAAAATCAAATGACAAGCTATAAGCCACAATATATTCAGCCTGTTAGTGAGGGACAGTTTATCAATGATACAAATGTGCTCTGTCAGTGTTTGTCTATGTTTTTGCTGAGGTGATGCAAGCTACGTTACTGTATTAACAACAATAAATCACAACAAGATTAAAAAGAGGTTAAGGGTATGCCACTATTCAGTCGTATACAGCTTACCTCTTCCCTTTCTACAAAAGTTGGACAGATTTAATTGTTTTTTTAATGGCATACAAAACACAAGCACGTCTACCTTCACAGAAAAAGGACAAGAGAAAAACTACAAGTCCTCAACAACATCCAATTATCCTATCAATGGACTAAAACAACATAAACAAGAACAGACTAAAACTAGGCATCAAGTGTCATACTGTTACGTACGGTATCATCGACTTACTAAGCATAGCAATACGTCTGTGGAGTGTTCCCACATCCTTCACACAACAAACACAACCATCCAAAAAGTTGATCATGGAGGCATACGATGTCTACAAAAATCAATAAACTCTAATTAAAAACAAGGATTATACGTAAACTTGTGTCAAGTCAAACCCTATGACAGTACTCAGGGAAGATACTGCAATAAAACATTAAAAGGAGCCACACTGAGGACTACATGTGTAAAAAACTTAAAAGATTAGATTGTGGCTAACAAATTTCTCTATAAAAAAACCCAAAAAAAACAACAGAACACCATGAGAGAAATGTAACATGTGTCCTTGAACCTAATTACAATCCAGCGCATGCGCCCCTAAACCTCACAGTGATCTGGCTTATCTGTAGGCTTTAGCCCCTCCCCTCCTTAAGCTTAAACAACACACTCAGTTTACAGTGTGATGGTCAATGAACTGGGTTTGAGGGAACTGCTGCTACAGTTGAGGACCTACAATACATTAGCCAAGCGTCGCGAGCAGGCTTTAGATGATGGCAGGGCCCCCTTCATTTGGCCTCCGAGTCAATCACTGCAATCACAAGTCAATATTACAAACACAACAGCGACCTAATGTACGGGTCAGCAAACAGAGAGGTAACAAAGGAGGGATCCTTTACATCTGACCACCCAGGAAGCTACAAACTGTGTTTTATTCACATGCAGGAAATGAAGATTTAAGAGTTAATTACTCATTCCTCTGAGTATGATGTAATTTGATTAGGAATATAAAGTGTAACTCCAGTTTTTACGTACTTGGAGACACCTGTGGAGGCCGAAGGAGTGGCCACGTTACCTGTCCTAAAATATGAACACACTGTGTTGGGTACTTTCCCCTGAAAGTTGCTGATAAATCATCAGAGGTCACCAAAGCTTCCTATTAAAAAAAACAAAAAAAAAAAAACGGCTAAAAACAACAGCTGAGCCTGTTGCGGTTACATTGCACTAAAGCCTTTCCTGTTGCAGAACAATAAACATAACTTCTACGTCGAACACTGCGGTAACATCTGCTGTTGGCCTGACTGTACAATGTATTTGACTGTGGTGGCTGAGAGAGCAGTCCACGAGAACACAACAGCTGTTTTTCGGTTACAGTTTTCATGAGAAGGGGAAAACACCTTTGAACAGCTACAATAATAGCATATTCTGCCTCACCAAACACCTCTGTGTATTCCTCATTGTCGTGTATTAAACAGCAAAGGCATAGACGAAGTCATGCCGGTGACGTGGGAAGAATAAAAGGCCTTACATGTGTAATTATTTGGAAGTTCTGCTTGCTTGGTTGTAGTAGTTTATCTGGAAGTACCAGCAGACATATTTACCACACGGTGTAACAGCTGGCTATCCATTTAGTGCAGGTATTTGACTTGACTAACTGCTAGCTGTGGCTCAGGAGGTAGTGTGGGTTGTCCACTAATCAGATGATCGGCGGTTCGATCCCCAGCTCCTCCAGTCTGTCAGTCAGCTAAATGACTAAATGTACCTAACCCTATCTCTGCCTTAACGTCACTTAACGTAACTGTTACAACAGCTCTATCACCTAGGCATGAACTCAGTTATATTTAACATGCCGCACTATAAATACTAAAGCCAAAGTTCAGGTGTAATGTTGCTTATTTGCCACGGTTATGTTAACCAGGTTATTTGCTTGTGCAGCCATGACAACTGTTTACTCTTGCCACAGGTGTGTGTGTGTTTGGCGTTATGTCATAGCTGTCCGCTGTCCAACTGCAACATAACATTGCAGTCAGCTAACTAACAGACGACAAGCTTTGTAGAGACTGCGTTACAGGTTACCTAAAGAGACACAGTTATGAGCCAAACAGAGTTATTATCAGCAGCGCAGCTTACGTTACTCACTCAGTCAGTCGACACAACAGCAGCAGCAGCAGCAGCAGCAGACTTGACTGATGATGAATCTTACGCAGCTCTTCCTCCCCCCAAAAAATGTACACCGTCAGCGACGACCCGCTACTACTTTCAGCAACACCTGAGACGGATAACTCGCTAGCTGCCTAGATAAACACAAGCCACGGCAATATGTGACATGCTAGCTGTTAGCCACCTAATGCTACCTCAGCTAATAGTTAGCGAGGATGATGAATGATGGTGCTTTGCTCGCTGTGTGGACGACGAGCGTTCGTGCTGACTACACCTAAAACAGACCAAAGTAGCAAGCGAGCGACCGTGACGACGCCGAGTATCGACAATGTTGGCCTAACTGCGAAATTTATCGAGATAACTTCCCATCCGACCCTGCTCCTCGCACAAAAGTCAGGAATTTCGCCATCGCTTACAGGGCTCTGTTGTGCGCATGCGTATTACAGCAAATCATGACGAATCCCCAAATTCCAGGATAGCCAGGAGGAATATTTATAATATCGACACATTGTTTGGATTTATTTATTTATTTTTGACATGCTAAACTCAGCCCATGTCCGCTGCAGTTAAAAACGAAACATATCCGTCTGCCTATATTTTCATTATTTTAAGGAAGACCTTAAGGTTGACGTGTCTGTGATCGGTTTGTCAGCAGAGACTTCTTGTGTATGCGGTGGGACGAGAACACTTTTATTTCACGTGTATGTGACCTTGCAAGTCCTAGCTCTGTTTGGCAGCAGATATTCCCAGATAAATGCTGAACAGTAGCCAGATTCTCTTTGGAAATTTCCAGTCCACCTTAATAGTATTGTATCGCCTTTAAAGGGTTGGTATTGTTCATTCATCTTTATTTATCTGAACGGAAACTGCAATTACCGTGCATCTATTTATGATGACAACCATGATGTTTGGTTTCATGGCTCTCTCTCTCCTGATTATTACAAAGTCTCAGGGAACTGATACTGAGGCAACACCACAGACAATCCATCAGTCAAGACCCAGAACCTAATTTAAATAAACAAATTCACTACAGCATGTCTTTGTTGTGCAAAGCATTTAACATTTTGTGATATGCCACAGTGCTAAAGTCACTCACACAATCATTGTCAAAGCACAGCTTTTAGTCAAAACTTAATTTGTGCACAATGACAATATGTGGACAACAGCAGGTTAAGAGGGATGGCATGGTAATGACATATTTCATATTTTAATTATATGTTTTCATTTTAGCCAAGACACACTTTGTGTGTCTGTGTTTATCCTTCCAGATATGCCCATGAGAATGAAAATGTATGTTTGAAAATGATTGAATTAACACACACAGTTTATGTTCTAAGGCTACATTTTTTTCTTATCAACACATGTGATTTTATCCGCAAATAAAATCAAAAAAACAAAATATCAAATGAGGGTCTGCAAAGCTTTGGCACAAACAAGGCTCTGACATGCACCAAGACTAGGATACCTTTAGCTCCACCTGCTGGACTTTATAAAGGCTGTACTGTTTCTCCCAACACAGATGAAGTGGAAAAAAAATTATCTTCCACAAAACTGATAAAAAAGTTTTATTTCCTGATGAATCGTTGATACTGACGACAGATGGTTTCTACATATGTCTCATGTGTCTTCCTCATACCATCCGGTTTTGCTGTTCTATCTATAGTTACAGTAAAATGAGTCCTTAGAGGAATAGAATGAAAAGACCAAGAAAGTCTTAAGGACCAAAGAACCTATCGAGAAAATTGAACCCTTAGATGTTTCCGCTAAATAGTATTTATCTTAGTATTATAATTAGTATGTAGCAGTGTAAATCGAAACCAAAATAACAAAGTGACTTCATGCAGCAAAACAGGATGAATGGGGGAAGATACACAAAGACAGATAACAGAGAAACCGACATGAAAGTAACCACATGCAATGCAACTGTACATATAGAAAGAGAATGTATGTACACTTAAAGATAAACATAACATATGTTTTATATTTTTACATGATGTGAATTGTCCAAATTCAAGTGTAGTGTAGTTTAAGGTTTTAGATTTTAACCATCAATCAATCAGTCTTTATTTGTATAGCACTTTTCATACGGATAAAATGTAACACAAAGTGCTTCACACAATAACCACAACCCTCCACACTAGTGCATTAAAGCACAGCACAGTCTGAGAAAATGCCATCTCATCATCTTGCAGTCAGACAGGTTTAAAAAATAATAATAATAATAATAAAATAAAAATAGTTAGATAAAATAGAATAAAAGTAATGAATAATAAAATGCCCCAAATAAAGTTTAAGATATATAAACAGACAGACAACTAACCAAATAAATAAATAAAAGTGAAAATGATGTAACAGATTAAAATATATAACAGAAATAATTATAGATATAGTTTAAGTAAAAGCCAGATTAAAAAGAAAAGTGTTGAGTTTGCACTTAAAAATATGAACATTTAAGTGTCATGATGCTAGAATCAGATAAAAGTATATAGATATTAAGCAAGCAACACACCAGCTCTCCAATAAATAAGTCTATCTATCTATCTATCTATCATAAAGACTCTTGCTGGTAAAGCCTTGGATGTATTTGCTAATAATAAACATTGGAACCTCCCAGCTCCGATTTCCATCGAACGCACCACCTAACTACAGGAAGTACGGTGCGTTTGCGTGTTCTTTTCACTCGGCGGTGTAGCAGCGATTAAAGCTAACTACAACAACAAGGGCCAACCACGGCTAACTAACGTGAAGACAGACTTCATCGTAGCAGACTGCAAAGATGATTTCATCAGCGATTTGATTCTCCGAATATGTTGGCTGACAACTTTTCAGTGTTTCAGTGTTCACTGATTAGAAAGCGACGTCTCGGACCAAGCACTAGCTAAAAACAACAGCAAAGGTAACGACAAGAGTTTGGACCATCAGCATCTCCCATCAACACCTCCTCATGTCGACGATTATTGGCTTTATAATTTTGTTGTTGTACAGTTTAAGAGCGCTTATGTGTTAATACTTAATGCTACATTAGCAAATGTAGCCAGGCTGCAACATATCCTGTTTCTGTTTCTGTTGCGTTGTTTGTTTGTTTGATTTTCAAGTCTTGGACATCTCATTACTTGGGAGGGGCGGTGTTTATAAGGTCTAAGTTCATATTAAGTGCAGCTTCATGTTCATGATGTGATAGTAACTTATAAAACAAGCTATTTCAGAGCGTTATGACTCTTTAAAGTGTGTTATTTATGATGTAAAATGCCACATCATGTTATGTTAAATGTGCATTTAAGTCCAATATATGTTTGAAGAAAAGGAGACAAGTAGGTTTTAACAGCATGTATTGATCTTGGTGGCGGTGGGGTGGGGGGGGGGGGGCACTGATATTTCATCTCCATTAAATACAGATGCAAGCAACCCATTTTTAAATCAATTTATGTGAGATGGTTATACCATGCATGATGATGGAGGATGCATCCTTGACACGTGGTTTGCTCATTGCACAGGAAATATTACATCAGGATTCATATATATATATATATATATGATAGTATCTGTGCACAACACATGCAGAAGTGACATACCCTGGACTTTCTTTCAGTACAAACACAGGTAATGGGTTTACGTCAGTCAACACGCAGCCACTTTTAATCTGTCTACAAAACTGGGCTCAGGGTAAAGTTGTTTTTTTTTTGTGCTGGGCTCTTTTGAGACATGGAAAACCTTTTTAGTTTATTCTGTATATAATCTGTATTAATATTCCTCGGACAATCAAGTTTTAGTCTGATGTTTCCCATTTTCTGTTTTTAAATAACTGCACTATGAAAACAACAACACAAATAGTCGTTTGTATGCAATTAACCGGAGCAGGAATAGCTTTAATAGGACAACTTCACCATATTCCTGCTTTACTATGACTCAGCATTTTACTTTACCTTATGAGTCTATTCGTTCTTTCAAAGAATATCCAAAATACAATGTTTAGGTAAGAGAACTTGCACGTCTTTTCCCCACATTTCCAGCTTTATTACGCTATATATATTTTTATTTAATCAGAATGTCTGTATTGCACATATTAACAACTGTTTTTTTCCCTCCTTTCACAGCTGAGTAGTATGCTGGACGTGGGGAAGTGGCCAGTGTTTGCCCTCCTTCCTCCTGAGGAACTTCGGCTTATCCGGCAGGCTTGTGTCTTTGGCAGTGCTGCAAATGAAGCCCTCTATGTCACGGTTAATGATGAGGTAACACAAGGGTGCTCTAATCCTTTTGTTTAAATGAAGATGTGTTAGAAGACATGACAGACTTTCCTTTGATAAATTTGGTTTGAGTATTTTGTATTTAGCAGTGGATATGAAATGCTGCAGGCCTCTCCCTCTCTGGTTGATACAGGGTGCAGTTCCAGGCACAGGGATAAGAAGATAGAACGAGGCTATCTTTAGCTAATACCCAAGGAAGCTCCATTTTTATCCTGTGGAAAGGTGTAGAGCGTGCTTCATCTTGCCACCCTTGCTCATGTGTTTATCTCCGCGGCCCAAACAGTTTATGTTTTGGAGCTTCTAACTGGGGTTTAAAAAAATACATATTTTGGTGGATTTCACTTCAAATTACATGTTTCCACCTTGCATGCACGCAGTTATTATCTAAGTTGATTTTAGTTCATACAGCTCACAAACATTCTAGAAAATCAGATGCAGAAGTACTTCTGAAAACGTGATCCCACAGAAGATTACATTTTGGTTGCAAGCGTTGTTTTATTTGGGTGCGAATAGCACTGAAATGATTAGTCCGTTAATCATGTAGTAAATTGACATGAAATTGATTGTTAAACCCTCCGAGGCACTGGGAAATTACAGGGACATGGGCTTTCTGAAAATTTAAAGACTTTATAGACAATTGATCAAAAAAATAATTGACAGATTAACAATAATGAAAATATCATCAGGCGACAGTGGAAGACAAAAGGAAAATAATTTATTTGTAATAGACTGTGAAATGACTTTTCACACTTCTGATTGTTTCATAACTTAAATCCTACAAAGTGTTTATTGTTTAGTCTCCAAATATTGAATTTTTACTGTGATATATTTGTCAGTAAACACCAAAATGTAGCATTTAACTATGATTCATTAATGTCCGTACCATTTCATCAGTGATGTTTGGTCTCTGCAGGTCTTTGCTCTGGGCACTAACTGCAGCGGCTGTTTAGGGCTCGGAGACCTTCAAAGCACTATTGAGCCGCGCAGGATTGATGTCTTGTGTGGGAAGAAGATTGTGTCCCTTAGCTATGGAACGGGACCACATGTGGTTATCGCAACTGCAGGTAATCCAGTTCAGAAAGCCTGTATTTGTCCCTGAGGGGGGTTTTCCTCAGGAGGACATCACAAACAACATGATGGTACATGCAGATGTCTGAATCTGGTTTCATGATGAAAATAGTTATTAGAGTTTAATAATGTTTATTCAGATTAGTATAATCTGAGTACATTAAAAGTTTAAGACAAAGCCATTTGGTCTGTTACGTTAATCAAACAGTAGATGATTATTGTAAACCTTACTGGTCACATCTATGCTTGATCATAGAACTTAGTTATATTCACATACTTATTTTATTATAATGTAGATTAATAAGAAGCATTGTTTTTCAGCCATTTCGTTCAGTATACAGTTTCCAGTTAGTGCTATGAACTGATGTCTGTGTTCATGTCCTCTTATCTGTAATTAACTATTAACCACTGAGACAACATGAATGAAAGTTTGTTGATCTACTGCTATGTAGATGGAGAGGTGTTTGCTTGGGGCCACAATGGCTACAGCCAGCTGGGTAATGGAACCACCAATCATGGACTGACCCCTGCCCTCGTGTCCACCAACCTCCTCAGCAAGAGAGTAACAGAGGTGGCCTGTGGCTCCCACCACACTATTGCCCTCACGACTGATGGAGAGGTAATCTATCATCGTCTGTGCCCCTCCTTGAGTTCCTTTATGCCTAATCTCTGGTTTTACTTTGGACTGTGACATCTTCCTCTGTGTTAAGGTGTTCGCGTGGGGTTACAACAACTCAGGCCAAGTAGGTTCGGGGTCCACCGCTAACCAGCCGACACCGCGCCGGGTCAGCAGCTGCCTGCAGAACAAAGTGGTGGTTAACATAGCCTGTGGTCAGCTCTGCTCTATGGCTGTACTGGACAATGGAGAGGTAACACATCAATCAGAAGTGAATCGATGCTCTCAGTAGGACAACTTTTTGGCAGTTAGCAGCACTGGCTACTGCAAATGCTATCACACCTAAACATAAGATAACTGTGACTTAAGTGGCTTGTAAAGTTGAGGAATGCCTTGAAATCTTTCAGAAGTGTGTTAATAAATGCCAGAAACTGCAAATGAGCTGCTGCTAAATGAGATTAAATTAATTATATGCAGATAAAAGCTAATATAGGCTGACAACAGTTAGCCCTAAACAAACAGAAAAGCATCCCTCACCAATGCCTTGATGTCCTGTTTGTAGATCTATGGTTGGGGCTACAATTGCAATGGACAGCTTGGTTTGGGCAACAATGGCAATCAGCAGACCCCATGCAGGATCGCTGCTCTCCAAGGCGTCAACATCGTTCAGGTAAGAACCAAAGAGAGAGAGAAATGAATGTCCTAAAGCTTTGGTGTTGTTCATTTATTTCAGTTTACGTTCAGCCTAATTACACTCTTCCTCCCATAGGTTGCCTGTGGATATGCACATACATTGGCACTTACAGATGAGGGGTTTGTTTACGCCTGGGGAGCCAACTCATATGGGCAGTTGGGAACAGGCAATAAGAGTAATCAAGCTCTCCCCACTCAAATAAACACAGACAAGGAGAGGTCAGTACTTTGTTTGCTTCCTCTGGCCTCGATTAGCAACGACACCTCTCCGCTGCCACACTGAGGGCCAAATGACAAGATCCTAAAAGACATATTTCATCGTACATAAGACGCCCATACATCAGTCGTACTTTAAGCTTGCGTTCTGTTTTTGTCACCAGGATGGTGGAGGTGGCTGCATGTCACACCAGCCACACGTCGGCTGCAAAGACCCAGAGTGGGCAGGTTCTGATGTGGGGTCAGTGTCGAGGTCAGGCTGTTGCCAGCCCCCACCTCACCCATTTCAGCAGCACCGACGATGTGTTTGCTTGCTTCGCCACACCAGCTGTCACGTGGCACCTCCTCTCAGTAGGTAAGTGTGTTAAAGGAGGATAAAGCCAATATTTGCAGTAGAGTTTTTGTGAAGCATTTGACATTGTTCCGTTTACCCTGTACCCAGAGGTAATCATGCCATGTAGTGGGTAGTTTGTCATAGGTACACGTTCCTGGAAGCGGTCTAAGAAATAAACAGGAAACTCTGCTTCCTGTCCACATTGAACCGTCATGTGTGTACCTACTACCGATTGATCTCATTTGAAGTCAACTTAAACCTAGGAGCAAAAACATGTCAGTGTGAGATCTCCATTTTTGTGTTTACACTCGATTTTCTAAAGTTAATGACACAAAATGACAAAAATCTGTTTGACTAACAAGCCGCTGAAATCATCAGTGCTCCCATCAGTGCAATCTGTTCTAGTTTGTTGCCTGTTCAACTGCAGTGCTAGAGGAGCAAATGATGACTCCAGTTAAATTTGTGATTCTCTAGAATTTCCTTTCCTTTCCTTTCCTAACTTTAATCTGAGATTTTAAAGGCGTCAGTTTTAATTGTGATTTGTTAGAATACCCTGTGTTATATCTTTACAGTCAAATACAGCGGTTACTACAGGACTGTAAATACATATTTTTTTCTTTGTTATTGTCAGATGGTGATGACTACATGACTGTTGCCCAGTCTCTGAAGAAAGAGTTTGACAGCCCAGAGATTTCAGACCTGAAGTTCTTGGTTGATGGGAAGTGTATCCATGTTCACAAAGCCCTGCTGAAAATCAGGTACACAGAACAGGACGCTCGGAGATTAAAAGTGAAAATGTCAATCTGTGCTACTTGGTTATTATGATTATGTTGCAAATAGGCAAAATCATAAATTAAATCAGTTAAATTAAGTGATGAGTTCATCTTTTAGTTTTTGCAGCTTCATATTTACTTATCGTGACACTGTAAATATTTAGTGTGTGTCTGGTGAGGTTCACAATGTGTGGCTCCAAGTACTTCTGGGTGCACGTGTTTTTATAGAACTGAAACCGTGTCTCCAGGTTTTCCTCTCTGGTCACTGCTCATTTCTTCTTTGGTTTGTTTTTAAGAGATGATTTCCTCACCAGAGCAGCCTGCTTCTCCATTCTCATTTTCATTTTGGTCACATGAGTGTATTTTCGCATTCAGAGGCTTTGCTTGATCATGAGTCATGAAGGCGCTTGGCATAACCGCACTGGGGTTTTCAGAAATCCACTTTGACAACAAACAAACAAATCATTTTGATAATTGTGCAGCCGTCATGACACATTGAGCCACCTTTCTGTGTTTAATGAATTTACCATATACCTTCTGAATGCTGTGTTGCCTATATTTAAACTCCATCTGTTAGACAGCGTTTCCCCGTCTTTCCTGTTAATGTCACAGGGAAGCAAAGACAGACCTATTGTTTTCCTCTTTTCTTTTTATAACCACACATGGACACAAAGTATCTGCATTCCAGGCCCTTGCTCTTTTGCACTGTCAGTAGGAAGGAGCCAGACTGTCTGCGACGTCAACCTTAGTGCACACGCTCAAACGAATACACAACAGTGCAAAACGCCTACTTTAGCGAGATCACATGCAAATGATACGTCTGAGATGCACTTGAGAATGAAAACTCAGTGGTTTGTTCAACTGTGTCCTGAGAAGAAATGATAGAGAGGCATTGTTTTGACACAGTGGAGATTAGCAGTTGTGGAAAAATATGGAAGAATACTGTGGGCTATAGTTGCTGGCAAAGTGCCCTCTCCACCTGGTGGAGCGGCTAGGGTTTGGTTTCAACCTGCAGCCCATCACTATCCCCTCTCTATCTGTTCTCCATGTCATGTCCTCCTACCTTAAACTGTGCTATTAGATCACAAGAATATATGAATATACCTCACTTTCATTTGTCGTATAATAATACCATTTTAAACTTGATATTAATAAAAAAAAGGGAAAGAAAAAAAAATATGTATGTATACATATATGTATATATATGTATGTGTGTGTGTGTGTGTGTGTGTGTGTATATATATGTGTATATATATATATATATATATATATGTATATATATATGTGTATGTATATATATATGTATGTATGTATATATGTGTATATATGTATGTATATATATATGTGTGTGTGTATATATGTATGTATGTATGTATGTATGTATGTATGTATGTGTATATATATATTTATGTATATATGTATATATATATATATATATATATATATGTGTGTGTGTGTGTGTGTGTATATTTATGTATATATTTATGTATATATGTGTATGTATGTGTATGTATGTGTATGTATGTATGTATATACAGTTTTCTATGATTTTCATCCAGTATGAAAATGAGTTAGCGGATCTCAAATTGTGTGATCTTTCACACATTTCTTTTTTGTTTTTCTTTTTCAAATCTGCTGTCAGGTGTAGACTACACAGCTCACCTCACAGTGATAATAGAGCTTTGAACAAATATATTGATTACAGTCCTCGCTTTGGTTTCTTGGAAAGTAGAAGTAAAACATGCAAATTCGCCGGTGAGGTATCATTTACCGTGGCACGCGAGCAACTTGCACTTTTTGTTCCCCCTCCAGGTGTGAGCATTTTCGCGCACTGCTGAATGAAACCGATGAGGACGCTATAGAAATTCATCAGTTCTCATATCTGGTGTACAGAGCCTTTCTGGAGTACCTCTACACAGACACTATCAACCTGCCACCAGAGGATGCTATTGGTAAGCCGAGATATGTGCCACAGTCGTCTACGCACTGAAAGTACACAAGGAAACTTTGACTTAGTGCAGCAGCCTTGAACACCCTCACCTTTGTGTTGTTTTTGTGTGCAGGGTTGCTAGATTTAGCTACGTTCTACCGAGAGACGAGGCTGAAGAGGCTGTGCCAGGAAACAATCAAGCGAGGCATTTCTGAGGACAACGCCATCACTCTGCTCTCTGCTGCTGTCAAGTATGAGGCGCGGGTAAGCTTATAGCTCCTGACACACAGTCAGGCACCATGGTGGTGGGAGCCTTCTCAGTAGCTTAGTTGTACTCCTCAGCACTGACCAGACAGCCCTCTTCATTTTTAGGATCTGGAGGAGTTCTGCTTCAAGTTTTGCGTCAACCACCTAACAGCTGTCACGCAGACCCAGGCCTTTGCAGACATGGACCACGACCTGCTCAAGAACTTCATTAGTAAAGCCAGTCGCTACGGGGCTTTCAAGAACTGAGTAGAGTGCCCCTGTAGTGATGGACTTAACATGATAACGGTTAAGCTCTCTGTGGTCCTGAGGGTCGACCCTAGACCAAAGTAAACACCAGGCTGATCAGTACTTCAAAGCCTTGTCGCTGGGTATGTTAACACTGGAGAGGCAACCGGTTTAAGGTTTCACGCTAACTGATGCTTCTGTGTTACCCCCCTAAACCGAATCCAAACACCGTGGTTGCTCGGGGCATAAATATTGGGTTGTACCACTCGGTCAGTCACAAGCAGACAAGCAGAAGCCGAATAGAAAGATGTGCCACAGTGGTCGTCTTTCTGTCGTCTTTGTGTTACTGGTAATGTACTCGGCTAGTTTGTTCAAACTAGTCAACAAACAGATGGGGTACACGGGCTTGCCTCACAGAATTTTTTTTTTATCACACTGCCCTTTATCAGTTAGTAAAACAAATAATCAAGGCATATACTGCACTGTAGTACATCGTGTTTGATCAGCAGTGAGAGGAAGCAATGAGCAAAAGTCACGTGAGCCATGAATTGACCCTTTATGCTGCTTTTCTTTGAAGCCTTCATTCTCAAACGTTCTGGATTGAGAAGTAGTATTTAATGAGGAAAAACATACAAGCTGTTCTTCTGCAACACCTTTTTTTTCTCCTCTGAATTTTCTCTGATCACTGAGAAGTTATGTTCTCTTGCATAAGTCAATGTTAAATTTTGCCACTCTGTTTTATATTGTAGTTCTTCATCTTTGCCATCCAAATGTGTGGTAACTGTTTGATGTTTGTATCGACTAACATTTGCTCTCCTTTGGCCACTATCTGCAGACTGAGTTGGGAAAAAAAAGAAAAAAAAGTGCAGTCAGTTACACTTGATGAGAGATAAGAACTTCCTACTGCATGTTTACCTGCGTTCAGACTAACACCGAGCAGCTTGAAAGAGTGTGTGTGACTTAACACAAGCATATTGATTCCTGTGTAGCCTATCAGTGATGTTACACTGTGAGTGCAGCTGATTTTACAGTTGTGTTTCATTGTAATTTGGTATGTTTACAAAAGTTTGGTTGTTTTATTGTTATTTTTTTTCATTGTTAATATGTTGGCAGCAAACTTCTGCTTGTTTTTACAAGTGTTTCTTTATATCTTTCCCCTGGTAGCACTTTGCGATAATGAAGTAGTGCTGGCTTAGTGTAATTGCCAACTGACTGTGTTGAATATAGTCTCATATACGACCACGAGGTCTTTAAATGTAGTTACCAGATAATTCCACATTAAATTCCTGAATCTGTCTGAATAGAACGTAACAAATTGCTTTTACTTTAACGAGCCAATTATTGCATTTTTTGGACATTTTGATAATTACAAAAAAAAAATGCCTGTGTTCTTATTTTGTATGGAAAATGCTGTAAGCTGCTGACAGTGACACATTAATGGTAATATTTGATAATCTAAAATGTATTAAAATGAATAACTACACCATGTGATGTGTGTTATTGCTGTGACTGGTGGTCAGCCTTGACATGTGTACACAGTGTAAAATACTGAAGCCCATAACACACCGTGGTTGTGCAAATCTACAGTGAGCTACAAGCTACAAACATAAAATGTGATAAGCGTTTTATCAGCAGCAGCTCTAGACCATCGGGGCAAAGTGTAGTGCATGTGAACGCTACTCGTGCATTTCTGCACTGAAAGCCTGCTGACAGTTAGCTACGGCACATGTTGAGGTTTTCACACCTGCCTCACACTTTAACCCATTACTTTTACTAAACCGTTTATCACTTATCTGCATGTTACACTTGCTTTAACGCACTTGTGCACTTTATTTTAAAATAACCCAATGGACGTTTGATATGAAGTGATTAGTTTAAAAGACAAGGAATTCTTAATGCACAACTTTTGTACCATATATACAAGAGGTGGAGGCAATTTTCGAAGAAGTGTGTGATGTAAAACTGAATCGTGTTTGCACATTGAGATGTAACAGATACATTTTCAGTCTTCCTGCAAGAGGAAGCTTCTTTTATTTTACATGTATGACTGTTTATTTCCTGAAGTGCAACAAGTGTCACACTGACCTCTCATAGTAACTGTGACATCTTACACAAGGCGGCAATCCAAAATAATAACTGTGTAACTGTGTAGTACATGTTAAAAGTCTGAAATATTACATTTTTTGAGAACATTGTAAGTTTCATGTTATGCTGAGCCCCAACAGACAGCATGTTTGGACTAATTGTGATGAAAGGCAGCCAGATCAGCAGCACACAGATGATAATTCAGTTACTTGGTTCCAGCTAATGGCTACTCCCAAGACAAATGTTGAATTTATGTGCATATGGCTCAGAGGATAACACCCAATGTGATATACAGTATGAAAGACTATTTGGTGTAAGGGTGTCTGGTAATTAAGCTGCCAAACTAGATGGGGACACGACAACATACTGGCGGCATCCAGAACACTTTGCTATATGCAAAGAAGAATCAAAACAGGAAATTACTTTCAGGAAATGTGCTTTTGTTTGATGGTTTATTTCCTTTAATTTTGCATATCGACTGACATACTGTTTACACTTATGTGATGAAAACACATTTCCTTTCCCCTTACTGGGTTTCTCTCAGGGTAAGGGGCATTTCAAATGTACAGTATGCAGAATTACAGGCTGTCAGTGAAGTCCATATGTTATTATGTAGATAAGGCCGAAGACTAAACATATGTACATTGTCACACTAAATGGCTCAGCATAGCTGACACACAAGTTAAACGGTTTTACAAGGAATATGAGGAAGTGCACACAGCTGCCAACGGTAGCTGGAGCTCTGCCAAATACTGAACGGTGAAAAGAAAGTGATCTAAATTATGGATTCATTTGGTCACAATAAAACCCTTTAATTGTCCTTAAAAAGATGTGGTGAGAAGTATTTTTATTTTTAATTAAAAACAGCAGCACAACAATGTAAAAATACTTAATTACAAGTAGAAGTCAAAATTTAACTTGTAAGTATTCATGTGTGAGAAACATTTAAGTGCTGTCCCTGCTTGGGTAGTTTATAATAACTTATAAGCTGATCATATGTTATATAAATATAATCTTAATCCGCAGAGAGGGTCTCTGCGGATTAAGATTATATTTAAAGCTATCAGAATAAAAGTAGTAGTGGTTTAGTCATGAGTAAATGTGGTTTTGATACTTACCAACAGTGGTAGTGAGTGGTAGACTGGGTTAAAAACTTTAGCCACTGTGTGACTTCAATATGCATAAAGTGATTTTGATAGAAGAGAGGTGTATTTCATCTGGTTTATGGTCTGCTCTGAAATGAGATCGGGCCTTTGCTTTCACTTTTCTCTGTGCCAGTTTGTGGCTCCAGTGTGGTTGGCACTTACTCAATGCCTTTAGATGAGTGTTGGCACCACATCCTTTTAATACACCAATTTCTAGCTCGCTTGTTTGGGGGGTTTGTGC
This sequence comes from Sciaenops ocellatus, assembly GCA_033000465.1. Classification (NCBI taxonomy): domain Eukaryota; kingdom Metazoa; phylum Chordata; class Actinopteri; family Sciaenidae; genus Sciaenops; species Sciaenops ocellatus. Next base: position 25,623,489 of record CP136887.1, read on the forward strand.
TCCAGTACCTGTGAAACCTGTAAACAAACGTCAACCACCTTGTCTTTCCGTCAGAAATAACTCAAATACCACCGCTCTGCACAGACGTTCAAGCATGCAGTCGAGCTTGTTTTACCTCTGACACAAAATTAAAATCAGTGGTCGGCCCACTCAGGATGACAGTATGCTGTGAAACATATAAATGAATGGTGAAGCAGGAAAATGAAACCATCTGCTGGGGCTATTTTTGGTCGGTGAAAAATTGCTCATATAAGCCAAGATTTAACTGTAAAAACAGAATGACAGCCAAGGATTTTAAATTCCAAACATGGTGTTTGGAGGCAGGAAACTGCACAAACCTGTTCATGTTGGTTTTCAATGAAGGAGAAGTTAAGTTAAGACTTTTGGTTTAGGGCACATACCATTCACTTAGATGCAGCACTGTATGCTGAATCTCGGACACAAATACTGGAGGTAACAGGTAACAATAAGGATCTGGTTCATATCCAATCTGTATCTACTGTGCAGTCCTTTATTCAGAGGTGTTCACTGTTTTTTATTCAGTAAGTAGCTGTAAAGATGTTCACCTGTCATTCATTGCTATCTAAGATAAATCCTTTACTATTTTATTTAGCTTTGTATAAAGTGATTTACTTGGTCTTTCTAGTGCTACATACATTGACACTTGACAATTTCCCACACAATGCATCAGTTACGTTTAAGAAGTCATCTTGTCAAGTTGGCCAAATAGCCTAGGCAATTTTACTCACTTGAATGTCAGGGCTTTGAAAAAAAAAGCTGACACTGATGCAGTAAAAGATATTTTTATAATACAGTGGGGGTGGATGAAGTATTTGTGGGTGGGGAGTATTTGTTTTACAAAGCAGTCAAAAGCTTTAAGTTGATAAGGCAGTGTGGGGGAGCATGAAAACCCACAGCTTGAGTTTTTCAAACGTCAGAGCTCCGGCTTAGTTTCCTTTTTGTAATAAATTAAAATGTAGGTGCAAGAGATGAAGATGGAGATAATGATGTTATGATTCACACTATATTTGTATTGTTCTCATAACTCACAAAGACATGAGAAGTTCTTTGTTTTCAGTGTGTTAAACTCTGAAGAAGGCTCATACAGTCTCAGTGATTACTCCTACCAGGTTCAGTCAGGTGAAGCCCCACCTCATCTGTCACTGCATTCTTTAGTTAAACATTATCTTATATATTTTTATTTTTATTCTTACAGAAAGATGTATTTGGGGCCTACACTGACTTTATGTTGCTATAGCATCCCTGGACCACTTCCTTGGTGACTTCTGTATGGTCTTCTGTTGTGTTGTGTTGAACCAGTTTCACTTGTTTGTTTGTTTGTTTGTGGACACCCGCACAACTTTTGTGCAGTCTCAGTTTCCAAGGTGAACATCAGGGAATGAGCCGAAAGCCCTTTCAGTCACAGTGAAGCGGCCCATGGTCCAAAATGTACTTTTGCCAAGTTAGGGATTTGTTCAGCAGTTTTCATTTTGGCTGCTCATTTTTCATGTTGCAGTGATCCAACACAATGAGTTTTGGCGCGGGAGAAAGTGTTATTTTAGAAACCTTTTCAATTAAGTCATTGTTTTGAAAGTCTCAAGTCAGTCAGCGGTAACAAAATCCACCTCCCAGCACCTCTGAAGATTGCTAATTAACACTAGCTGATGTGTAATGTGGAATATAATAACAGGTTACCCAGTAAGAAAGCCAGAACACACAGCTTTTTGGCCCAGAACTACCGTATGTGCTGGTTTACAACATGTTTAACCAGCTGTAATGGTCTCACGACCAAAAACTGCTCCAGGCTGTTTGGATGTTCACGATGCGCATCTTATTTCTCATGATCAGATTTGTAACCTGTGTCTGCATTGCTTCAAACTGCCATTGGTGATCATTACACAACAATATTATGTCACCTGTTATCTTTCTCATGCATTTTTCTAGTGTGTCGGAAAAGCCTTCAGTCTTGGCCTTGGGGGTGCCAGACAGTTTCCTGGCATTGTGAGAAATTTAACAGTCCAGGGATTTCAGCCACATGTTTTTGTTTAGCGACCACATACTTGCATGTGAAGAGCTTGTTTTTATGTGCTGGATGGAACTATTTTGCGAGTGAAAGACAATAGTATAGGTTTTTCTATTTTCTTTAACGTTTCACTCGAGCCTTGATGATGTTTTTTTTGTGGCGGACTGACAAAGAGAGGCACACTGGCAATAAAACACCCACTGTCCCTTTGATTCTCTGCAAGATTTTCCTTCATTTGTTTGATTATTGTTGGTTATGTCTGTGAAGTCGAAATGAACCATGCTTGGATGAGTGTCATAAACGCAAGCACCAAATAGGGAAATATTACTACAACCAATAAAAAGCAGTGGAACGAGTTTGTGCGGTTTTATTCAAATGTGAACTACAAAGAGCAGATTTAGCATAAATGCACTTATTTTTATCTGTCAGACAAGTACTCCCTTACTGACAGGAACCCCAAACAGGTATACTTCCTGTCTGACATAGTAACAGCCACTCAACACAAATACATACATTTACAGTATCCACTCACTACAACCGATCAAGAAGCTGAGAGCACTTTCAAGTTGTCCGAGACTAATAATTTCTAAACTTCACATTCCTCCCTGCTAAGCTACTTCAGTCACAACAAAGGCCTCAATGTTTTTACTGACTGCCAAGTGGGGAGTTTCTACTACTAGGAGAAGTTGAATACTACTTCACACTGCATTGACAAGAGAAAGCTGTGGGCATGGACTGACAAGGGCTGAATAGAGAGAGCTTTCTGTTCAGTCTCAATTCTAATGTCCCTTCCAGAATAAAACTCTTTAGCAGAGCTGCCGCCCACACGGGCTGTCAAAAACAACAAGGAGACAATTCAATTTTCTTGTACCTCCCTTCAGACCTGTGTGGAGGCAGTCACCTCAGGCACTTGCAGGGTTTTAGTGAACTTCTCAGGCACTTTTGACCTCCTAAATTTATTAGCAGCTTGACTGATGAAGAAAAAACAAATCAAACCACAATCCATGTATTCATCATGTTGTCTCATGTCGCGCTGTACAGTGGTGGAAGAGTCTTCACTAAAAGTAAAAATACACACAAGTGAAACATGCTTATACAGAAGAATGTCAGCCATAAATATGTGCGCAACATTTTTTGATGTAGCTCGTTGAGTTTATTTATATGCTGTTGGACAAATTAGCCTTTAACAAAGTGTTATATGAGCTCATAATAGACGTGTATTTTGATCTGCAAAGTAAAAAGTAACTAAAGCTGCTAAATAAATGCAGTAAAGTAAAAAAAAAAGTTTAGTCTAAGTCTAGTTGAAGGCACATTACACTTACTTACATGCAGGTTAACAACATAACAGTCTGGCCTCAAGTACGTAATAATATAAAGTGTTTTACTTGGTCTTTCAGTTACAGACGTTGACCACTTCTCATAGAATGCATCAGTTGCTCTTATATTAGTCACCTTATCAAGTGTGCCCAGATAGCCTGTGGTTGATGCCAATCTTACTTACTTAAGTGCTGGGGTGCTAGAGAGACTGTTGCACAGACAAGTTGACATTGATGTAGTAAAAGCTGTTAAATAAATGCAATAAAGAAAAAAAAAGTAGAATAAGAACAGTACTTGAGTAAATGCACTTGGTTACAGTCCACCACTGATGATGTAAGGGGTTGTACAAAAATATATATGAATGAGTGAACTTCAAAAAAAATCATGAAGAGCTAGCTTTTTATGATTAATGTAAAGTAAACTTGAAGCACTTTATCTAAAATGTATTTATATTAAACAAACTAAAGATTCTGACCTCATTACGGCACATTTCGAAACTCTAAATTAGTCCAATACTGATCGTAAAACACTCAAATATTTTCAACTTTTCTCATTTTATAGAAAAGTCCATGCATCAAGATATTCCAGCTTACAGTCATATTTTAAAGAGTCCCTCACATTGCAGAGTTGTTTGGGTAGATTCCTTCTTTAACTGTCAGCACACAAAGGAGTAGGAGGAGTTCGATGGGAGGCAGTGGGAGGGGTTACTACAGCTGCTTTCCCTACCATTCAAAGTACAAAAACTGTCTGTGATACCGGCACAAAGGAGAAGCACGACCGTCTGAGTGCGTGAGGCGTGCTGAGTCAAAGCTTCAGAGGCTGTCAGAGGGAGAAACAAACTGAGGAAAGAGAGAGAGAGAGAAGTAGATTCTGAGTGACTCAGTGAGAGAAAGAGAGAGAGAAGGGGGTAGGGGACAGGAAACAGACCCTGAGGACAAATAGTGAAACACACTCACATTGTGACACACTGAGCAGCAGTTCAACTCAAGCTTCAGTTGTGCTCTCGGGAAGGAGCCTGGTGGTTTGTGGTCAGGACTTTATGAGAGGTGGAAAGCTAAAGACAAGTTTTCTGCTTTGGAGCTGAAAAGGACAAAAACAAAGGACTGAATTTTGACAAAGAGACTGGATTTTTCCACCAAGGCATCTTTCAAACGGACCTGTGTGTGAATATGCCATCATCCCTTTTGTGGACTCAGCAGCTGGTGGTGGTTGAGGACTTTTTGAGTGAAAAGGAGTCACGTTTATGTGACTAATTTATCTGAGTAAGTAAATCTCAGCCTGTAACTGGTGTGGGTTCAGCCTTGTTGAGAGACAGGGCAGGGGGAGGGAAGGACACTCCAGCCTGAATCTCTGTCCTCTGGGAGGGGTCTTTTCAGCATGCGGTAACCCCCAGAATAACTACATCAAGACAGGGGAGGGAACCATGTTGACCATGTGCAGCGATCCTATCTAACATGGACAGTTGTGTTGGAAGAAACCTTTGTTCCAATGGCCTGAATTATCAGAGGACAGATTGTCTTTCAGTGCGCTGTGGACTGTTCTGTGCTTTACTCTCCATTCATGGTGAATTCATTGTTTGAGGCAGTCCTTTCATGATATAGCTATTGTGCATAACAGACACCCCACATCCCTCCACTCTTTGTCTCCCAGAATGTACAACAGCAGCCTCCCCAGAGACAATTTCACCCTGCAATGGGCTGAAAATATCTCAGCAAACAGCTCAACCTGCATCAAGAACGATGGCTTCAAATACCCGTTGTACAGTACCATCTTCAGCATTGTGTTTGTGGTGGGACTGATCACAAATGTGGTGGCCATTTATATATTCACATGTTCTCTTAAGCTGAGGAACGAAACCACGACCTACATGATGAATTTGGTAGTGTCTGACCTGCTGTTTGTCTTCACACTGCCTCTGCGTGTCTTCTACTTCATCAACCAGAACTGGCCTTTTGGAAGCGTGCTCTGCAAGGTCTCCGTCTCTCTGTTCTACACCAACATGTACGGCAGCATACTCTTCCTCACCTGCATTAGCGTGGATCGATTTTTAGCCATTGTGCACCCTTTTCGCTCGAGGGCGCTTCGGACCAAGCGCAATGCGAAGATAGTGTGTATTGCTGTATGGGTGCTGGTGCTGTCAGGAAGTCTCCCCACAGGGTTCATGTTGGAGACCACCTCCCTTGAGAACAAACAGACTACCGCCACCTTTTGCTTTGAGAACTTCTCCTCCAAGCAGTGGAAGTCTCACCTGTCTAAGGTGGTGATATTCATAGAGACAGTGGGCTTCATCATCCCCCTTCTACTCAACGTATTTTGCTCCATCATGGTGTTGCAGACCCTGCGTCGCCCCCAAACCATCAGCCGTGGGGGAAAGCTGAACAAGACAAAGATCCTACGCATGATAATTGTGCACCTCTTAATTTTTTGTTTTTGTTTCATCCCTTACAATGTAAATTTGGTTTTCTATGCTCTCGTCCGCACTAAAACTTTAAAGGGCTGCTTCGTGGAATCGGTGGTCCGAACCATCTACCCAATAGCCCTCTGCATCGCTGTGTCCAACTGCTGCTTTGATCCCATTGTTTACTACTTCACCTCCGAGACTATCCAGAACTCCATCAAGAGGAAGTCTCAGGTCAGCCGTTCGTATGATGCCAAGTTCTCCGAGGCCCTGCAGTCAGAAACCAGCTCCAACCTGCAGTGCAGCCTGAAGAATATCAAAGCTAAAGTCTTCCACAATGAGTCCTCAGTGTGACAGTGGTTTTGCCACACTCAACATGAGAGGTGTTGGAAGAAAAGCACACCTCTTTGAGACAATGGGAATGGATTTGTTGGAGTGCTTCATGAAGCACCTGCCAGAAGTTTTAATCTGATCTCAGTGTTCATCTCAGGGCAAATGTTTGGACCTGTCATTGACAGCCTCAGCTCTGCAGTATTACTGCTACATGACCCTTTGTTCACATCTGTGGATTTATTATTACTACTTACCAATTTCCGTTCCCTGTGGAATATACTGTAATTGTGTTAAGCACAATTAGTCTGCCAGTGACCTGGAAGGGAATGTGATCACTGAAAACAGAAGGACAGTTATGATAATGATATATGCTACATGTGCTTGTATATCTGTACATTTCTGTGGTAAGTTGTGATGCTAACTTTAGAGTAGTATCTATTAAATTAACATAAAGTTATATCATACTATAGATTGTACAGAGCTTTGTTGTTGTTGTTGTTGTTTTTGTGAATTGCAAATAGGTCACAGAAGTGCCTTTTTTTGTTTGTTCCGGCAGCATTTCAGTATAAATGTCTTTATAGACCATTAAATGCACTGACACAAAATTCCTCATACTGCACTCATGCCACAGTGATGAATAAAAGTCATGTACTGTTTAAAACAAACGACTGCACCTGAAAACTTTTGTCATTTGAATGCAGTGGAATATTATTTAAAATGTTAAACCCTAACATAACATGAAGGCCCAAAATTCAAAATAGCATGTCAGTACAATACCTGTTTATTTACTATGTTAAACCTCATGAAACCACTTGACAAACAGACGTGATGCCACAACATTTTACTGCTAAACCTCTCGTGTTTGTCCTGAATTTAAATGAGGAGGTAGAGAAGTGGAACTACAGTCTGATGGAGTCTGTCTGACTCCCGCTGGGGAGTGCCAGTTTCCTGTCTGTGTCACAACCAGTGGCTTAGGAGAGGAAGTCTTTATTAATGGCATCTGAGAAAAGCAGACTAGTCACATTTTCGGGCAACCGTTTAATATTAATATGTATGTAAATGTGGTGCAAAAAGCACCAGGTCAAGAACAGCAGAGTGAGAGTAAGAGAGCAAGTGGATCCCTTGGTACTAGAGGGGAAATAAAGTTACGTCGTGTCTTTTATGTTTAACTTAACCTAGATTGGAATTCCACTTTATCATCCTGTAAAAATCGTGTTTTCCTCCCCTACAAGGACATGGAGCTTTTAATATCGTCACTGGCAAGGTTGGTTATCTGCACACAGTACGTTCAGTACAGCTGCACAATAAATCAGGAAGCTTTTTCTCAACAAAGATTTCAATTCTAAAAGTCACGCAGCATAATTAAAATGAGGGCTCACACTATTATGTGTATAGAAATATAAGATTAAAGTCAAGTTTAAATGGAACAAATATTAATAAGCAAATCATGTTTGCAGTTTACTACACAGATGACAGATGTCTGTGAAATATTTATCCTGCTGTGGACAAATTTACAAGTGATATGGCATCAGTGAGGAGTCAACACAGCATGAGAGTGAATAACAGAAAGCACATGGTGCTCTGACTTTATTGACAGAGCCTAAAGGTCGGTCAGCGGCACTTTATTCATACTGCACCTATAACTCTAGTTCAGAGGCCATGTGAGCGACAAGGACAAGGTTAAAGACCTGGGCTGTTGTGAAAACAAACAAGTACAATTTGACACTGAAGCAGTTCGTGTCATCTGTGCAGGAGGCCGTATTAAAGCGGCATCTGAGTTGCAACCATGAAGCCACGTTCTTACTCAGCATCGTGCACCAGGACTTGCTGAGGACTGCTCAGACATCTTGATAACACATTTAAAGGAGACATCATTGATTGTTCATTATGTTGAACTGTATGCATGACTCACATGGCGTGTGTTTAGCACATGCAACCTTTATTTAACCACCAGGTGTTGTGATTGTTGTAATCTGGGCCAAAGGTCATGACGGAGACATAGAGGCTAAAACAAAGTAAATCATAGTTTAAATGCAGTTAAGTAAAGACTATCCACATTTTTAACTGTAACTCTGCACCAAGAGCAAATAAATAAAACTTCTTATTGAATATTTCCACATTTCTTCAGAGATGAACCTTCCTCATAAACAATGATGCAAGAGTTTCTCATTTGTTCCCATTTCACAATGAACATGTTACATAATGTCACAAACATGAAGTAAGACTAAAGTCGTGTAGTTGTATAAGCTCTCTCTGTATCAGAGATCGAACCCCTCACGTGAGCCCAGCAGGCTTCTTTTTCATACACAACAGTTATCTAATCAGCCTGACCTCTCCTTCCCAGCAGGCCACTGGGTGAGAAAACACAGACGCCACACTGCTTGTCATCACATACATTCTGTTCTGCACTGCTCCGGTAATTTCAGATGGGAGCGAGCATCAAAGCGTTCTTGTACAATACAAAAGACAGATTGGAGATCTGAGAAGTTTTATTGTTCGGAGTGACGTGATAAAATGATATTTAAAAAAAGAAAAATCACCTGTGTGAGCAAGATTACAGCATTCAAAGAAGGTTTGACGTCTAATATTTTTATCTCCATAATAAAATATTAATATAAAAAAGCCTTCAGGGATAAATCATAGAAATAATTTGACTGCTGGAATCCTCCAAGGTCACAAAACAACAAAACAGTTTTGGCTGAGTATTTGTCTGCATCAGGGTCAGTACAGTCAGTACCATTCTCCGAGTCTTAGTGGAGACAAAAACAAGTCTGGATCTAGCCTTTACATGTAGCTTCAAGTTCCTATTCTCCTGTGAAACATCCAATGAACCTCTTAATGACTGCTTTGAAGTTCTGTCAGTCCCAACTGACTGGAGATCCTCTGGTGTGTTGAGAACTCGTGTCAGGAGTGATTTCTGCTCGGGCATAAACAGGGACCTCAATATGGTGTGTGTGAGCTTTCAGGAAAGATTGGCCCGAGGTCTTCGTCCTCGGATTCACTCCACAGCGTTGGCTCACATGACAAGGGAAGTGCCTGTCCCACTAAATGGATCTGGGGGGGAAGGGGATCCCTGCAGAGGATAATCAACCATTTTCCCGAGCGTGGCTACAGGATACATTTAGAAGGAAATGACCATTATTACACTGATATGGCCAGAGCCCATTTAAGCATCTGTGCTATTTTCCCACAATTACACCAAACATCCACATTATCTGGTATTTACAGTTCCACCTTGGTTTTGTAGTAAACAGGTATTATTATTGCTCTATAAAAAGTTTGTCAGCCTCTTGGGGCGGGGGGGACAGATTACTTGCTTGCAAGACAACTTTCCTGGGAAGGAGAAGGCAATAAAAACAAACAATGCAGGAGACAGAACATTGCGTTAAGTAATCATTTGTCAGGATGTGGTTTGACAAAAAAAGGAGGATCTTGCTTGTGCTAGCACAACAACCTCGATTATTCTAAAATCAGAGACAGCACTGAACTAATAACCAGCGGTGGAATGGACTCAGTGTCTGCAAGGAGGGAGGTTGGCTAAATAGCTGCACCAATCAGTCACATGTAATCCTCCTTAACTCCCTGTCGCCTTGGACCATAAACAGTCCTTATCAATCCCTGGAGGAGTTATTTGACCAGATCAGCTCTTGGTTACATAACATCTTAGGAATGAAACAGAAAGCACGAGCAGAATGTTGATGATAAACTCCCTGCACTGGGGTACCGTGATGTTTACAAAAAACATGTACACAGCACGCCAATGTCCAGCCTGTTCAGAACAGGAAAAACTCATGCTCATTGTATATCTGTTTTAGCAATGCAGCCAGGACATCAACTACTTTTGACAAATAACGTGTGCACAATGCCAGTCATTGTTCTTCTCTTTGACCGGGTGAGTCTTTACCTTAAGGCAAAAGTTAAGAGCCTGTCTGTGCCTGAAAATGGTGGCAAGAGCATGTGTGACATTAGTAAACAAGAACTTCCCATGAGGTGTGTGCTTATTGGCAGATGATGATTCATGGAAAAATGACTCAAACTGAGACAAGCCATACCTGAAAAATGTCGGTTTTAATCAATAGCAAATCAAATGGAAAATTTGTGGCTTCACTTCTTTCACTTTGTGTGTGCGTCTGTGTGTGGGCCGCTATAAAGTTATTCAAAACATTGAAATACCTCAGAGGTGAATCCACAACTTCATGTTAAATTGATAAGAGACAAGTCGCAGCATGAAACAGTACTTGTAGGAAGAGGTGTGACGGTTCTGACTAAATCCAGCTAGGATTTCCCATACACACTTACTCACTTATTGTGAGTACTCACATCGACACACACTATAACACATATTTTCGGGCTGACAGATTTATTACCTGGAAATACCTCAAGTTATTAAAGTGTTGTAAACTGCAGGTTGTCTCTGCTCTGATACACATACTGTACATGTGAGATTTGACAGGAGGTATTTCACCCTGACTGAACGTGGTATTACAGTCTGTCGGAGAATTAAAAAAAAAGAAAAGGTTACGATTAGGTGTGTTCTGCTTGATGGGACAGGTTGGGATTTCCTTAGCTGGGAGTCGTTTCTCTGCAAACTCCTGGGGATTTAATGTTTGACCGGCCAATGTGAACACATTAATCCTCTCCTGTAGCTAGACGGGACAACCCACTGGTGCAACTGATAGTCTCATGACAGCAAGGAAAGGTCACTGGGTCAAACCCACCATAACAGCCACGTGTGCTGTCAAAAATGCAGGAAAATGTACTTTTCCATGCAAAACCTAATACATTTATGTACTTAACTGCTGAATATAACAATAAATCATTACATTAAAGTGCTTGTACTTTAAAGTGATCATGTAAAATGTCTCACATTGTGAAAACTTACAGGAATAAGTTGAATTTGTTAATATTCTATCAAGATAAATTACTTAATGAACCTTGTTTGAAGAAGAAATTAACCAATAAATCATTATAGAACATTTTGTAGGAGCACAATGTCACATCTTATACTATGTTTTATTACCTGCTGGCTGATACCACACTAGCAATGCTGACTTCTTCTCTCTGTGTTTATGGTACATATCTGTGAGTGTTAAAGGTACAGTGTGTAAGATTTGGGGCCTCTATTTTCAGAATAAGGCAAACATGGAATATAATATTCATAACTATGTTTTGATGCATGTATAATCACCTGAAAATAAGAATCTTTTTATGTTTGTTACTTAAAAAATATCCTTATATATCTACAGTGGGAGAGGGTCCCCTTTCATGGAGGCCGCCATGTTGAAACACCTTATTTATACAGTAATCCAGAACAGACAAATTAAATAGTGTCTCTAAACAGGGTCCTTAAAGTGTTGTTTCTCCTTTACACTAGGAAGGTAAGGGTGATGTGAGGAGATTGCAATGCAGTGATTGGACCACTAAATGCAACTAAATTCTACACACTGTACCTTTAAACTGAAATGTACTTTGACTAAAGAGCTGATCAGAAAAACTTGAATACACCTATCATGTTTTACACAGCAGCTCCACTAAGCACATGGCAGGATTAGTGATACCCAGGCCCCCGCTATTACTACAGCACAGACTCATAAACAAATGCCCATAGCACAGCACAACCACACATAAAAGCCGACGCTTATAGGTCAGCCTTGAGGTCAGCATGTTCCCCATGAGGAATTTCCACAGAGCCTCTCAGACCACACAATACTTTCCCTCTTTTCGTCAGCAGAATTTTGTCTCCTTGTTCACCTAACCACAGAAAATCATCTATTTATATCACGAGTGACGATCTTCTTATCTCCTCAACCCACTCCTGTATGAGAGCCACGGCTGTTAGTAAGATCTAATATATATTGTGTACTCTATAAATTCAAGTTTCTAGTCAAATTTAAAGATGGTGCGCTTAAACTACAACTTCCACATCCGTTTAAACCGGGCTGGTGGCGAGACACCAAATGTATTGACACTCGTGGCTTCAGGGTGGGGAGGCCACGGCACATTGAGGTCAACTGCATCCAAAACGAAAACTGACAGATAAGACCAAGATAATTCCACTTGACACAGAGATACCATCGAGCAAGAGAGGCATAATAATCTAATTATTAATACCACATTAAAGGAACATTTTGTCAACAGAACAACAAGTCAGCAAAAAACTCTTTCTGCCTTAACTATACTATACCAATTTCTATCTTTCTTTATATATTAAAAATTCATTGCTTGCGTTGTGTTATCCATTCCAGTTAAGACAATGTGCAACAACATGAACAGTGAAAGAGTATGTTCCTTTATTACATTTCAACACAGAACAGTCTACTCTTCCGTGTAAAACACCTCCGGTGATGCAATCAGTGTTATGTATGCTCAGAAAATTCTTGTGACATGACTGGTAAAGACATTAACTAACCTCATTTATCATTCTGTTTGGTTTAAACTTGTTCAGTGTGGATGCAGTTTTATATTAATGAGATATTAATAGAGCATCACATTTGATTCATGCTAGAGCCTGGACAGCTGTCCATATCCTGCAGATTTGAATGAATCAAACTCAACACTGAGCTTCACTGACAAACAAATGTAACAGATTGGTTTATTTAAATAATCTTGTGTTGCTATTCTAACTAAAAAGCTAACTAAACTGAAGTGCAAAGCTAGCCTGCAGCCCACTGCACTGTGCGTGTGTTCATGGCAGGGGTTTCCCTGCATCAAATTCGTGCAGCCAGTGCAACAAATCAGACTCATGTAAAAACCACAGTGCCTTTTGCTGGGTGTAAACAGAGATAGTTGGTGGAATGACCTGTTTTTAAGAGAAAAGGCGAAGGTGCAGCTGAAGGTTTAGGTGGGTGGGAGGCAGAGGTGTGACAAAATATTCATGCTAAGATTAGGAAACTGATAAACATGCAGGATCTTGAGTTTATCTTCTACTTTGACACGAAAGGAAAAGGAAATGAAAATGAAACTAAGTCCAAGAGTTTAAGCTGTATGCTGTACTTGTGATGCATTTTTCACCTTGATTTGCTCACAGTTTAAGTGAAAATTTGATGCACACAAAGCCTGCGTGAGCGACAGGAGGGACATTTTAACAGTCTTTCTTGGATTACTGCACCTACAAGGAAGGATGATGAGATTAAAAAACAAACACGTGTCAAATTTCAATACGCTTAAATGGAACAATGTACTTCCTGCTAAGTAAACTGTATCTGAGTTACCAGAGGAAAGCTACTCTGTCGAAGGTCTTGTCTGCTATTGATCTATTATTGGCTAAAAGGAAGGATGGCAAAGGGAGAAACCAACAGAGTCTGTGACCCTGCCTAAAGGTGGATCAGGACCCATCAGGATTCAACAGGCATGTGAGTGAAGCACAAACAATAGCAGTGTTTAAAACTGCAAATTGCCCAACAACCGGCACTGAGCCGACACTGTCTCACTTCACATAACCTGAGATCCAAATTTAACTGTTCCTGACCTTTTTACTTTGAGCGGCTGATGAATTACAGAGCTCCTGCTTGGCCACGCCAGTCTCTATTGTCTGATACCGAGCAACAAAACACTGGCAGGAGACAATGGAGGGTCACTGCAGAGGGCTTGAAATAATCATAACAATGACAGCTCCCATATTTATAGTTGCAAAGAGACTCCCAACTGCAACGGCTAAGTGCTTTGTTATTAACAGGAAGAGCTGCTCCCCATGAAGAATAAACAGCGCTTCGCTTTACTGAGTGAGTCATGGTGGCAGGTTTCATTGTTTCCTTCTCTGTGTGGTTGATACTAGTGAAGCTATAAATGTCTAATAAACCCTCAAATACAGTCTTGGAACTAATGTAGCTGAACGACTAAAAAAAAAACTGAAAGAGTTTGGTAGAAAATGCCTTTCTAAGCATCAGTAGCCAGACAGAGATCACTGGGTCATCTTCCATCTGCGGAGCTCTTCCTGAGTGAAGCTAGGGGCGCTCAGAAATCAGGCCACAAAAACAGACACTGTGACAGGCAGACAAAAGGGGAACAGATATTGCAGATGACAAGCATATATGTTGCAGATAGAGTGTCAATATTTCATCAAGTGTGATGACAAGTGTGATGACAGAAAGTGGGGGTGAGGTGTGCAGACAATCTCCCCAAAAGCCTAAATGAAAGGCCTTTCATGCATCATTTGATAAGAAGGGAAGTTACTTGATTGTCTGCTATCAGGTCACCAGGATGAGCAGGAAGAAAATCAATGAAGCACTTGAGATTAGACGTCTGAGCGGTAGGTGCAACCTTACTGTGCCTCTGAGTAGATACAGGATGTCACACATTAAAAAATATGAGTCACATTTTAATGTATAAAGAACAGAGACAAAGGAAATGCTACATTACCATGTGCATCTCAGTTCCCACTGATTTCTCATGCGAGGCTTGGCACGCGAGCGTTGTGGTTTTGCTTGCAGCTACTTCACAAAAAACACAGCAGCAGTATCAGAGGTACTGACACCTCAGAAGGACACTTCTTCAATTCTCAGAAGTTCTTTTCAAGTCAGTGAGTTATATCATCAAACTGATTTGACCAATTTCTGACCACACAACACCACAATAAACATTAAGTGTAGGAGTGTAGCACAGGAGCAATCCATTCAAAGAGAAATGTCTTTTTTAACCCATTTATAGCCAATGAGATACAACAGACACAACTTCACATCCTTCCTGCAAGAGGAAGCTCCTGTTCATCTGCTTTGTTTGGCTGTATATTTTCTCAACTACAACTTCATAAAATTGTTCCGTCAGGATTTTTTTTTCAAGCCCGGTCTTGCCCCCTTGACCTAACAGTAAAAGGACTGAACACAATAACAGGAACACCTGCACAGTTTCATGCAAACGTATTGTCTGATAGCAATAAATCCTTTCGTTTATGAAGTTTAATTTGTTGAGAATTTGTTAGAGAGGTTCACTTCTGAGATGTTATGTTGAGGCCTCATTTCCTGTCTTATTATATTAATGGCACTGAGAGTAATCTGAATAAGAATCAAGGAGGGAAATCAAGAAAAATTAAGTGAATAAAGCACACAAAAAGTCAAAGTATTTATTGTATGTACTGCAATGTTCTTTAATTTTTACCAGCTCCTCTACATCAGCTGTCTAGGCTGTTGCCTGCTTGCACAGGGTTACTCCTTTTAGGACAACAAGTCTTATGTCAGACTTCCAGTGTCAATATTACATGTAGACCAAACTCTTCAGAGCTCCCACCAGCATTTAGGGCTGGATATAAGCATTTTGCATATTGGTGCTAAGTTTGGGGAACATAAACATGCTTTAATTTTTTTTTTTTAATTGCTCAAAACATCAGTGTTAAATAAAAAAACAACAACAACCTTTCACCTAAATAAAATGCAGTCGAATCTTACAAAGGTTTCCTGATTTAGATCAGGAATTATATGAAAAAAGAAGATGCAAGCAAACCTCAGAATTTGACTGAGCATTTTCATTGCCAACTTGACACTTTGAGTACTGAGCTTCAATAAATGAATAAACTATTACAGCCCTTAATAACACTTTTTTTATACCACTCAAACACCCCAGACCCCTCAGTTCATATTAGATGGCTGAGCTACACAGATGCTGTCTAGCTCGTCATGGACACAGATGGGAGACCCTGCAGGGAGATATCTGCAGGACACACAGCATCGTAGTGTTGCAGCTCTTCTATGCTACACCACTTCTTCTGTATCTTTGCTAAACACGGACATCTTTGGAGGTACAAGGGGAAACATAGTGAGAATGAAAAAGCAGGGGGCTGTAGTGTGAGCCCTGGAGGGGGATTCAGTGTGGCTTCAAGATAAGGGGCAAGCTGCAGCCCCAGGCTTCCTCAATAAAACACATTATGAGCAGATATCTGGCAAGAGACTCTCATATAGTCGAGTCCTACTGTCAGCCAACGGGAGATTTCATTCGCCAGAGGAACCTTGGCAGCAGGATAATCCATCCGTGGTGTGGCTGTTGGTGAATCAGCATCATTATGGTTTTGTTGACTCAAGGGTCTAGTATCTATATCCTGTTGAGCCTGAACTGTCATGGGCGAGGCTCAGCTTTTGTTTTACTGTTGCCAAACATGTGATTAAGCTTAGTCCGCTTTTATTCTACACTGCAGAGCTTTTAATTTGGCAAAAGAAAGAAAGTAACAGGCTCTACTTGTTCTCTTACATTAGATGTCTTTATGCTCTGCAGGCTACCAGAAACCAAGAACATAGTCACTTAAATTCACATGTAAGTGGAGGGTAGAAGGGAGGATTTATTACTACATTATGACTACATTTGATTCTTAATACGGATTTCAACAGGTTTTATGATAACTGAACCAGTTTCACTCCTTTATACAAAAAGGGTTCACAACAGTGATTTCAGCTCCACCTAGTGGTGCATAATCAACAAAGAGCAGCACTGTCATCTCTGTGTCTGCACTGTTGTGGTCACAGTAAATTAAAAACAACACATCAGCTCCAGATGTATGGTTTGTTCATGTCTAACCAATATAATTAAAACACAAAGAATACCGATGACTGAACATGTTTAGTCTACTTTTGATATTGCAGGGGAAATAGACATCAAACAGTGCGGGCAGGCTCAAAATCGTGTGACCCCACGGAGACCCTGCTGCTCCTTGTCTAATATTTCCTGCTTTCCCGACAAGCCAAACAGAAGCTTCCAGACGGCTTCAATCTACTGGGAATGTTATCATTGGTAACCTGAACGGTGCCCAGCAGATGTTCAGATCAAATAAGAGACAGAGCACACAAACACGTCACAAGCATCTTGATGTAAAAAAAAGGTTTTATGACAACAAGTTGAACAATATTCAGTTGAAATTTGAGTGTTTTGTTGCAGCATTTTTTTTCAAGTTCATATAAATCTTTGTCAGAGCTTACCTGGATTTTTATAAACTTGTACATAACCTGCTATAAATTATATAAATTGCTCCTCATTTATAAACAGCAATGCCTGGTCTTATATACATCAAGTGAAATGATTTTGGCATATGCACACAGTTAGTGTTTTTAGCTAACGTAAACACAGGGACAGCTTTGTGATAGCATCCGCTGAGGAGGAACGAGGCTTTAGTGTTCCGAAAACATTTTGTCAAGTTCATCTATCCAGTCACTTGGGTGTTCTTCCTCAAAGTCTCTGTGGGGAGAAGACAAGCTTTGTTTTCGTAATAGATAACAAATTATACAAACACAACATACACATTAATAATTAATGTGAATTTAAATGTGAATAATGTTTATTTTGTCAGCCGCTATGATTAATATTTTTTATGTTTTCTTTTACAGCTTCAGAAGCTTTAAAAGGTTATTTTGAAAAAAGAAAAACTGACCCATGAGTATCATATAATTCCAGTCAAAACCGATAAATTAGCCCTTAGTATCTTTGCAAGATTTGTACATAAAGGGACACACAGTGCCAACATCAACCATCAGGACGTTTGAATAAAACCATAGACCTACAAGTTTCCCTTTTTGTCCTGCTGATCGACTGTACGACCAGTCAGATTAGGCAAAATATGCTCCTCCTCCTCCTCCTCATCATCATCATCATCATCATCATCATTATTATTATCATCATCAGTAAGTCAAGTTCACTTACGTGTCTTCATCATCAGAGCGAGGCTGAAGCCGGTCCTCATCTACGCCCACTTCCGGCTCAGGGCCGTCTGTGTCGTCACCCTGCGGCTGGGAGAGGGGTCCCACCAGTGGGTCATCACCTGAAAAAAGAAAGCACAACACCACAGAGAACCGTTTATATCATCCACAACACCGGTGTATTCCCATTAAGAGTGACATGTAAAATAATATTTATCAAAAATATTCACAGGTTATATTTAAGTTAATTGTGTGTTTTAGGAAGGTTGATTATATTCAAATTTATTCCAATATCAACAGACCTCCTCTGTTTATTAAAAAGGTGCTGAAGGCTCTTTGCAGCTGGGCCTTCTCCAACATATTCAGAAGCCGCACAGGAGGATCCTTGTCCCATCGCCTCCTCTGCCTGCCGTCCTTCTGCCCCGCTGACACACCTGGAAGAACAGAAATACATCTGATATGTTCTGATATGATATCAAACCTGTCCAAACTTGTAATTTTATACAAATAAGGGAATGAAAACGCTGATATCATACTTCCATGAGTGGAACCAGCGAGGGACCAGCTGTTTGATGCCATGCTGTCATTTGAGATGAGGCTTGCGTTGGCTAACATCTGCATCACAGTGTCCGATGGCTCAGCGGCCCACTGCTTTCGAGGACCCGGCTCTCTGCGGGCTTCAGGTAACTCCACACCTGAGGTAAAATGTTACTTAGGATTATTTTTTTCATATTTAATATTTGTTTTTTTGTTTTCAAGAGTGCCCCGACAAGAAATCACATTTCTATTCTGTTCACAAGAACCCAGAGGGTTAGAAAATATGCAAACAAAGTAAAATGCACTCGCTACAAGCAATGTTCTCTCAGAGACAGCAATGGAGACGTGCTCGTAATCATAAAGATGTTTCACTCGCAACAGGAATAGATTATTCATGTTTCTTTTTGCATTTAGTGCCAGTTCCTCCTTAAACAAAATGTCTGAAAGTGTTAGAGAAACAACTCAGATGATACTCTTCCTGTGTTTTGGGAATGGCAGCAGTATATCCTGTTGTTATACACTTCAGTGTTAACTTTGACTTGGACTCTACCTTCAAATGTTGATGTTTTTATTAAACTCTTCTCTCCCAGAAGATCAACCACCTTCATCCCCTCTTCTCGGTTCCATCGACCCGGGCGCCTCCCCTGTTCCTCCGTCTCTATCGCCTGTAAAAGATGAGCGTGAGCTTTGCGGACCATCTGAACTAACAGCAGCTTGTCAAAGGTCAGATTCCACGCTGAGGTCACCACAGCTGGGGAAATTGTGTAAGAGTTTAAATTCTCACTTCGACACCATGTGGTGACAGTGTGCCGTTATGATGAATGGGCAGCCATAAACTCACTTCAGGTTCAACTGCTTGAGTGACTGTCACTGTGCAGGAAGCTGAAAAGCTGCAGTGAACTGTGCTTTCAAAGGTCCAATGTGTGGGATTTAATGGATCTAGTGATCCTCGCCTCCCTGGAAGAGGATCTGCAGCCTATATATATATGAAAGGTTCATTCTAAGGCAACAAAAACATAATGATTCTTATTTTCAGGTGATTATACACTAATAAAAATATAGTTATCTGGTGACTGTGTTTTTACCTGGCAGGGCAGATGCGTTCGCAGGAGTTTGGAAACCCGGTGACAGGTCAGGATTGTATGCAAAGATGGCCTGTCTTTTGGGTTTGTCTTGAACATCTGCTTGACCAAATACTGCAGCTCATAGGGCAGATGATTGGGGAGGGGAGGGTACGCACCCCGACACACCTTAAGAATCAGGCTCTTCCAGCTGGACGCCTGGAACTGGACACAAGAATGAGGTGTGTGAGCCACAAAAAAATACACATCAGATAATCCAACTCAGCTGAAGATACTGGACCTCCATCATTCCACAACAATGCTCTGCAGTATCTCACTGTGCTACTTTATGTAATGCTTCATTGACAATATTTGGACAGAGGCCCGCAGTCAAACCCGTGGTACATGGAGAGTGCAGGGAGGGGTAATACCGGGTGTCGCAGGGTGCAGAGCTCGTAGAGGACGCAGCCCAGAGACCACACATCACTGCAGAGCACAACAACACAGAGACGGTTATTCATTCACATCAGACGTTCGTCATGTACTGGCACAGTCACAGGGATACAAGACTGGTTAACCCACGCATGAGTTACATAACCACAGCTGAGCTGAGAACTGAGCAGAGAACACAGAAATCTAATGAAAAGCATTCATGAGCTTTGTTGATAAAGCCTGGAAGGAAAAGTCTAAACAAACATGGAGATTTTATAGTGCATTCAATTAAAAAGTCTGTTTGTTGTTTGTCTGGTCATTGACTGTAAAGTCTCAGATATTAGAGTTTCCCTTTAAAGCACTAATGAGGGAAACACATTGCATATGGTATCTAGTGAAAGCTGCACTACACTGCTGTTTTGTACAAACATGCACATTGTAAACATTATATAATGTGTAGTTTCTGTAAATAAACATATGTAATGTATATATAAAAATACTGATGTGTATATGTTTAGGAGCCAGTCGAACCTCTTATTGTTGTATGGCTTGTTGTCCCAAATTTCTGGAGCCACATAATACGGAGTCCCAACATATGTATGAGCGTAAGCCTTTGAGCTGCAACACAATTACAAATAAATATAGTCAACAGCAGCAAATTGAGCACTGAGCATTAACTTAAAATAGGCAAACACAACTGTTGACTTTATCTTCATGTACCTGTTCAAAATACACGCCGAGCCAAAGTCCCCGAGCTTGATTGCCCCATTATCCGTCAGGAAAATGTTCTGGGTAAAGGAAATGAAAGGAGAAGTGATGACTTAACATGTAGCACAAAATAAGAGAAGACAACCATGGCAAAATGATGATATTATGCATTAATGGGAGATAATGTTGTGATCTTATCTGCAATCAGAAATTTCATCGCTGTACATTTTCACTCCAGCGCTCGCTGATGTGATTCTACCAACATGAATTCCAACCGATACACTAAATTATTGACTGCTTATTTGATTCAATTCAGAGAACAAACATGAATTCATAATATCTGTTCTATGGTCTAATGGGACAACACATTTCACAATAAAATCTATCAACATTTATAGTTATAATAAACTACAATTATTAACTAGAGGTGACTGTACCTTGGACTTCAGATCTCTGTGCAAAACCCGTTTATCATGGATATACTTTGCGGCGGCACACATTTGAGCAAACCACCTCAATATCTGAAAAAGATTTCAGTGAAACAAAACTTCAAAAGGGGAACGACAGTTACATAAAACTGTGAGAATAGTTGAATTTAGTCTAGGCCTACATCATCAACACAGAACTGTGTCGTTTTCTGTTGGCGTATCCTCTGGAGCAGGTCCCCACCGCTGCAGTACTCCATAACAATACACAGGAGGTCATCAGCTGAACAAACACAATCACATTGCCTATTCAGTAATCCAAACAATAATAACAGTGTGTCACAAGAGTCTAAAATGTTTTGTAATACGTTTTAAAGGGAGTGTTATGTGTGTGTGAATACCTTCGAATGCCTCCCTGAAGGCCACGATATTAGGATGTTTCATTCTGGACAGCAGGACTGCTTCTCTCCTCGAGTTCTCCAATTTGGACTGATTCTATAAAAATGCAAATACAAGCATGAATGCATTTTCTATTATGCAAAACAAACAGCATCCACATCTCTGTGCAGGCACACAGTCTGGTGTGTTATCAGCACGGTGTAAATAACATTTCCATATCCGACCCCAGGCTATAACACAACAGTCTGAATTTAAATATAGTGTGCAGAGCTGTAGTCAACAGGCTTGTGCAAATGCAACATTTATGTTTAATTCACTATTTAGTTACTGATATGACATAATATGATTTGACTTGCTGCACTGATGGATCCAGTTACATGTGAGGTGAGGATGAAATAACAGTACAGTAATATTTGTTTGCAAATACCTTTGGCAGCTGGATTTCTTTGACCACATACTTCTCCTGAGTGCTTTTACACTGGACTAACAAAGCCCGGCCGAATGACCCTTCACCGATGACTTTGTGGACTGAGTATCTCTCCATGGAGCTCCTTTATCAACCACAGAGGATAAAAACTACTAATTTATCCACTCGGGACACTGAAGGCGGCACTTTACAGGAAGATTTTCTTGTCTCAGTCTTGTTAAGTGTTTATTGAGACGTTTACAGGCTGTAATAAAAGACTAAAACACCTGAAAGAAAATCTCTCTGGACGCGTGCTGTTTTTCTTTGGCCGCTACTTCCTTATTATTGTGTGACGTAGGTAAGAGACACACCTGTACCGTGCAGCAGAGCCGCGAGATGGCGGTAGATCACAGTCTGTAACTCCTGGATACGTTTCTATAGCGACCATAATAATGTGCCATGTTAGTCTGATCATCTCATATTAAAATATCCTGATTATCTTTTATATGCATGTTATTAATTTATTATGTAATGTTATTTTGTAGATATAATTCTGGATTTTCATAATGTTGCTCTTGTTTTCCTCCCTGTCTGCCCTACGTTGCATATAAATTGGTATTTTTGTGAAATCCCACTTTGGTAAGTATGGGCAGCTGCATAGATGTATTTGTTATGATTAAAATCCTTCGAATCGACAACTTTGCTAAAAGCCAATCATCAAACAAGGTCAACAACACAAGACATAGCAGCCAGCTATTATTCCTTACTGCAGGGTCTGTCTTTCAGACTTTTATTTCACCAAGATCTCACCAGTGACTAAAAGTCAGTCCCAGATTTACACTTGTCTGACTTGTCTACACTTATAAAGGCTGCTGGGCTTAGTTACATAGTCCGGCTCCTATTCTGGCACGACACTGGCTCTGCTCCCCGTCAGCATTTGCCCTCACTCAGGGCTGAAAACCTCCTCTACCCCTGTGGTACAAACACTACCTCCGAACACATTCCTCTGAGCTCACAGTCTGGGCAGTTCCTTGCAGGTGACTGCACCAGGAGCACAACGTTACGTAAAAGTTACAGTGTTGATATAAATTAATATGTCCAAGCATCAAATTAGTCTTTCAATAAAGGCGTAATTTGACACAGAGATCACGTGATCTTCTCTCAAGAGCCCGGATAGCTCAGTCGGTAGAGCATCAGACTTTTAATCTGAGGGTCCAGGGTTCAAGTCCCTGTTCGGGCGGAAGTTTTAGACAATTACAAACGGAGGAGACGACGTACCTTGTTGGTAAGAGAAAACCATCCTTGAGTCTGAACTGGTGAGATCAGTGACTATAGGTGAGGGTAAGTGGTAAGTGGGAAGACGTATCACTGATCTCACACGATAATCACCAACTTCCCTCTGAAACAGATGTATTTTTAAGAACATAAAGATCCAGAGCAGTTATTTTGTATGAATGCAGAGCATAACAAAAATAATGAGGTCATGTCCTAATCCTTCCCAGAGAAAGTTTTGCTCAGACACCAATTTGTATTTGTAAATATGTACTTTTAATTTGTTTACAGTAATTTATTTTTTCATAATATAATTCTGGCGAGGGCTTTTTAAATAAAATTAATTATTTAATGTATTAATAGACGCCAAATTCAGTTAACATTGAGCATCATATCTAATTTGTGTAAAACAGCAGAACACATTCCTTGTATGCTGATTAAAGTCGCTATATTACCAAAAACGATGCACACAAAACAAACTGACTGTCCTCACATGGCTCTGTTTGAATGTGATCTCTGCCATGCACACATCCACTGTTCTACATTCATATGGGATATGAAAATCACATCACCTGCGATAATGCTGTGGAGATTTGCACGAAAAGATGTATTGCAGTGCGTCGATAATGTAATACTGAGTAAAGACAATGTAGAGCTGACATTCACTGTGATGGATCACACAACTTAAGCAACTCTCAAGAGTCTGATAATAGATTTTCATTACACACCACAATGAGTGGAGACCACTGATTGGGCACTACTTCCTTATTATTGTATGACACAGGGCGAGGCACACCTGTACTGTGCACCTGGGCCGCTAGATGGCAGTGGATCATAATATCTAAATCCTTCATTAAGACTCATTTCATATTTTTATTAATAAGTGTTTATATAATATATAGGATAACATCTTTCCATTTCCGCTTTAATGTTTTTATAAATTAATTTTGTAATGTTATTATGTGTGCACTTTATGTTCTGTTCATAATGTCGCTGCTTTTTCCTCGACCATATTTGTCTTCAAAGCTCAGTTCAACCGTCAGAAATCTGGGAGTGACCTTTGACAGTCATCTGAGGTTTGGCAAACAAATTAACAATGTTGTCAGGACTAGTTTTTTCCAGTTGCGTCTCCTGGCCAAAGTTAAAATGTTTTTAAGCCGTCATGACCTTGAGAAGGCCATCCATGCCCTAATACATTCAAGGTTAGACTACTGCAATGCATTTTATGTCGGCGTCTCCCAGTCTTCTCTCAGTCGCCTTCAACTTGTGCAAAACGCTGCTGCCCGTGTTTTTAACAAAGACTAACAGACGTGTGCACATCACTCCCGGTCTTAACTCTCTTCACTGGCTTCCTGTCCTTTATAGAATTGATTTTAAACTTTTAATGTTTGTTTTTAAAGTTCTTAACGGCCTCGTCGCATCGTATTAATCGGAGCTTTTAACTGTCCGTAATCCTGGTAGAGCTCTGAGGTCAACAAATCAACTTTTGCTGGAAGTGCCCAGGTCAAAATACAAACACTGGGGTGACCGAGCCTTCTCCGTCGCTGCCCCCAGGCTCTGGAATAAGCTCCCCGCCGAGATGTGTCTTATTTCTGACCTGGGCCTCTTCAAATCTAGGCTAAAAACCTACTTATTTAGGATGGCTTTTAATACCCAGTAATATGATAACACTTTTATCTTATTTTATCTTATTCGATTTTGTTGTATATTATTGTTTTTCACTGTTCTTTCATTGTTTTTAATTGTTTTTACTTATTCTTCTCTTTATTTATTACCTGCTGTAAAGCACTTTGGTACACCGAAAGGATTGTTGTAAAGGGCTGTATAAATAAGGACATTTACATTTACATTTACATATTTGCCTCTCCTCTTCGACCAACCTGTTCAGTAAATTAAGTTACACTCATAAAAAGTAGGTTTGGACCAGATCAGTACGGATTTCTCTCCCCTGACCCAGTCAGCCAGTCCACTGACGTCCAGAGAAGCTGAATGATCTGCTGCAGTGTCAGACTGCAGAAGAAGCATCAAATGCGGGGAGATAATGTGTACCATGACTTGTAGGGTCGTGTAATCGTGGCACAAGTTCGGAGAAATAAAATGGAATGTGATGATACGTGTGAGTTAAGTATAAATACCACGTGACAGCGTCACAGAGCCCGGATAGCTCAGTCGGTAGAGCATCAGACTTTTAATCTGAGGGTCCAGGGTTCAAGTCCCTGTTCGGGCGGAAGTTTTAGACAACTTCAGGCAGTTCAGATTAAATTCTACTTTAAAGATCCCTGCGGTCCCGCAAAGGCTAAACCCGCTATAGATAATCACATGAATGAAGACTCGCTGGTGAAATGTCCCACCAGAAGTGGAGGAATGGAAGGCAAGATGTGGGTGGAGCTGAACCAGAACACTCATTCCTAGACTCACACAAGAACCAACGACTCCCAGACGAAACAGCTCAAACGTTTATACCAGTTGTATTGAAAGTAAAATGTACTTCATATTACAGCTTAACATTTTGCAACACATGCAACAATGTTTGTGTGAATGCAGAGCTACAGTCTGAGTTCATGTGGCCACCAAAAGTCAAAAGCAATCTGCAAAATGTTCTTTTAAGTTTGCATTAAGTTCACATTGATTTATTCATTCATCATATAACTATACAGAGAAAGCTGATTTTTGTTATTTTTAAACAGTCAAAGTTGAGTGTTAAAAGCATCAAAATCAGCCTCCAAAGCCAACTTTGTATGATAGTATGTAATTGAATTCCTCCTAAGGTGATTAAAGCGCCCACATTCCCAGAAACTGTACAGACAAGACAGCCTGGGTGTCCTCATTAGTAACCATGGCTCAGTTTGAATGTCTATTCCATACATCTACTGGTCTCATATATATTCATGTATATATATAAGATATGAAATCACATTATGCGATAATGCTGTACAGACTTGGAAAACCATATCATATCTTCTGTTATAAGAAAAGCAGTGTGTGCGTAGTAATGTACGGATGAGTGAAAGAGTGACGGTAAATCTGAGCAGAGCAGTGAATTTGTCAGTCTGGTACTGTACACTGTAGGCTACAGTTTGTCAGTGAATAAAGGCTGCAACTTTTCAAGACCAATACTCCCATGTGTTGTTTTTTGCTTGTTTCCCAACTGTGGTTCTTTGACAATAAGTTCTTCCTCCAATGAGGGTGTACTATCTGAAGTGAAAAACAAAATAGAGGTACCAAAAGCGAATAGAGTTGAGTCAAGCAGTACTGTGTAGTGGAAATACAGATTTTGGTTTGTGCTGTTGTAGAATCATGGCAGTGCAGCCTAGCAGATCACCCACTCTATCTAAAACTCAACTATTCTCAGGTCATTATTCACAAATGATAACAACATGAATGTTATATTGCATTTCTGGCAATAGTTTCCCTTAAATATTACTGCCAACTTTCAAGAGACGGCTAATAGACACACACAGCATTGAATGGAGACAACTGGCTGACGTGAACAGCAGGAAAAATACATCCCAAATACGTATAGCATGCATTTGCACAGGGTCAGCACAAATGCAAAGTGAGTGCGTGGTTTGTAGTTAAGGAGCTGAAACTGGAAAACACAATGCCATCGCCTTTCATGTTCAGCAGAATCCCCCTAACATCTTGTGCTGCATAAACCAAGTGCTTCATCGCCAAATGATTGCATAGTGGGTCTAATATTTGTCTCATTACCTCCTGTTTTTTGCTCTCTGGCAGTGCTCTGGTTGCACCTATCAGCAAATAGCCTACCGCAGGAGGAAAATAAAGGCAATAATGAGGTAAATATTGGGCATGGTGCAACAGTTTGTCTACAGCTTCTGGATTATGCTGCACTAGCTGTTTGGGAAAAAGTGATGGACATTTTTTTTGCTCTTATTGGAGCTGTAAAAAAGATGTTGAGGTTAACTTAGTTGGGAAATAAGGCCTGCACAAAGCTCAGTGGAGCTTCTGTTAACAAATGTGGATTAACTAATATTATAAACAATTAGCTCTTCACTTTGCAATATAGAATTTAATACAAGTATCGAGGTAAATCAGAAAGTTGGCTTGATTATACCTATTCCAGTATTTAAGGATCAGAAAACTTTGTTCTACAAATAAAACCTGAATAAACTGACCATGATACAATCACATTTTTAACCTCAAATAGCAGCTTTGCCCTTCTGTGAAGTGTAACAAAATGGTGTTTGTATAATTGACTAAAGTACAACAATGTCAGGCTGGTGAGGAACTTACACATGGCCAACTATCTAATCGTTAATAACTGACATGGTGCAAAATTAACTTTCTTGTCCACTGGCCAAATGGCTAGTGGATGTTCAGATTTTACCAGTATTTAGCTGCTAAAGGACCAAGCTGTGCAAATATGTGTTTGTGCGTGTGACAACATATTTTATTTGTGATGTGATAGGGCTCAGATGAATATCATATTTCTACAAGAACGGGTACTGCTGTAGGTGTTTGTGCTGCTGAGAGAGCATTTAAATGCAGAATCATAACATATGGTACCAGTCAGATGCTGTGACACTTCTCTTCTGGTTTGAGCTGCTTCAGAAAAAATGACAGATGACTGACATGAGGCAGCTGTGAGGCAATAAAAAAATCAAAGTGAATGACATTCAGAGTCTCTAGTGTAGAAGTTTCTCAATCCTCAGGTCAGACATGCGGGCCTGTGCGATATACAAACCCGGTCATTGGAGTTAAGTAGTTGACTTGCAGTTTTTAAGATTCCCTCTATATATTAAAGTCAGGACTTCATTCATGTTCTTGAAAGAGACAACAAAAGTACACTTCATTCACATCATATCTTGATAACTCTCCTGGGGCCATGAGAAGTTTGGGGCCAAAAAATGTGGCCATGGGGCAAAAAGACAGAGACACTTTCTACAAAAGATTTTCTGTGATGTCAAAATGTTTTCAGAGAAAGTTGCTCAGGTCATAAAATGTGTCATTTTTAAGGTTCATTTAAATTTTTATGTTTGAGGTTGAGAAAAAACATCTCCTCTAACATAAAACACATTGATGTCTTGCAGACATACTTTCTAGGAGAAGCGTACATTATGTTAAAAGCCATCAAATGGTCCTTCATGGGGATGGAAGCAAGTCCACTGCCTGAGAAGGCGTATTCATGAGTCATTCAGAAACCCATTAAAAGACAGAGAAAGATATAATATTTAGTGATTTAATATGAAACATAATACATGTACAGATATCGTTGCAATATAGTGTTACTTCAATATCTTGTTGCCCAGATGAGACATTTTAGTGTATGAGAGAAATGAAGATGGCAGTGTTAAATGCTCAAATTAATGCGCCTGTGAGAAATTAGATAATGAAAACGGAAAATTACGAAGAGCATGAATTTGTGTTCAGAGTGATGCCACTGATATAATAAGCCAGCTCATAGAGGAATTGCTAAAGATGTAGCCTGATTCCAAACCACTGGATCACTGCCAACATCTTAAAATTGTTCAGCGATTCAAACAGAATGAATAAATGAACTGAAACCAAACGGCAATTCAGACTGATTATCTGGCTATTAAAAATGGACATCAAAGAAACAAAACCGTCATCTGTTATGCTGTGAAGCCGCTTTGTGGATGTGAAGGTCACTTTGTGGGACGATCCAAAGTTGATCTAAACTTTAAGGCCCATTTGAGGATCATATAACAGGTTTTTATCACCGTTCTTAACCTGAGAGCATATGTTGATCCCCAGATAATTATCCTGGACACTGTCACCTTGTCCTTCTTTTTCAGTTCACTGTCTTCACTGCTGTTTATCTGTTTATCCTTCACAGGCTTTGGGGATGGATCAGACAACAGTTATAGCACCACCCTCCTCCTGTATGTTAGCTGGTGAGAGCTCCAGAGAGCTCAACAGAAAGTATCAGGCATGCAAGGAGTGGAAATATACCTAACAATATGATTATCGGTTACCTAATAAAGTTTTAGTGAAACAGCTTCAATCCTTCCTGGAATGCACCAAAGTCTGAACCTGCGTGTGGTTGGATATTAAACTGCTCTTCAAGAAGAAAAGCCTATGTACTGCTTCTGTAAAACCTTTCAAAACAGACATATGATTGGAAGAATATATTTGAACAAACTCTCAGTAATAACATAAATCTTAAGACAAGACATCAATTTTTGACAGTGTGTAATGAGAGTCCCAACAAGATTATAAGAAACCATATTTGACCTTTTCAGTTATCTAAGGATAAAAAAACATTGATTTTTTTTTTTCATTCTCAGTACCTGAGGAGCAGACGGACATACAGCCTTGACATCACCTTATAAAGATGTGGGCATCATCCCATTGCAGTCTTGTTAGGTGAAACACTGTCCTGCCCTGACATTTTGAAAACAGCCATCGTTATTTATGCCTGCATAATAAAGCCATGCATAATAAAGTTTGAGGGCAAAGTAAATTACTGGACCTTCCCGGGGAGGAACAACAAAATGGCAGAAACTTTGGAAAAAAACACCAGTGTTGGCACGTCTGCCCATGTGCCACAATTGAAATAGTGCATTTTGTTTTTTTTAATATGATATTTTCCAGTACTCAGAGACTTGTGTCTGTGGTATTTTGGTACATTTACCACAGGATTGCGCCACATGCAGGACGTGTGGTCATTTACCACTGAACCTGTGGTATAATGCTGTGGTAGATGTACCAAATTCCACACAAGTCTCCGTGTACCACAGAAATACCAGAGAGAAATGTCACAATAGCACTAAAAGTACAAGAGGACGTTACCTCAAAACACTTTGGGTACCAGGAACATGATATTTGGTATAACTGGGAGTTCTTGAGAAAAATATCAAGCTCTTTAAATGTTTGATTTTTAACTCTCTTTGTCTGTGATCCAGTGCTGTACACGTAGCATACAGTGGGTTTGGTGAAGCTTGTTGGCAGAGTTAATGATAATTCTCTGTGAGTTTGTTGCAATGAGAAATCTTTTTACCGTTGCACATTTTGATTCATTGCAGCTTTGAACTTGAATTATTATCATTCGACAAAGTGAGTGATCTTCATCTGCAGTCAAACAAAGACAGTGATTTACTTAGTGATGGGCGGCCTAATTTAATGGGTCTCTAAAACACAGAGTTTCTCGATATCAATGTCAGTTGGCTCAAACTAACTTGACAATAACAGCAGTTTACGGTTTGGGTCTATAGTTACAGGGGATTGAGGAATCAAGGCTGGATTCTTAAATAGCAGCCGAACTATTGTTTGCTTGAAACTGGATAAATACTAGTGCCCAGAGAGCTGTTTGACTGATAAAACACTGGGATTAACTTTATCAAAGGCCTCCTGGAAGAGCTGAGCTGGGGCAACCTTTTGGGGACAGGTGGGTGCACTTGACTAACTCCTCTTTAAAAGCACAATGGAAAAATAGGTTTGGAACAATTTAAAACACCATAAGCAGATCTGTAATCCATTGCTCATAATCTTTTGGTGAAGGATAAAAGAATCAGCATGTTTCTCGAGGGAGGCTTCTGTACTGCAGAGGATTGATAGCAGAGTTGATTACACTGAACAATACCTGTGTTGTGACAGTTTTTAGATAGCAGCTCAGAGAACGCTGCTCTTGCATCTTCTCTACATATATCTTACATTACAGTTGGTCTTCCTGATGGATTGTGAAATATTTGTGAATGTGTTTGTTTGATCTCTATAGGGGTTTATATTCCTTGAGCAAAGAGAAGGCGGTGAAGTTGGATTTCAATTTTCTTTTTACTTTAAATGCAACAGAACTCAATTCAGGGGCTTCATTCAGTATTGAATGGAAACTGTGCCATCTCTGCAAGCTTTGAGAAGCTCACAATGTTTTTTTTTCTTTGAGGCTCTGCCCAGAGATATAGTTTCATTTCTCTGGGAATTTGCGAGGTGGGAAAAGTCCTGGTATTTTGGAACTATGAAGCTGCTGTAGCCAGACAGGGAAAATGCTACTGTCTGAGTTTGAAGAAGCTTGAAAGGCAATGCCTGCCTGCATCCTGCAGTTTTTTACTGATGCTAACTGCACACAAAGATGTGCGGGATGATACCAAAGCCTTTTCACTCCTCATCCCTCAGTGCCACTCTTCTCTTACCAGGACATAACTTGGAGATGATAGAATTATGTGGTAAAGAGGGGGAGTAAGGGATACGAGGGCACCGGTTGAGATTTGGATGTTTATCATTTCTCTGTCATGAAAAATTCATTTCTGTTATTGATGAAGTGGTCCAGATATAGAGCCCACAGGTTTACTGATGAGAAGATAGTTTGTTGACAGCAAAAAGAAAACAGCAACATGTTTAAAACTTAAAGTAGTCTTCTGTCTTTTGTGATTTTGTGGCCATAAAACATATATCAGTAAGGAGCTATCATCCTGCATGCAGATGACTGATAACCTCCTTAAATATGTCTTCATTTGTATAACGAAATATGATCATCCATCACATTTTACTTTTAGGGCTGTGCACACTCATCTTAAACCCACGCAGGTGATTTGAATCATTCTGGCTGATTAGACCTCTTCACGTATCTCTCTGACTCTCCTGTTGGCTTTAGCTGCACATGTTGGGACAAATTAGACTTTTATCATAAGGTTTTTCCACAGAAGACATTTTAATACATCAAAGTAAGAAAATGTGCAAATAATAGGGTCCTGGTATTGTGCATGCCGGCTCACATATCACGGCTTACTGGGACACTTGAAGAGCACTAAACCATCCTTATTGTTATTGCTTTCCCTATGCTGCCTTTAAATGGGGTCAGATTTACTGTGTTCACAAGAAGAGTCCATATGAACTATTCTCTAGCTCTTGTGATATTCACAACCTCAGATAGTTTATGAGTTGTGACATGTTTGTGTTTTTATTGTAATTTTAGTCATATAGAGTCATATATCATGTACTGTTTAAAGGTCCAGTATGTAGGATTTAGTGGCACCTAGCGGCGAAGTTACAGATTGCAACCAAATGAATTCTCTCCCACACTCCACCCTCTTCTTCCAAGTATGCAAGAAAAACTCTTACTTGTAAGATAATATATAACAGCAAAGGGTCATATCTAGATCAGTATTTAGTTTGGCTGTTCTGGGCTACTGTAGAAAAATGGTGGTTCAACATGGTGGACTCGCTCTCACTGTAGATATAAAGGGCTC
Organism: Sciaenops ocellatus; assembly: GCA_033000465.1. Lineage (NCBI taxonomy): Eukaryota > Metazoa > Chordata > Actinopteri > Sciaenidae > Sciaenops > Sciaenops ocellatus. The sequence continues at coordinate 25,655,579 of CP136887.1, forward strand.
ATTTTAAGACAACAAAAACACAACAATTCTTATTTTCAGGTGATTAAACACTAATGAAAACATACTAATGAATATTGCATTCCATTCCTGCTAATAGATACTCCTAAATAATACTCACTGGACCTTTAAATGCCAAGCATAGCATGTGCATGACTTCACATGTCGTAACCACAAGCTCATGTGTTTTATTTGAAGGCAGCAGTACTTTGACAAATCAACGTCTGCTGTTTGTCTGCAGCACATTTCCGGAGTCCACTGACCTCATGTAATTTCCCGACTTAGCTCTGCCTACTTTGAACCTGAGCAGAGGTGTAATCAGCCAGAATTGGAAACACCTGTGTGGGTGAGCACGGCCTTTAGAACGTAAATAGTGGCACCGTTAATATTGCGGAGACCCTAGCAGTTGCTTCTTAAACAAATATGCCGTTCCAGTTTGGGGATCACCTATCCAAAGTTTAAACAAATTGCTAATTTAGAAGCCCTGCTAACCACAGCCTCTCTTTATCCCTGTAGGTGAATCAGTGAACCTTGAGTTGTAATCCGTACGAGCTTTGAGAACAGCCTCTGATCCGCTTTGCTGATGCAGTTTGTCTGGCGTGTGTTATCATGAATTCCCTTCACTCTCTGTCCATATAAACATGATAATTGTAAGACCTCTAAAAGAAAACGGCATGTACGGCTAATTGGGAGCTCCTTTAAGTGCAGTAGAGATCTGTAAAGCACAGTCGGAGACAAAAGAACATGACGTGTGGATGGGAGTTTATTTAAAATCAATACGATTGAGTGACTTCACAGGTTTTGGCCTAAAGCACTCCACTTTCTGGGCACACTGTTTGCAGTCTAGTTCACATGAAACACCTGTCTGGCTGTTATTGTGCTGCAGATTCTTTTGCACTTTTTTATATTGCAATTATTTACTCCATTCACCTATAGTCCACAAGAAAATAACCACTGCTTGGAGGGGACGAGGGTGACAAATTATTTTTCTATACAGCTTCCATACGACTGCAGTCATGGCTCACTACTTTGCTATCCTGCAGCAATATTAGTTATGCAGTATCTTTATGGAGATTGGTGTTATGGTAGCACAAAACCTTTTTGAAGCAGAGTTGCTCTTAAGGGCAGCAATTTTCTCGCTAGGGTACTGTCAGGGAAAAAAAATAATTAGAAAGAATTAATTGATGTAGAAGTATCTAACTAGCTGCCAAGGCTGAACTCTCTAAAGGTGCTTTCTTCCTTAAATAATCCCCTCCCCAACAATATTAAAAACACACTGCACAATTTAGGTCTTTACAACTGATGCCATATGATTATGTTTGCTGTGACTTCAGTCGCGTTCTCCTTATGTTCTCTTCCTCTCGTGGCATTTCTCTTCAAGGTTAAAGTAAATTCTTCTTTATATAGGCTACTTCTACTCCCAAGCATTCCTGTTAACTAGCGTGAGTTAGCCTCATAAACATCTGCTCTTAAAACATCCAAATTACAGAAAAAAAGTGTCTTTGACTATTGGTATTGAACTTATATTTAAATGCTTTGACACAGAGATTTCTGCCACCCAATATATCATAGGTTGTGGTTCCTCACAGTACAAGAGTGCAACAGAAATCCCTTTGACTCACAAGCTGATAAGAGCAGCTGTACTACCTGATTATCACACATTTCACACGTTTTAAGACAATCTGCCACCTATGAGTCACAAGATTATATGCTACACCCTGTCTGTCTGACGTACGACGTGCTGGTATAAAGAAGGGAGCACTCCAACCCGACCCCAATGTGTCAGCCTCTGCTGATGAGGCATCTGGTTGACACTCTGTAACAATCGCTGGTGATATCAACCAGCACAGCAGATCAGAGGGAGCAGAATACAGAGGAGCCACGCTAACATATTAAACAGAGCAAGTAGTGAGAGAGAGAGAGAGATTTCTCAAGTGAGGATGGAGAGAGCCATTATCTGGGGGATGCCGAGCATTGTGAGAAAATGGGCATGCTAATGAGGGCCAAATACATCGGCAACAGCTGCATTGTAAATGAGCTGACTTTGTACACTTGGGCTCAGATGCATCTCTGAAGTGTTGTTTGTTAATCAAAGGAGGAAAAATGGAGAAGAGCAAATGACTAAAAATAGTGAAAAGCCAGGTGCAGCTCACACCTCTGATGACACACATCCAGTCGTGGTAATTGCTCTGAAAAGGTTATCATCATTGTTATTCACACTGTGCAGGCAGGTTGAGGAAACCAAGCTGATGGATACACAGCTACTCAGTGTCCCAGGGTGTGATTGCATCTCAAGCTTTGTCTTGAAGACTCGGAAGCTTTGAAGCCGAGTAACCTGATCAAAAGGAAAATAATCTGACTAGAGGTCACGAGATTTACTTCATCAATAAAAGTTAAATTCACAGCTCTGCCTGTCCTTATCCTCTTTATCGATTGGGGTAAAAAAAAAAAAAAAAAAAAAAAAAAAAAGGACTCCCACATGTAGTGAATGCAACCAAGATCAAGAGGTCATGGGAAAACAACCTTTTTAGGAATGTGAGTGCAGGTCTGTTCAGCTCACCTCGGGGTGCGTTCTGCAGCTGAAAGAACACGTTTAAACCCAGAATTTCAATAAACATTTATTTACAAAATGAAAATAATGACAAAGAATAATTTGAAGAGTGAATACAAAACATGTGCTAATATGATAAAATACATTATCATACACGACGTATACTTTATGAATGTGTTAAATAAACTATGCTTAGATTTTTTGGAATCTGAAAAGGCTGAATTGAGGAAGCAGGCAGCCAGTGTTGGATTGCTTTACATTAGGTATAGGGGATTATTGCATTTCAGTTTGTGTTTAAGGCAAGGATGAGACATGAAGAGGAGACAGAAACACTTCACCTAACAATGAAGCAATATTACTTTTCTCTTCATCACAGGGCACACTATCACATAAACATCAATGACGGAAGTGGAGGAAGACACAAAAATAAAAGGTGGACACACTTTTCATGAAAGAAATAGTTATGTAACAATTTTACAAATAGTATTGGTCCGTACATTTTTCATTTAAGAACAACTTTTAAGAGAAGAACCAGTTTTCAAAGCTGTGTGTGTGTGTGTACGTATGAGTGTGTATGTGCTGCATAATGAAACAGTCCCTGCAGTTGTCAGATGAGTAGTGTCCCATGATGTGCAGAGCACCATAATGACTTGGTGTCTTTGGTGCCTGATGTGCTGTACTGGTGTGAGTCCACAGAGTACTCTCCCTTTCGCCGCATTGCCTTGAGGTCTCTGTCCGCCTGTACCCGTCTCTCTCTTCAGTACGGGTACTGCTTCTGCTTCTTCCCGGCGAAACAGGACAGCCAGGTGCACAGCAGCATGGCAGCCGCCGCCCCTGCCCCTGTGCAATAATATGCCCAGCCGATCTGGCAGGAACCTGCAGAAGAAAGCAGAAGATTCGGGGTGATAACTTTCCAGCCTTTATTTTATCTGTTCGTCTGTCAGCAGGATATCTCAAAATACCAGAGAACGGACTTCAGTGAAATTTGGACAGATAAGCCTTTGGCCAGGGGACAGCTGATTCGATTTTGGTTTAAACAGAATGTCCCGGGTGTTAGAGGAGGCCTGCACTGTTTACTCTATATTTATAAAGCCTTTTTAAGAAAATCTCACATCACTATGAAATTGACATTAAATAATGGACAGGAGGATACAAAAATCATCTTTATTCAAGGCAACACTTTAGTTCTAAAAAGGCTTTAACTCTATACTTTTTTAGCTGCATAGGTTAGCCTATATCTTAAATAACAATCATGTTTTTCTTCCCTTGTTTATGCTCATAATTTTAATATCTCTGATTGAGTACACATGGTTTATAAAAGAAGGTGTTGCATTGTACATGTTTGTGGTCATATGAAGGTTCTTACTTGATTCCAAGGTTAAAACATTCACATTTAATTTGTAAAGTAGTGTTAGGGACAATGTTTCTGGCTATAACAGCATGTTGTAGAAACCATTCAGTGTTTATGGATGTTGCTACATGTCAGTGAACATGGAATGTAGTCAGGATTGTGAAAATGGCAGTCTGCTGATAATATAACTGTTATGTCAAATACATTATCTATTTGTGTGCATTGTATCAATATTACATTATATCTCTAGTCTTGCTTTAGGTCCAACACTAATATTTTGAGAGTTGAGCGAGAAATGTTGTGAACTGCTTAACATTTTTGTTCAAGCCACAACATTTCCCTTCCTCTTGTGAAAAAAGGGTTAGCACTGTTGGAACAAATGCACTGAACATAGTTTAACTTCATTTGCAAACAGTCTGGTATGTGACAAATACACTCCACGCCAGTGCCGAAAAATGTTGAACTGAGCCAAAAGCCCAAAAGAAAACACAAATTAAAAAATTAAATTAAGTGCCTGTTTAAACAAGGATATGAGCTACATTTAATTTTAAGTTTGGAAAATGTTGTGATGACCATCAAGACCATCAGTTTTGTGAGAATATCTGATTGAATGTAGTTAATTACCAGACTGGTGGGAGGAGGAGGAGGTCTCTCATTAACAGATTCACTCACTGCAAACCGATTTAAAACTGAAAATACTCATTCCTCTCATTTTCTGTTGCAAAGTTCTCTCCATGTCAGTCACACTTAATAAAAATTACCTTCCCCTCTTTTTAAAATGTTGCTGTACTTTATCTATTAACATGATGTGTGAATGTTCCATTTAAAAACACGTCAGATCAAAGCAACGACTCGAATTCATGCATTCATTCTGGTGACTCCAGTATGATAATTTCTCCAACTTTTTCATACACGACATACATGCAATTAATGTGTCGCGCAGCTACATTCAAAGTTATCTTTGAATTACTAAAGTACCGACTGCTCTCTTCATGATTAATGAATGAGTCTATGGTGGGGAGATTCAAAGTACTCGTCGTAGTGAACACATCATTTGTGTGAAATCCACTGTTCTCGTGGGAGAACATCACAGCCTTGTCAAGGGCGCTACCGAGAATGAGGTGAAACGGAAATAACTGCAGTCGCCTTCAACAAGCAAATTTAATATGCCAGGGGCACTGAGCAGCACACGGTTGCAAACACACTTGTTAACAATAATTTATGTACTACAAGCCTGTTCTTTCAAATGGGAAATCACAAAATTAGAACGTATCCAACTTAATTACTTCTGATGACATGGTCTGCAATTTCAGTCACTAAGATGATATATTTAGGAATTTAAATCAGTCAGAATTATAGCTGTCTGAATTATACGCACATGCTTTAGATTTAAATGCGGCTCTATCTGCTGACATAGTGGCAGTAGTAATTCACTTGACTGAAAATCTATTAATGTTACAGTGTTGGTCATATTTTGAAAGATTTGTTTTCCTTTAATGTCAGTAGATTTATAACCCTTAACACATATTAACATTTATCAATTTGTATTTCTGAACTTAATAATATACCGAGCTTGTTCATCCATCTGTCCAGACTAATATAGCTCAACAACGACTAATACCATCAGTATAAAATGTGATATGAATATTCATTGTCTAGTGTTGCTCTGATGCCACTGTCAGGTCAAAAGCTTTATAGGTTAGCCTTCAAAAGATTTATGGAAAAAAAAAGATTTCCTGGAAATTAGCATATACATTGTTGACAGTGAATGAATGTTTTTGGTGGAACATTGTTATAGCGCCACCATCAGGCCAAAAAAATTATTTTGTAATATCAAAATAAAATGGGCAGTTTTCTACTTGTGTCATCCTCAGGTCAAAATGTCAACATTCAACCAAGCAGCAGTGAAGTGAAGCCAATGCCAAAGTGCCAAAAACTGCAGTTCCTCGAACGGCCACTTGAGGCTGGCTGCAGAACGAGTCTGTCTCCATAAGCCCCCATGTTAAAATGTCCAACTTCACAGCAGAAATAAACATGTTTACAGCCTGGTACAAAAAAGAGTTTTTGTCTCTATAGCTAATTGACCCATTCATGATAACTGTACTCAGTCTGAATTTCTATTTGGCTCCCCCATTAAAATTATATTAAGGCTTAAAGTTATGCATAATTAACAGCACGGCCATTTTGATTGACAGGTAGGTGGCTTGATCAAGCAAACAGGCGCCATTCAGCCCGCTTCAGCTCCACCAATGGCCCACCTATGGGTGACACCATGGATACATATGTCTGTGTTTATACTGTTTATGCTTTGAACACAACACATCTCATAATCGCTGAGACTGACAGGAAAACTGATGATGAACAAGGTAGATTTTAATGACTCCATTGCCTTTCATTTCGCCTTGGGATATTTTATTTGTTTGTTTGTCTGGTGAGGCTGTAGGAAAAGAAAAATGGTCAGTATGCTGTTCATTTCATTTAATACTTTTGTATTATGAGGTGTAATGAAAATCGTACCCTACAGGGGACACGTGTGTAAGGAAGAAGGTAGAAAAAAATAATATTTATCTGGCATTGATTGTTGAACTATGTGAGAGGAAATCTAAGTGTACCCAGTGCCACAAACACAACAGATTTACTAAAAATGTAGCTTTGACTTTGAAATATTACAATTACAGGAAACAAACGTTGGTACATTTAGTAAAAAAATCAAACTCTGTTTTGATGAGCATTAAATAAAAGAGCAGCTGCAGCATAAACAGCTCTTCCACATGCCTCATGTCTGATACAGTAGCATATTCCTGTCAGTGAGGAAGTTCTGAGAATGCCAGCTGAATACTGAGCACAAATCGGGCTCCTGCTTATTCTCAGCACATATTTATATTGTAGGTGTAAAACACTTCCGAAAATCGACAGCTACTGGAGATTCTGTTGATTTCTTATCACACATTTTAAATACCAAGGGATTGCGTGTCTTCAATATATGACAGTACCAGAGAGTTGTCTCTACTTGGAAAGTCAAGGGCCAGATCTAATCTGTTCCCAGTTTCCAACTTTTTCATAGCTTTATCTGCTCTGGGAACAGAACATTCAGCGTGCACAGGACAAATTTACATAGCTGAAGCAGTAGTCTGTAATTTAGGCTCTATGTGCAGGCTGTAGGGTTTATTTATTTTTGGTTTTAATTTTGGTTTTCAGTTCAGTTTAGTTTCAGTTCAGGTAGTTTCTAGAATGGGTATGCTTGTTTCAGTTTTATTGTTTTTAAAATATTAAGTTTTAGTTTAGTTTAGTTTAGTTTTAAAAGTTCAGAGTAGTTATTACAATACAAGCACAACTTTGTGAAGGCAAGTCACAGTCATGTCTCAATAAACAATAATATGCATCAATGTCTTATCACGCTTATTGTGTTGACAAACTTCTAGGTTTTATATTTATTTCAGTTTACTAAAATGTCTTTTCACATAGTTTTAGTTTCTAGGTTAATTTTAGTTCACTATGATAACCTTTGTGTGCATATAGGATCTTACCTAGCTGAAACTGGTCTGAGCTGTTGTTGCAGGTCTGTTGTACTTCCTCACTGTCCCATCCCAGTGGATAGAGTGCACATCCAGAGCCTATGAGCAGACCTGAGAAGAAGAGAAAGAGAGTCATTAATGAAGGAATTGCAGTCACTGGGGGTTCAGAAAATATCACAAAACATGGCTGGAGGCTGACAAGACACCGCGTGTGAGGGGCAGACTTCAGCAAGGACAAACTCTCATCATTAAGGTGTTCGCTCAGCTCCTTGGGGAAGGTCTGCATTGTTTTTGAGAGACCTCACCTCTGTGGGTTTTCATAATTTAAGCGGCTTTTCATTAATGAGGAAGAAAAATGCAAAGTGGTGTGTTTTTTTCTTTGCTGCACCCAGATACCAAGCAAGGTGAATTTAAACTTAAAGGTTTTATGTAGATTCCTTCTCATTCTTTTGGTTTATTTTTGATTTAAAATGACCAAAAAAGACAATGAGCCGCTGCTCTCCAATAGACGGATGTGTGTGAGTTCACCTTATCAACCATTTCCAGCAGACACTGATGGGAAAAGGCAGCTCTGACCTGTTCCAACAGTTTTACCTCTCAACAATCCTCACAGCCCTTTGTAAAATGACACGGATTGTGATTTTAACACTCCATCATGTTTTTACTGCAACAAAACAAAGCGCTCCTCTGCCAGCAGTTTATAAACCGCTGCAAATGAACAACGAACATATGCAAATAGCTTGGCAATTTCACACACAGGCAACAGTGAAAAAAAACAAGCATTTTTTGGGGAGGCAATAATTACTGTAAAACTCTGGAAAATCCTTGAGGGACTGCTTTATGTCAGTGATTAAAGAGACTTATGACTGTGCTTAAAGCTGCACATAGAAACAGAGTAAAATCTAGTCAAGGCCATTACATTAAGGATTAATATCCTCAATATTAGCCTGCAACCAGGTCTTGACAAGTTATTCCCTGGATGCCAAGGCCTGTCTCTTGAAATTACCCTGTGGGGGCCCCTGGTAGGTGGCTCTGCCATCACATTAGCGTAATCCCCTCCGATGTGTCTGCCCTGCTATCAGTTTTGGGATGTGAGGATGACAGCAGAGGAAGGGAATGCAAGTAAGCACTGCCTTCCATCCTGATTACCCCTGCCGTACTACATCGAGGGCAGATAACAAGCAGGAGTTAATCCACATGCTAATGCAGATGTTCTAGACAAACGGGCCAACATCAGAGGTGGAGTAGGAGAAGTGAAAAAGGCATCTGCGCAAGTTGGAGCCACAAGGGCGGTGAATGTCATCAGCTCAGTTTGAGGAGAAAACAGACCCTGAGATAGAGGTAGTACCTGCGGAAGAAAAATCCATTGAGTGAAACTCTGGCATGTTGATGAGAATGAAGGAATATAAAAAGGCTCTAACCAAGTCTGTGTCATTACACCTCGGGATCAGAGGGGATCCAGGGATTGTCATACGTAACAACTCAGCCGTTTCTTCTTCAGACCCTTAAGAGAACTTCACACGACTTTCTGCTTCAGACCTTAAAATTACTACCTTTAGCTTAGCGGTAGAGCAAAAGTAACAGGAGCATTTGATGTAAATCCCTGTACGAGTAGCCACTGTGGACCCCTGATGAACATGAAAAACAACTATTCTACAAAGTACAAAAATTAATTCAGGAGCGAGCATACACAAAGTCATTAAAATATGCTCAGTTATATAATGTTATCAAATGTGTTTTGATTCAATTTTGTAACAGTAAAGAGTGTAAAGCATGCGGGCATGATAATGTATTCATGATTAATATTTAACAAAATCAAAAATTCTCTTTCAAGTGTTATGTAATGCAGAGAGATACAGCAGCATGTAATCAAATTGAATTTCCTTGCAGCACGAGAGAGGGAAAAAAAAAATAACGCTGGGCAAAACGTGTCTTTGTTTCCCAAAGAAATTGTTATTCTATCCCAAAAAAATGTAATACTTTCACTAAAAAAATCAAGATTTATGGGGATTCTTTGATCAACACATTTGTTAAAATGATCAAAACCATAAAAAGCTGCTGCTCTGTAGCGGGCTCCTCAGAGAGAAGAATGGGGAAAAAAAAGACTTCAGTGCATAGTTTCCACATCAGGTCAGATGAAGATAATGACATGGAATGCTGAAAGAAAAAAAAAAAATACAGACAGGAGGGAAATTATTGCCACAACAAAGACGAGAGCCCAGTTCCATTGTGCAACTCCAAAAAAATCCAGTTTCTGGGTGAACCGTCAGCGTTTTCTGTTGTTTTTGGGGATAAAGTCACTGAGGCATCAACTCTGCAGTGGGTGAAATCAATGTGAGCACTCACATGTTACCATGACACCACTGAGATAGATACCAAAAAACACAAATCACTGTGGGAGCAGATGAACAAAAATATAAACACATCACCAAGGTGTAATTCAATTCTGGATCATATGTGGCCCTACATTTCTCTTTTTGCCTTTTATTTATTTGATTTATTTATTTTTTCCGACTATAGTTAATTCCATCAAATCCCATCCTCCACACTCACTATGTGGGTTATTGAGAAGCAGAGGTAGGGAGGCTGGTGACTGGGATGTGGGAGAAAGATTACAAAGAATGAAAAATGTTCTTTCACATAATGTATATGAGGCAGGCTGCTGGAAAGAAGCGTGGACTTGTGAGACGCAATTACCTCAGGCTCTGATTCTCCATGCGTGTTGCTGTAGACTGATACTTCCTGTCCTTGTTATTTCCTAAACTGACACTGATGCGACCCAATCTGCACAAACAAACAGTTGGAGATTTGTGTCATTTAGCATGTGGTTGTCAGCTACAGCAGCCCTTCTTTGACTTGCAACCTCTTGAGGCAGCTCCTTCTCATGACCTCCCTTCACAGACTGAAGGCTATTATGTAATGTTTTTTTTCCCCTCAAACATTTTGTGTATTCTCACAAATTTCTCGACCTAAATCTAGCGTCCTGGCCCCAGGCTTGAGAAACAATGAGCTAGCAGGTGCACTACGTTCAGAAGCGCTAAACCGCATGCTAGACTTCATAAAATAAGATGAATTTAATTTGAAAAGATTGGTTTGCTGTAGAACAAAATGGAGATTAAAATAAAGAGCATTTCACTGCATGCAAACAAGATGCATGAAGACTTTTGAAAGGTTCGTGTGCACTGTGCCACAAAATAAAGAAACCTTCAATGGATTCTGAGTCATTTTAATTCTGATAAGGTTGCAAATTGGTGACAACGCTCCATAAGTTAGCAGCTAAGTCATCCAACTGGCACGGTGGTAAATGAATGGCTTGAGTTTGTTCTTAACCAGGACAAACACCAACCTGTAGGCTTGAAGCACAAAACATATGATGTAGTTTGACTTGAAGAACAGGCTTTTTTGTTTATGGTTTCTTTACAGATTTTATGGATCTTGCATGTTCGCTTTTGTAAGAACTGTTGTGCCTCCTGCCATACGTACAGTGCTGCCACTATAGCTATGTTGTGGCCTTGTCCTGGCATGTAGCTGGCAGGCCCCCAACTGACTTGGAAAAAATGAAAACATCCGCGTTCTCTCTAACAACGGTCTTCCTGTGAATTTCATTTCTTTCCCCAAACCACAGAAAAACTCTCTTCTTTTTCAGACAACATCAACTTCAACAAGCGGCTCTTTTTTTTTTTTCTGTGAGCAGATGGCTGTCTCATGATGAAATCATTGCAGATCTCAGCTAAGCTGCCATGAGGATAGTACTGAAAGTCACCAGAAGGCTGACTACAGCTACACAGCAGCTACATGGCACTGCAGAACAGACGGACAGAAAAGATCATAAATGTGAGAAAATCTGCCATCACCAGCATCCACACACACTCTGTTCACGCCTTCCTCAGAGGCTATTAGGAATTAAAATAACTAGTTTCCCTTGAGCAGCATCATCCTCAGGTTAAACTTAAAGATGCTCTGAGCTTCTTGGGAGATCAGGAGAGGTTCAAGTGCTGCTCTATCAACACAGGCCTGGGAGGTTTGTTTGTTTACTTTACCGCTTTTTGCCGGTAACCACTGTTTGTAAAACCGTAGCCCATTTCGGAGTCCTGTTTCCGTTGCTATGGCAGCCTGCTGATGCCTGATAATCTTCTCTGGCAGAGGAGGTGAACAGGAAGAGGAGAGGGTCAGAGAGAGCGCATGGTGCACAATCTAAAAGGCCAGACAACTTATTCACAGATTGAGTTTCAATTGATCTCCATGCAATCGTTATCCGAATGACTATCTCGGGCCTAATGGCTTCTCTGAAAGGCTATTACATGAACTGGGAAAGAGTTCGGTTAAATGGACTTAACCAAATACAATCAGTCCCACATATCAGTGCTCAATCCATAAAATCTGCTCTAATATAGTGAACTTTCTTCTATACATCCTTGCCTCAGATTTCATCATCAGAGTCGAGCTCACTTTTGAAATCGCATTTCGGTGCTTTAAAAAGCACACAGAGAAGTGCTTTACTCCATCAGTGCTGCTCTATTGTTCACCATCTTTTTTATGTCAACGCTTTTTACCTGAAAGAAAAAACTGGCCCCTTTTCGTATCCCCCACATTCTCTGATTTAGGGAGTGCTGATGTCTTTTGTCAAGCCTTCTTGCTCTCTGTCAGGAACCAAGGAATTTCTTTATCCTCCTTCATGCCCCGAGACAATACCATTCAAGGTTATCATTCAAAAGGCCAAAGAGGACAGGGAGAAAAGACTGCCGCTAAGCTGGAGACAATTTTGGTGGCCAGGGAATTGAAGTAGGGATGTGCTTGAATGGGCTCGCTTAATGTAAGACATTCCCTTTTGGGCTTGGAAGATCATCCAAAAGGGCGAAGGAAATGTGAAAGTAACCACACCTGGGAAGGCAGGCCTGCGCTTCGCCAAAATAATGTCCATGTTTCTATGGCCGTTGGTCTTTTTCTGTTTAAAATCTTATTTTTTATGCAAGTTGAAAATGATGCAGTTACATGCACTCCTGCTCATCTGTTTAAGCAGTCTTTTGACACTACTTATTGTTGGCATTTTTCAGCAGTAGCTATTGAATGTACTTACAATCCGTAATTATGTCTCAATATAGTAATTTTCATTGTTAGTGATTGATTCTGCCACTCCCATGCTGGAAACAAATTGCTTATGCATGATGGATTCACAGGAAGCAATGCAGCATGTAATCCAGCGTTACTGTTTTTAATTTTATCTCATTGATATCAGCCTCATGGCTTACGGTTCACACTCCTAGACGATGCAAACTCAACATTTGTTTAGGCAAATCAACCAGGACTGAAATATTAAGTACTACAAATGTAAAAGAAAGATTTATTTTGTGCAGCTGTGACTATAACCACACGATAGCTAGGAAATGTGTGCACTCAATTTAATAAAATATCACATGATCTGCTTCCTTGCATGTAATTAATCAATAACTAATGTAATTAACATGATGTTGTAAACATGTTCATTTGTCTTCTGTGCTTTAATCAGAGAACAGAATCTCACAGTGTCACTTCAGCCTAAAAGAAACAATGTGACTAATATGTCAACCCTGCATGTTCAGGCATGTTTTTTTTCCCTCTCTCACTTGAAACACAAGGCGCACATCAACACGTACAGCTTGCATGCCTGCTTCTCTCATAATGTCCTGAGTCGCTCTGTCATTCAAGTTGGAGCACACTCGTTTTCACAAGGGCTTACTCCTATGTGAGCATTTTTGCCGGCAAAGCTGGTGTTTTTTTATGTGAGCGAGACGGGGATCTGGAGATTCAGTTGAAACGTTAGATTCTGGAGCTGTGAGAGATGGAGGATGGATGAGGGGGTGCAGAGAAAGCAGGGATTTAAAGAGAGTAGAAGTATGTTATGTGCAAAAGTGAGGCATATAAATGCTGCCCATGGCTGGCATTCAGGCGTTATTTAACCAGTAGTTTAAACTCACTGGTTAAATGACAAAAAATATTCTAATATTCATAAATAAACTGAACTGCTTCTCTATTTGCACCGCTCTTCCCAAAGATTATACCTCCACGATCCAGTTGGACAAGAGGTGTGTTCAGTAAGATGTTTTTCTGGTTTTAACGATATGTTTCCTCCCTACTGTTGTTATATTTTGTGATATAGCTAACTGTGATGGGTGTCAACACAGAATATATTTCACTCTGCTGTCTTTTGTTGAGTCCATTTTATGTTTCTCTATGTCGGCTTTACAACTTGAATATAAAACACAGGCGACTGTATTAAAAACAGAGCTCTGTGACAAACAAGTTCGACATCAGGCTCTGACTATTCATTCAGAGTGTGACCGTCCTCTCCATGACGAATTTCTCCCTCTTCCCTCTAATATTTGCCACTGCCGGCCCGAGAAAAGGTCAAACAGTTACAAAGACTCTTTTATCCCATCAGCCATCAAATGACTTAACAAGCCTCATTGTTAGGCTGTGTTCATGTGCGGTCTGCATCGTTATATTTTCATGTCAACCTGCAAACAGACTGTTGTTTCTTCACTTGCTTCGTCTTGTTTTTGTACTAATTAGTAGCACATGTGAATGCACATAAGGTGTAACAAAGGAATGAGGTGTTCCACACGGAGAAAGGCTTCAAAGTCTAACAAGTCTACTTGTCGCATTATCAGGTTTGATTACATATTCCGAAGGCAAAAATTAGGCCAACAGTATGTGTTTATTTGTTGGCTCACGCCGCTCTCCTTCAACATGCTCTCATTTCTTTCCATGTCCACCCATCAGTCACCATCACCGGTCCTGGGCGGAAAGAGCAGCTTGTGTTATATTGATCTGTTTCAGTGCTTTTGCTACAGGCATTCTGTCAAGAGCTGGTCTTATCTAATCACACCACTCATTTGTCACACAGTACCAGACTACAACCAGTAATTAATAAACACACCAATTACGAGAGCAGAAATGAACTTATGGTTCATTAAACAGTGGGTATGTATTAAGCAGGAAAAAAACTGCATTAGTTCTACAGATTAGGAGCAGGACACAGTGCATAGGAGTGAAACTGGTGCGTGCTAAATACGTAGAAAATACTTTCAAAAGAGAACATCTTCTGGATGTGTGGGGAGAATGAGCTTTTCACACGAGGGCGCAGTTATTTTCTGTATGTCTCACTCTTTCCAGTTACAAACCCACGCCTCCCTGCGACCTCAACCATGTCTCCTCTGATCTCATATTGCAAATTGGACATTCTTCCTCCTCCTTTCAGTTAGGAGAAGTCAAACAAGAGGCAGGAGGGGGAAAAAAGAAACACAAGGGAAAGAATTCAGCAGCATCCAAGAGAAATTCCTCCTCTAGCTTTTCCACTCCTGTGCCGAAATGATGTTGGAATCTATAGCCTGAAGAACAGTAGAAACAACGAGTTTAGGTATCTGAGAAAACCTGCTATGGAAGAATCACCTGACTGCTACAATGCTGCACTGGTGTTAATTTGCTGCCTTGGTTATTTTCCACCAAAGTCAAAGAGAAGATTAGCTTTTGCAAAATCTTTCCATAGTTTAATGACTTATTATCATTGTGAGGCTTGGTGGCAGGGTGGTGACGATAAGCTACTTTGCTTGCACATGACACAGATAGAGTCAAAGCCAACGTACAGTAGTCGAGCAAATTTCCAGAATTTAAATGAAACTTCAGTAATCAGAGTAAGTGGAAAAACATGCTGGAAAGAAACACAAGCATCTGTTATACAAATTTACATCAGTATGCTTGTCTGGAATTTAAAAAGTGATGGATGCTCTGTGCAACAATAAAGTGAAGAAGAAAATGTGTGAGGGGAACAACAAAGCCAAAGGGTATGGAAATCCTCCTCAGGGTACGATTCACTTTATAGGGTCCTACAAGTGTAGCTCCCTAACTGGGTCATGTCTGATGTGTTAAACAGCATCCTCCTCCCCCTGACAGAGCCTGACTGAAAAGTATGGCAGTAGGCCACGTGTCCAAACGTCAGCGTATACCTACAGCAATGCCTTCCTATCTTAATTGGCCTTTACAATGAGCGGTAAACATGCTAACGAAAAGCCCTCTGGGAAGAAGGAAATCAAAGACGCAGCAATCTACGGTTTAATATTCATGTTATCAGCATCCAAATATGCAATGAATGTTTTAGTATCCTCCACACAGACACTGCCAGACATCAAAATGCCTCTCTGACAGTACTGGAGCTCATCATGTGAGCAACTCCATACTCCAAACACAAAGAGCCTCCTTTCAAAGACAATGCAACGCTTCAGGGAACGAGGAAAAACTGACTTTCACTGCCAAGTGTACAAAGTACTCCATAGCATGTGTTTAAAGTGCTGGCCCACTGCATTCACACTGTCTTCTGGGACATAGACTAGGCTGGCCTACTACCCCTGGGCTTTGAGTTGAAGCAGCTCTTACCTAACTCCTAAATATTCCTTAAACCAGTGGGTCATTTTTTTCTTCCATTTCATTGTGTGTGTGCATAATGTAAAAACCATTCAGAAAGCATGGAAATCTCAGTAGAATTAGAGGCTCATTATAAAGTCCTAGAAGGGTTGTACCAGAATACCAATATATAATGTGATACATTATATCACATGTTCAAAACAAAGAAGAAAACCAAAGCAGTTTCACAACCTTTTTTTTTTTTTTTTTTTGAGAAAATACTGTTTCATTGTGATTTTATGCCTGGACTGTTAAAGACAGAGCTGTTTTGCTTTCTTGCTGACATTTCGTCTCTCATTATTGTACTATAAATATTAAGCGACCACCTGCAGCCTTTCAAATCTGTATTAAACCCCAATAGTTTGTCTAGTCTTTATGCTAAGCTAAACTAACCGGCTGCTGGCTGTAGCTCTATATTAACCATACAAATATGAGAGCGGTATCAATTTTCTCCCAAGAAAGGGGTTTCCTAAATTATCAAACTTTTCTTTAAGTTAAAAGTTTCTGTTTGAAGTGTCGAAGCTGGACGTTACCTTTTTTAAAGTTTTTCTTTACTGTTGCAGAGTATATAGCTAAAAGTTACATGGTGATGCTCACTTGGCTCCTCTTTCATCACATGCTGTTATCATGACATTTCAGAGCCCTTGCGAGAAGAGCCCAAATGAGAACACATTATGTAACGTCAAGTAATCTGCGAGCAAAACAATAGGGCAATAGAATAGAGAAGCAGAGATCAGGTTGAGCGAGACTGTGTGTGCGCTTTTGACATTTTGTATGATATTGAATTGGCATTGTGATCCAACATAATCATATAATATGTGGTTTATCCTGTCTGCTCAAGGATGAAAAGCTATTTCTGCTCTGATGATTCTACTGATTGAAACCAAACAGATGTCAAGAAAAGGCTACCAATTCCATTTCATATGAAGATTTACTATTATCTTACCTTTTTATGTTGCCATGCAATCTCTGACAGGGTAGTAAAAAGTACTGAGGTAAACTAAAGCGGATGTCATTATGCTGAGATAAATGTTAGTGATGAAACGGCAGCCTCCTGGTGAAGTCTTGCCTTCTTAACAATGCTGTTAGGCAGTCTTTGAACCCATGGGTAATAAAATATAGAAGAAACTGCAGCTTCTTGATGCAGATTGTGTAAAAAAAAGAGACATGACAGTGACACTTGTTTATTTCACTTTGGTGTTAAAAAATGCCTGTTGTCATAAACCGTGATGAAATATGTGGAAAGCCTGAGGGCTTCTCCCAAACCACCGATTATATATTTGTGTCTTGGTCAGAGCAAATGGCTAAATGTGATGACTTGGTTTTTGTTTTGACAGGCACATTCATTAAGTCTTCCTTTTGATAAACAGTTTTTATTTTGTCATTTAAGCCCGGAGGGAAACTTAATCAAAAACATTTAAGGTAAAGGAATAAAACCAGCTGGATGAGTATGAACCCGGACAAATTAAAACCCTAAAGGGTAGAGCGGTAGCAGGTGGGCTGAAAATGAAGCAGTTTATATGGGTAATTACAGAGAACACAACAAACATCCATAATTATCTGAAATAAATCCATGGCTTTCCTTTATTTACTCCTGTTTCCATTTGGGAAAATGTGAGCAACCACGATGTAATGCAGAATGAACAATGGGGCGGTTATTCACCGTGTTGTGTTTCTAATAAGATGGAAACGTATAAAACAGGATGGTGCCCAGGCCAAGTTTCTTTTTACTATACTTCAGATAATACAGACTTAACACCTTCATTACACTTCTGCCTCCCACAAACACATGGCTTCAATCAAGCTGCAGGCATTCATGTCATAAGAGTCAGTGGATGGCATGAATCCTCAGATTATACAATTGGAGCAAGGACGAAGGAAAATCAATAGTTCCCTGAGCCCTTGCAAAACTGTCTCTCACTGAGATGTTTCAAAAAGACAAAAAAAAGAAATCTGAAGAAAAACAGATGCAAAAGATGTTAGAGCAATGCTCTGTAAGCACCAGTGGTTTCCTCCAGCAGTCAGGGTGGTTTCCACTTTCACTGCCTTATGCTCAGTTTACATGGGAGTAATAGCACAGTGTGTTGAGAACTCATGTAATTCATCAATTATCTCATTATCTCTGAAAAACATTAGAACCAGCAAATTAAATTCAGCATACAAAAATATGAAGTCAAAATATTTATTTGTCACTAAGGAAAAGGCAAACTTCATTTACAGTTTCTACTACTGCCTCCAGTTTTATAACAAAGAGCAAAAGAAGAATACACCATTGGATGCCAACACAAATTCAATTTACATGGGATTAATAAGTATTAGCCGGGGAACTCTGACGAAGAAGTTGCAGGTATTTTACACTAGAATTTCACTTAAATTATAACCATGGCAAACTCGAATCGGGATTAAAATCATCAACGATCTGCCTCAATTATACAAATCACTTCCCAACCTCGGGTTATATTAGTTCCGTGCAAATAGAGCTTTATAAAGTTCCATCAGTATTCATGAACATGGACGAGTCGCTTCAGAAGCTTAAAACCAACCGAGATAAAACTCGGGTCTGCGGCACCGGCGATGAATTAGACAACTTTGTAGGATGAAACTGTGAAACTTCACAGCGAAATTAACTTTGTGCCATTATAGTGCTCTCAATGATGAGGCAGAGAAGTTCGCCTCTGTAATGTCATGTGCCCACAAAGGCTCCCATTCACTGTCAAAAGAGCTCGTCCACAATACGCCTCCTGATTGAATCAATTTGAGTGCCTGTGGCTCTGAGAGGGACTCGTTCCTGCTCACAAATTACGACTGAATAATCCAAAATCACAGGTCAATGCATGTGCAAACTCCTTTTTCCAGGGATGAATCTTTTTGTTTTTCTTGGATGTTGATTACTGTAGCATTGTTACGGTAGCCCCACAGTGACAGAATAGCCTGCCAAGGGCTGTTGAGAATGTACCACTGGACATTTCAGAACTAGTCAGTCTGATTGATTGAGCCATAAAGAGTTTGTCCGTGGGGCTAACAGGACTTGGATAAAAGATTAGGAGTCTGTTGAGTCTTGATTAATGTTAGAGGATATAACCTCTGGCCAGTGGTGCTGAAAGATTTATATAAACAGGGTCTCGGCGGCGAGATATACACGCACTGAATTGGAGCGATTTGAAGTCAGCGAGGACAAAACAATCACGGGGTATCCCCAGGACACAAGCTAAATCAAAACCGAATTGTCACAACTCCATAATGAGACAAACAAGCGCATTAACTGTCAGATGAAGCACGACGGCAACCCAAGCGACAAACCGGACTAGACTAAACAGAGATATCTCAAAGGCAACAACCACAATTTTATTTTTGCTGCTTTCTAAATCAGAAGGAATGTGATGACTGCGGGAAAGAAAATTCCTCTGCATATTTATCTAGGACCTTGTCTGTGTCAAGCCCTGCCCCACCCCCTGGACTTAGGCTGCCTGATTAGTATTCAGTGAATTCATTAAAGCACAATTGCTGGTGTCTGGGAACATGGGAACTCTTGATGGAGGAGAGGTTGAGTTCAGCCCACTGGGTAAGTCCCTACAGAGAGGGAAAAAAACCCGCCCCATCCCCCAAACCTGAAGGTCACCGTGTCTTTCCTCTGCTACTGATCTGATGATCACAGGCGGGTTTCAGCGCTAAGATCTTTATTTGCAGATGCTGTGTTGTTGCCAGCATGCAAAGATCTGTACTGTGCACAAGAAAAAGGTACATGTGAGTCTGACTTTTGGCTTGATTGTCCCCAAAGGCAATCACCCACAATTCATCACCCAGGGAGTGTTGTTGTGCTGCGTTATAATATAGTGTTTCTCCTTTTCAGCTATAGAAAAATATATAAATGAGATCAGACTTTGTAGCCTGCAAACCATCCATCCCTCAAAAGCCGCACACACACACACACCCAACTATTAAAATCAATGTTGAGATGAATGAACAGCAGAAACCAGAGGGGACACCTGGCAGAAAACTCTTCCGGCTGCTCCAATGGTTCATACGTTAGAGGGAGGCGAGCTTTGGTTGCGTCCCGGCAAACCAGTGATGAATCATTCCTCAGGGAAGCACTTACACACTTCAGCCAGTTTAATGAAAAACACCAAAAAAAACCTGTCCTGCATGAAAGCTTCCCAATAATAAATCACAAGCGGGGATAAAATATTGCATACAGCCACAGTGCACGGATCCAGCAGAGTTTGGCTTAACTCTTCTCTCTCTCACTGCTGGACTGTCAGTCCTCTGTGTTTCCTCCATCCTGCTGCTATCGCGTTGACTTGCAGCACCAAATACAGCTCTCTTTGCGTCACATCCTACCTCTGGAAATTATGAGAGAATGATCAAACAGAGGCAAAAACACTTCCCCTGGGTTTAATATCACAATTTATGCTCCTCTGTTTCGCTTCAAGTGGTCTCTTGATGGCTGGGGGAAGATCCTTCGCCGCATCAATTTTAAGGTGTTGCAGTAAAACTAATTATCATTAAACAAAACAAAAGCAAAACAAAGGTGAATAACATGAAGCTGTAAGTCCAGAGCGTATATATACACCAGAGAGAAATCTGTGTCATATCCTGAAGCTTCTTTCTGTTTTCCTCCAACACAATGAGGAAAAAAAAAAAGACTTTGATCATCCGCTATATCTCACTCACCAAGTGAAGAGGAAAACAGTGTCAGGGCATAAGAGTAGGGCTTCCCACACAGGGGAATGCAGAGCAGAAGAAAATGAGGTGAACAGTCACGAAACGAAAAGCAGAAAAACCTCCAGCAGCTGCAACACACTTGACAGGAAACTAAGCTGCTGAAGCAAGTGTCAAACAAAACAAATTGCTAAACCTTTCCTGACACAGAGTGCAGTCTCCGGATTGCCACGACAAGAGTGGAAATTAAGTCACCAGGGACAGAGAATGGCACCAACATCAAGACTAATGCTTACTTTAGGCAGGTAGTGAGGAGGCGTGTACTTACAAAGGATCTGTTCACATGTGATAATTAATTCATAAATGCTTGGTTATTTGTGGTTTCGGTACAGGGTTGTAATTTCATTTTGCACCATGTTCAGTTTTTGTCATGTAGCCAAAGGGCTTCCTCTCAGCAGGGACCAGAGTATTCTGTCTCAAAAGATGCATTTTTCTCTCAGAGACCAGAAACGGCAGGCACATAAGCATGAACGTGACAGCACAAGTGAGTCAATAAACACACCCAGGCAGAGCACTTTCATTTAGGAAGGAGGGAGTACTTCAAAGTTCAGCCGACGGGGTTAAGAGAGAATACAAAAGAATAAAGAGGAATCAGCTCTGGCTGAAAATGCATTTTGAGATGGAGAGAAACCAATACAGCAGCAACAGTAACTATAATAAATACATCTGTAGTACAGTCAAGATGATGAAAAGCCTATTTTATGTCTTTGAAAAGTCTAACTCTAAATGTTAACTGAATGCGTACGTGTGTGTTAGTTCAGGTGTATGATCAGTAAGTATTACACAACCGCAAACTGATATTTATTTCGAGCAAATCTCATTTGTTTTGACAAAATGTCCGCACGAAAGCAGCAAGTAAGCATTAACTATAAATCACACTAGAGCACAATGACACTAATGCAAGAAGAAGTAAAAAATGCAAAGGGAGATATATGAGATGTATTGCAGTGGAAGCAGCCACAAAGAAAGGAGTGTGTTCCTCTGTGTGTGTGTGTAAGATCAGGGGCATGTTGCAAAGGTTTAAGGTACCTATTACTGCTGAGTGTAGCAGCAATGGGATTAGTGGTACCCGGAGGGCACAGATGGCACCAAAATCCTCAGAGTCATTCTGAAAAGGTCACACAAAATACAAGAGAACTACCCCCACCTACTCACCCACCCATACACTGCTACTAACAGATTCCTCAGGCTCGTTTCTGCCGGGGCTTTTAGTCCCTCATCAATCCTCTGAAAGCTCCACAATCATTTTTTTTTCAAGTGGGTAACAGAGAGCCGAACAGAAATGCCTTTAAAATGTCAAACGGCTGCAGACCTGACTTGCGGTGTCATTGATGAGATGGTGGCAAAGGCTGAATTCAATAAGAAGCGTGTGTCGCTTTAGAGGAAAACAGATTTTATCAGAGCGCTTTTGTTACGATGTTTAATGGGACAGGAAGCAAGTGGGAAAAGACGCAGATGCACAGTGATGTATGAAAAGACATTAGTCTTTATGGCTGTGGACAGAACAAATGAACCACTCTGCACTTTGTAATTTAGTCTGAAGGTCATTTCTGACCCTTTCCATTCTTATCCTCTCATTCATTTGTCTCTGTCATACTGCACGTACTGCATGTTGGCTCTGTTATTTTTGCATCGCAACAATGAGACTTGCATTCCTCTTCTGTCTTGTTTTGCCATACTGCTGTGTGCGTGTATTTCCTGCCACCATACGGCTGCATCCTCCCCAGGCGCTGGCTCCTTCACCAACACCATATGGCAAGGCCAACTATGCAGGCAGTGCTCCGCAAGACTCACAGCGTCTCCGTTCTGCGTGTTTTCTTCGAAGGATCCGCTAAACCGATTACAAAAGGGTCTTATTACTATATGTAGAAGATGCAGATACATACCACTTCATATACAATCTGAGCGCAGCGAGACAGCAGAACAATTAGCAGAATGTATACAGACTGGATAATAGGTGGTACATTCATCTGCTGCTGGCCTCGGCCTCTAACCTAAGGTTTTCCAGTCTCTTTGTAAATCAGTGTAGCTCACTTGATAAAAGGTTTAGAGTCCTCATTCTTTTAAAAAGTGAAGATACAAGTATGCTATAAAAAATGTGCATACTTCATCAAAAATAAAAATATCTTGTGTAAGACTTATGAGCTCATGAAATTGTGCCCTAACGTCCTTAAATCAGGTTTTTACTGAATAACGGAGTGGGACATTACATATCAATGTAAAATAGTGAGTGTACTGAACTGAACTGTAAACCAAGAGGATATCAGCTAAAGAGAGAAAGGCAGCTTTACTTTACCTGATAAGAGGAGGAAGTAGGAGGTAAAAATTTTCCTGGAAGACTAATAGCTCCTGAAATGCTCTTCCTTACTCCAGCCTACAGCTTGTAAACTCCTCCACTGAGAATGGACTGAGCCTGACAGCTGGCAAACCAATCGCTGAACTACGGGGAACAGTTTAGATGATGACATGAGTCAAAACTCTCAACACTCCTGGTGAATAACTACTTTAACTACGCGTTGTGGGTATAATGAAGTGTGATTCTTTAGCCGCATGAGTCACTCCTGACCAGTTTTGCTGGATAATTTATGAGAAAGTCACTAACAATAACTGTTTTGCAGTGTAACTGTGCTTTTTTTTTTAAAAAAAATCACGTAGAAAAACCAATGACAGCCAAGCTGAGCGGTGTGTTCATCCAGTCAAGTGCAGGAAGGGTTTATAATGATGCATGAGTGAAGCAGAGCACTGTCAGTCAACTGTTGTGCAGCGTGGTCGAAATTTTTGCCAGACCACAATGAATGAAATTCGTGGCTTGGCTGTGTGAGAAAACCATTTTATTCCAAAACGCAGAAATTACAAGGTGCAGCGCAGCAGTATTTGGGTCAGTATGTACTGAACTGCTGAATTGAAGCTGTCGTTGCACTTCACCTTGGCAACACAACATATAAACTCGCCCATCAGCTCCTCAGCTCGAGAGCTCAGCTGCACTGTGATTGGCTGGAAGGAACACAAACATCAGGCACCTTAGTTAATGTTTTTTTTTTTTGCACTGACAAATAGCTTTTCCCCCATTTTAGCACCGGCAGTGTTCGAATGAAACCAACTTGTGAACGGAAGTGCGAAACCAGATCTGGAGAGAAAGCTGCAAATAGATTTAACCAGCTCTGTCTGGTGGCAGACGGGCACGTGGAGTATGTGTTATACTGTGAAGATGAAACATTCACATACCCCAGGATCACACTTCATGTGTGGAGTCTGCTACTCTCAACAGGAAGCTCTATTGAAATAGGACGCTGTTACCGATGTATCTTTCCTTGTCACAGGCATCAGGTTATTAAGAAACTCAACTGAGTTTTGACCCATTTTATGATGAAAACCTTCCCTGTATGATTTAAAGATACTATAAAATTTCATATTGCAATCTTATAATTGATTATCTAATTAATTTGATCTGATCTTCACGTAGATATCTGCAGCTTGCAGGAACATATATTTAATGCTTTATGCAGTAACTGTGTTGTGTCAGTGTCAAGACATAAAGAGTGACAGCGAGTCAGCACCACCCAGACATCTGTGACTGATTACAAGTTGTAATGTGCCAGTGATAAATGCGTGAACACGAAGCGATGATGAATCTAACACTGTTCCCCAAGGAACAAGGACCTTCCATTACATGTCTTATTACTGTCTCTCCCTCCTGATGCCTTAATTGATCCTTGTGGGCCAACAAAGAAAACCCTCCTTCACCCATCCACAGATTATGATACCCGATAGCCAGGAAGAAAAAAAAACAAAAACAAAAAAAAAAAAACAACCACAGCAGCTTTTAACCCAACTGGCCCCTTGTTCAACATTTAATTACAAAGCTATAAGGCACTGAGTCTCTTGTAATATCGAACAGTTGCAGGACCATAAAGGTGAATGCAGCGTTTTATCACATAACTTAATTTTAATTGGATACAACTTGTTTTTCCTTACCAGAGAAAACACTGAAATAGCACCACTGGTGTGATTGGCATGTCCTGCTGCCAGAGCTTCCTATGCTGTGGTGCGTGCTAAACTGAGCGCCTTCATGGATGAATTCAGAGCAGAAATGCAAAGCATGGAGGAATAGCACTCCTTTCTACCCACAGAGGTTGACCACGGCATATGCTGCCGCTTATTATTCCCTGTGTCTGCCTGTTTTCCATTGTATTTATAGCAGGGGGAACTTGATTTAGATCTGCTCCATCTGGTGATTCGCTGTAGGGATGGATGCCACACATCTTCCGCTCGTCTGTGTATTACCTCCCCACACCCATCCACCATGCTTACTGGCCTTTATTTAAAAAAGATGGTAAGTGAGATAGCAGGATGTTGTTCCTCTCTCCGTCTTTCTCTCTGACACCAGCTGCTGCTGCACAGTTTATGATGCTTGCTGTTGGGAGGAGGGGGAGTCTGGAGCCTGTGGAGGTGTAAAAATCCCTCCCACTTTCTCTGGTGGTATGCAAAGATTCCACGGGCGGCCTCCAGAGCCCCTTTCCTTCCACAACCCTCCCCCAGTCTCAGTTCGCATCAACCTTCAGCAGCCCCCTGAAAGGGAGGGGATAGATAGTGGAGGTAGTAGAGCTGAGGTTTGGGGCACAGAGGAGGAGAGGCTGATTAAAAAACATTTTACCTTCTGACTTCAAATTCTAGGTCTCCTTTTAAGTCAATATAAAGATGTGCAGGAGTTTTTTTTTAAGGATTTGTACCTACAAATGAAGCAAGTGTAGGTGGCAATTTTTTTCATTTCATGTAAATGCACTCCACAGGAAATGTGGGGCAGGAAAGCTGAGCTGCCAAAAGATGATTTTCTGATCTAATGAAGCCTCAAAGAATGCCGACATAAAGCCAGAGACAACAAGAAAATGCAATATAGCAAAATAAAAATCTCTGTATATTCCTGAACCTTTCAGCAGCACAGACATGAGCCCATTTCCACTGTAATTCCATTTTAGAGGAGATCATAATACCTCTTAATGGGGAGAAAAGTCATTGCAACGGACAACTAGTAATGTGATCGTCTACCCATGACTGACACTCAATTCAAATCTTTCTTTAAATGCCCTTATTTCATTACCCTCTAATGTATTCTTTACTCAGTGTGCTAGTGCAGAGAGAAGTAGGGGGAGACGAGGGAGGAGAGGTTAAATATGAGCTGCTCTCAAATGCCTCATTTTATTGGTTATTTTTTCAGCTAACAAAAACAAAAAACTTTAAATTGTCAAATTTCTAATCTGGCCTCAGCTCCTACACTGTGGTGCGATGTTAAAGTTTGCTGAAGCTGTATTTGACTTCCTCTCGAAGGGAACAAACAAAGAGCTCAGCCACCAGCAGCTTTGTCAGGGGCAACATGTCATTCACTTTGTCACAATTGCAAGACTTTCTGAGTGTACTTGGCAGAGTAAATAACTCACCATAAGGCCGGCCGTCTGTGTGCTGCAGTATGGTGGAGACTTAATGACAGAGTGTATGCAAAACATCAGCAACACTGTATAATGAAGTTTTAGTTATTGAGTTTTCTGCAGAACTTACGTTCATAGAATAGAGCAACAAAAACCTGTTTCAAATCAAAATAAACTGTTTGATTTAAATGTGGGTAGACTTTATGCAAAAGTGCTCATGTACTGACTTCTTAAGATTCACACAATGCTGTTAAACAGACTGAAAAGCCTCTGAATTACAGTCAGATGGATGCATTGTGTGAGAAAACACAATCAAAAAGCACCCAAATGAATGGCAAACAGTTCTTTGTCTTCCTAAAATCTTAGCGTAAAGGAGAACAAACACCCTGATGGGGAGCGTCTTTGGCTGCCTCTGCACCATGTGCATGTGTTTGGATAACTGCGAGACTGATTGTTTGCTCTGACATGGCGACGTGACAAAGCTGTGACTGAAATTTACAACAGGAAGAAAAACTAAAATATCAAATGTTGTTTCAGTAAACATACATGCGTGATATGTGAGCAGCTTCAAAAACTAAATGGAACTGAAGTGAAAACAGGAAACGGCACAGCTTCCCATGGTATTTGCTCACAGTCACCTCTGAGTGTGAGCACGGTCACGCCTGCTTGAGGAGGCTGGAGGCTCCCCACGGGGAAAAATGGCCGTCTCCGTTGATTTCCATTTCCACGCTCACTGACAGAACGTGGGGGGAAGAGACAGGCCACTGCTCCGGTGCCCACCTGGTGACCAGATGAAGGCTTCAGGGTTCAGCATTCCCTCGTGGTTCTGCATATGCAAGCACGAGAAGACAGGCGCGAGGCTGGCCCCTGCCTGTACCCTGTCTTGAAGACGGATGAGGCAATGGTGCCGGCCTGGGGCCCCAAGGCTCCCTGCAGGGACCTCACTATTGGGCTGGTAGATTAGGTCTGGATCACAGTTGACGTGCCACAGCAGAAAGCAATGGGATGTTGGAGGGAGTGTTTCTCTGCACTTCAGAGGTGGAGCAGGCAACATGTGAGCCAGTGTTTGAGAAAAGTAACATACGTATCTATTGCTAAAAAAAAAAGATAATCAGTGATTCAATCAACAGAAAATTACTGGACCGTTCTCTGTATATAATTTTAAACTGAATATCCTTGGGCATTGGACTGTTAGTTGCACAAAACAAGCAATTTGAAGGCGTCACTTTGGGCTTTGGGAAATGAGTTGCATATAAATATTGATCATACAGCTTTAGGCTTTTCATTTGTATCGTTTGGTCCATTAGAACATAATGATAACAGATCGGATTTCAAATTGTTTAATATTATCACTGGAAAGATCACATTAGGAGCCACTCAGGCGACAGCAGCCCATTTTCCCCATGTTCACCTCCCCGCCCCCACCTATTACCGCTTCTTGAAGATATATAGTCATCCATATACATGCCAATGAATCACAGCCCTGCTCTGCACGCGACACGTTGCCCTTGGTTGGGTGTTACTTCTCAAGCTCAAGGTCTAACAACGGGGTAATTATCACAAGGCAGTGAGATAGAGGAGGATGTTAGGGTGATGTTTAGCCAAGGTGCGAGGGGGGTTCCTTAATTACTAGATGTGCGGTGTAAAATCAGTCATTTGTTGGGTAGCAGAAGGTCAATGGCTGCATGTCAGAAAGGGAACAACAAAGTGCTATGTGAAGAATGTAGATCAAGATTTCTCGAAAAGTGTGAGAAAAAAAACGTATAAAACAAATCCAGAGAACACAGCGAGGCAGCAGAGAGTTGCTCATCATCACAGGTGACAAATAGTGGTCTGACATGAGCTCAGGACAGGACATATATCTCTTTTCACAGATCAATAAGTCCTGCAGACACCCCCTGTCGCGAGCCTGGGCCTGGTGCCTGCTTTTGTCCGTCTCCACCCTGCACTCACTGTCCCCACAACTCCCACTCGCCTCCTGTATAACTGCCTGCGGGGCTTGCCAAAGGGAGAGGAGCACGCTCAGAACAACAAAGCTTAGAGCAAGGACACTTCCAGGCTCCCAGCTGACGGATCTGAGCTTTGATCATGATTACAGATTGCTGTGGCTCAGGGCAGGTGTCTTCCAGACTCAGCAACACCCTGCTGAGAGCCCATCAATAAGCAGTGGGAAGGATGCCTGCTCGAATACTTTGGCTCGGCGACAGCACACCTTTAAGTCCCTATGATACCTCTGTACAAGTCCTCTTTGAATTGTTGTTTTGTTCAGTTGTCTTCCAAGAGAGAGGATGTTTGTGAGTCCCAAGGGAGATTCTGACTAGATTTTAGAAAGGAAACCCTTTGAAGGAAATCACAAACTCTTGCCCAAAGAAGTTTATGAGAATCCAGTTGCATCATTTGTCTATCTGGTGTATCAAAACGCACAGGTTTTTACTTTGGGCTTTATTGACTAGCTGTTATCACTCTATCACATGTTCTATTTCACAGCGACTGTGCTGAAAGTGACAGCAAAACAGTAGTGCCTTCTCCGTCTGAAGTGGTGTGCGCGTCTTAAATGCGTCTTTTCAAACTGAATGCGTGCCACCGGGGAAATCTCCACGCACCAGTTGCCAGTAGCTGGCCCGACAACTGCTCAGGAAAAAGTGCTCAGCTCCTCTCAAGTCTTTCACTGCAAATGTCTCTGGAGAATAGAGAACAAAGCTGTGGATTGACCAGTAACCATATATTTGCCATTTTTTTTCCTGTTGTGTACACGTTCCTTTGAGTCGAGGGCTAGAAGAAAAGGCAGAGTGTGAGATTCACACCAGCACATGAAAGCTCCAAACTCTTGGGAATTAAGTCCTTTTTTAAAATAATAAGCTGTCAGATTTCCTTTGAAACCTTTGACATTTCATTTCAGACCCTTTGTCCCTGCTGTTTTTCCTGTCTTGTTAAACCACATATTTCCAGCCCTAAAATGGCTGTGAATACAGTCATATTAATATGTCACAGTTATATGATTGCTGGCAGCTTTAGAGGGTAACTCCACCCAGAAACACTGTATGCTGTTTTAAAAAATGGGCTATTTTCAGTTCAGCTCAGTTTAGGTGGTGTCATTTTTTTTTTTTGCTCCAGCAGATAACTGGCTAACAACATGTCAAGGTATATTCAGTGCAGTTATGGTGATAGATAGTCTTCAGTAGTGTAAACAGTATGAAAAAAATCAGGTTTTTGTTTCAGGCTAAAAGGAGCTCCTTTCTTTGCACCAACATTCAACAGTCAGGCTGATTGGAACCCCTTTGCAGAATAGACAGATGTACCAGTCGAACAGCCAGTTGATTTTCATTATGATGTGCTTTGCAGTCTGATCCAACAGTTGGTCTAATCATGCAGGATGCGTCCGCCAAGATTCGTAATAAAATCCTGCTCATGTCCTGGAGGACATTTCAGCACAGATCAACAGCCAACTAGTCCACATCCTTTTCGGTTGTTTTCTCAGCTCTTTTGACAGGCAAAAATAATGGATAACTCACCTTCAACTGCATCGCCTGAGGAAGTAGAAGCTATATCATCTCAGAGCTCCAGACACAGTGGAGGCTGGAGGGTAGATGCTGTGATAATAATGGACATTTAGTGGCCAAATCGCAGCAGGTTATTGCAGGGTCTCTGTGCACAGCTCGACTGTCTCTGCTTTTATTGACATTTTGTGCATGCAGCCTGGGTCAGTTTACCGGATGCTTTATAGCCTTGATGTCACTGTTGTATGGGAGATGTGCAGCGTGACTGTACTGAATGACGGATGTCAAACTCACCTACATCTATAATAGCCACCTCTGTCACCTCACACCAGACAGCTGCTGCAGTTACAGCGTGCAAAAGACAATATTGTGTAACATTTCATTTCGGGGGCCAGATGCCTGTGAAAGAAAGATGTCGGTACAGCATCAAATCAAAAATCTGATATAAAGCTGGCAATCACAAAGTACAACCTACGCTTAGTCTGATCTGCTGTGTGACTGACAGTCTGCACGATGTTATCAGCAGGCCTGAGTGCCTGTGACTTCTCTGCTCTTATTATCTTCCTCTTTGCACATGATGAGCCATTCGGGATCCATCATGAGTGAGGCTGAGTGCTTTCTGCTTAGAAAAAAAAAAAACATACTCCGGCCAACCACTTCTTCTGAGGTTATCTTCAAATGTCAGATGGTGAAGCGCATCACGGTCAGGCTGAGGCATGTTGAGCAGAACAGCTTTGGAGGACTTCACTTCCTGATCCAGCAGCTCTCAGAGATTCAGCGATGTTCGGAAAAATAACATCGACTTCTAACCTGCCACCGCTGTGTCAGAACAGCTCAGGCAGCCACCGAAACTACGCCGCTGTGACAAGCAATCAGCTGAATCTCCTTTTATTTGTGTAATAAAAGTAATTTCAGCCTGAAATAATTACATCAAGCGTGCACCGTGTGAAAGAGCCAAATTCAATTTGTGACGCCTTTCTGACAATTTTCTAATGAAAGCCATATCTTTAATTTTCCTGCATTTACGTGCTCCAGCAGAGAGACAGGAGACAGGAGAGGAAGTTGCCCTGAGGGGAATGCCGACAAAGGGCCAACATTAGAGCGGCGCTATCAGGACAGTCATGATAGTGGCACATTCACTAATGATCAAGTCTTAGCTGGAGGTGCAGGAGATAAGTAGATGTGAGCGATATCTCTGGATATATCTGGCAGCCCGGCAATATGCTTCTCCTCCCAAGGGCTTGGCTCCACGTATAATCACTCCGTAATTACAAATCCTCCATTCTGCTTCACCTTAACAGGTGACATCCTCATCTTTAGTTGTGTCAGTTAAAAGCTTTCCGGTTTCCTTCCAATTTGCCCGTGTAATGGTGCTTCCATACAGGCTAGAACACTAGGTTGTGGAGACTGTAATGAGGTTCATGTATTTCATAAAGGAATCAATACTTTCTTCAGATACTGGATACTAGAACAGCTCAGACACTACCAAGGAAATATAAATTTGATCCCATTCTTGCTCTTGATTTAGATGACTTTGTCCTGCGATGATTTATTTAAACTGAACGCCACAACACAAAGCAGAGAAATGATAGTGGTCAGTGCGTGCATTATCTTGGAGCTGAAGATTGGTGTTTTCATTACGTTGGCGAGTTTATAAAGCCACAGAATAACTCACATTTAATCATTTCGATTCATCCACACACCATCTCCCAGTAGAGACATCAACTCGTGAGCCAGCTCAAGCAATAGCCGAAATATGTGATTAAAAAGCCCTGAGTTGAGTCACAGTGTGACTCTGAATCACCCTCAAGAAAACTTTCTGTAATATTCTGGGGTAACTGTAACTACAGCCAGGTCGCTGTTGCCATGAGGACCCCCAGCGAGCCCATGGGAGAGGAACTGGGTGTAGTTGGCTTGTCAAGCCTGAGAGAACAACATCGAGAGGAGGGGAGGGGGGGCTCAGACTGGTCCAGACCCAGAATTAGTGCAGAGAGCAAAGTCACTCTACTGGATCAAAGAGTACCTTTGTTCCCAGGCTCCCTTTGGAAAGAAGAAGAACTCTCAGCTTTCACTTTTCATTTCAGTTTTCTGTGACATTTTGTTTCTGTTCGAGCAAAAAGAACATGCACACACGAGTCAAGCGGGGAAAAAAAGTGAAACCAGAGAAGAGAATATCCGACCGATCATAATAAAGTGCATGAAAGCGGCAGAGGAAGAGGTGGAGCGGGCATGGAGGGCCGAGTGTCTCGCTAATGTTCTCTGCTCGTATAACAGGTGAGGAAAGAGATGAGGTATCACTGCTGATATCATTATCCCCACCATTCATACAGCTATATGCCATCTGACACAACATGCCAAAGTAAGTTCCTCAGATTTGGACTCGACACTATTTTATTTCCAGTTTATTCATTAGACCAATAGTCTCTGCATGGCATTTCATAATAGCTTCCAAACCTCAGGCAGCTCTATACAGCTTACCAAGCTGTTTTTCCACAACAATCCTATATATGGCCATCAGCTCTTGCTGATCTTCATAAACACACACAAATATGGCTCGAGCCCATCTTCTGTCCTGTTTATAGCCTCCTCTGGCTCTCTCTGAGATGAAACTCACTTTGTGCATTCCAGAGACCTTGTGTTATGCTTCATAGGCCTGCATTTTGGAAAGAGTGCTCAAAATATATCCAGCCAATCTGTCTTATGGTAAACTGAATGGGCGTCCCGTCTCAGGGCCTCTTATTCCCCGAGCACATTCACAACCTTAGTCTGTAGGCTAGATGGGGTAAATGTCTGACTTTAAGCTTTTTCTTGCCGGGTTTTGTTTATGTCTTACTGCAGCTGCTGAATTTTATTTTTCTTTGGGTTCATGGGCCATCACGGTGCTGTTTAACCGTTGTGGCTTGACTACAATCTCTTAATGGAGGGTAAAAATAGACTTTAGGAGCCGGGCTGACTATCAGCAGAATGGTGGTGTGTTGTTTCTTGAATCTAAAGGCAACGTGTAGCTTAACTAGTTTATCTCAAGCAATAGAACACTGACCACTACAAGACTCTGGGGATTTCTTCAAATGTTGACACATCTCTCTCTCTCTCTCTCTCTCTCTCTCTCTCTCTCTCTCTCTCTCTCTCTCTCTCTCTCTCTCTCTCTCTCTCTCTCTCTCTCTCTCTCTCTCTCTCTCTCTCTCTCTCTCTCTCTCTCTCTCTCTCTCTCTCTCTCTCTCTCTCTCTCTCTCTCTCTCTCTCTCTCTCTCTCTCTCTCTCTCTCTCTCTCTCTCTCTCCCTCTCTCTCCTTTGGGTCTGCACCCCCTGCTGCTGTGGAAACCAGATCCTATAATGGGAGAGCCCACCCAACTGCTGCTGACCAGCTGGAATGAGAGTCTGGGAAGCAAAGCAAAACTGGAGTCACACTGTGTCGCCTTCCACCCAAACACCAAACCCTCCCCACTCTCCACAAATACAGCCGAGGGCCTCAAAATGGCGATTATTGTTCGGCTTGTGTCAGCCCTATAAAAACTGAGGCATGCACAGTTTTTCTTCCTGAGACATAATTTCATGAGGCACAATTACAGGGTTGTCATTTTATGATAATGACAGGAGTGACATTTTGCTTATTACTATGCCAAGGTGCCTTTGATGGTGTGTTTCTGCAAAGCTTCAAAAAAAGAAAGAAAAAAAAGCCCACAATGCACATTCTGCTCCTTCAAATGAAGTCTTATTTGTATTGATCACTAAACTCACAAACACTCATTCTCTCAAGAGTCTTGCCACCTCTAATTTATACGAGCTGAATTCATAACGGAAAAAATCCTTGACTCTGTTGGCATTCACATCACAATCACAAGCTAAATATAGATTTCAGCCCACTGCTGTAGCGACAACAAAAGGAAAGCTGTAAAACTTATTCAATTCAAACACTTTCCCTTGTGCAACACATGCAAGTGCACTCATTAAAAGCCTTAAATTTAACCTGTAGTGGTGTCGAGGATGGCGAAGTTATGAGGGGTGGGGGGCAACAGAATATATTTACCCTGAATTCCCGGCATTACTTACGGCAGACAGAAGAGGCAAGGCATGTCCCCAGCACACAGGACATGCACTGAGCGACATGCAAGCTAATCTACAGGAACAGAGATACAGCAAAGAACAACAGAGAAACAACAAATTCACACTTTACAAGAGCACATGTCCTTTTCACATATGCGTCTACTGTCTTCAAGTCATTAACAGTCGGCAGGCCACTCGTGACAGACAAATACATATGTACGGGTGACCCCCCCATCCACCTTTGATCTGCTCTTCAGCTGCCTTTTACGTCACCTTCATCTGTCCTCAGTGTCTCGCAACACAACCACATGTGTTCAAGTGACCCAGCGAGGGCCAAGGTTTCTCTCCCAGAGCCGCACACTGACCCTGATCTAATTCTCCAGGAGACAGAGGCTGCCCTTTTCTACACATTAGAGCTCCGGCTCTTAATGCAGCTCTTAATGCTATTCCTGGCCTTTCAGGCATAAGATGGAGGAAATACTCGGACGCAGTGAGTCAAATTAAACAAGATATCCACAAGTCAAAGTGGAGAAAAGAAGAAAAATGACCGATTCTTTAGCGGAAATTTGCAGTGCCTCTTTCGGATACGGAAGTTCACAATTTTAAGAATGTATCCGCAGTATGGCTTGAGGCTAAAGAAACTAAAGACAGGAAATTACTGTGGATTCCTTTACACAAAAATAAACTGCTCTCCAGGCTATTCTGCACTGCCGTTTTATTTGCAGATCTGTCTCCATACATTCAGCCCATATTCTATTTCCTCGCTGGCTTGCTATTTGACCTATGAGAAGGCAGCACAAAAGGAGTATTGACCCCACATTCCCCCTCACTAGGAAGAACAGGGTATAATTAACTGGAGTGTTAAAAGCACAGTGCCTCTGAGACTGTAAAACAGGGTATGAATACTGAGCAAACTACTTTATCCCACAGGGCTCAGGCCCAATCCACCCAATCCATACTTATTCATTTATTCAGCCGACTCATGGCCTCTGACTCCCTCAGAGATGCCTAACAGGTCAAATGTGGGCTTTCCATCTTCTTCATTCCTAATTAGACATAACATGTGGTGAAGAAAACATGTATTTTTTTCTTTCCTTTGTTCTCTCTGTGTGTTTCTGTTCGTACCGTGGGGTTTACCTGCCGCAGAAACGAGGAGGATGACAAACCGCATGATAGGGATTTATTCTTGTATCTCTCACTGTATTGCTCACTGTAAGTATCGGCGAGGGCAGTGACATCAAACATGCCCTCCACAATGCGTGTCACCGGTGATACATAGAAGCTGAGCCTCTGCCATCTGTTGAGCATCTGTCTGAGCGGTGATTCATCCGTTCACACATATTCGCTGTTTTAAGTGTCGGAGGCAAAGACGTGATATGTGTTAACAATGATTTTTCTGTCTCCTTCGCCTTTTCTGTTAAAGCAGAGAACATCCTGTGAAATCGTATCAGAACACAAACTACACAAAGAAATTAATGTTTCTACGGCTTCAACTAACAATGTCAGTTTTTCACTTTTTAGCAGGATGACTCCAGGGATTTCAGTTTCCAGTCCAAACCAAAACAACAAAACAACTTTTGAATGTATTGTCAACTTGGTTCAGACATTTATGTCCCCTCCTAAGGATGAATAACTTTGGTGATCCACTGACTTTTCATGCAACGCCACCAAAGTTTTTACAGTACTTCCAAAACAATCCATCATCCTCTGGTGTACTTCTTTGTTTTTCATGCTACTGAACAAAATATTAGCAAACTGACACAGTAAACTAAGATGGTGAAGATGGTAAACATGCCTGCTTTGCATCGGCATCAGCAACATAAAGCATAAGCAGACTCACAGAGCTGCTAGCATGGTTTAGTCTTGTCAAAGGGCCAATAATTTACACTTTTATGGTGTTTTATTTGAAGTTCTGGTATTCACAGGAAGATATATTTGTAATTTTCAGTCGCATTTTGTCTTATAAATAATAATGAGCCTTTTTTTCTGATTGGCTGAGCATTGGCCAAGCCAACCACAAGTATGAGATTATAGCCTACCTGGATGATGAGACGGGGTTGGCTGTGCTGGGGCCACGGCTGAGGGAGGTGACTGTATAGTTGTGACATCATAATCTCATGAAAGTCTCGACAGCTCATTTTCTGAATGAGGTCTGTATGCATTTTTCTGTCGATTTGATACTTTCACAGTATTTATACAGCACAGAGACGTGCTTTGTAATAAAAACCAAATGGAAATCTCCCTTTCTACAATATGAGACTAGTCTGTAAAATGCCAGAAAATCAGTAAAATATTGCTCATCCAAATTTCCCAGAGGCCATAGTCAAACTGCTTGTTTTGTCTCACTAATAAAACAAAACCAAAATGAGAATCGTTACATTCGAGTAGCTGAACCCAGTGAATGTCTGACACTTTTGCCTGGCAAATTACTTCCAAATTAACGATTAGCACTAATTTATATCCTAAATTCATTAATTCCCTGCAACCGTCAGGTTCCCTTGCTCTGTGTTTTCACGGCTGCATTAATGCCAGACACGAACGCAGACACACCAGACACGTTTTCTGGAACAGTTCTGTTCCGAGTGACAAAACCAACTCGATATGCAGCACGCCTGCTACTATGGCAGTGAAAACAATGACTTAACAGAGGAGCAGACTGAAATAACCCTTCTGTCTGTCCTTTGGTTCCCCAGACTTCCTGTTTGACAAAATTAAATCCCAGTTGATGCTGGGCTTTCCGCCCTGTTTCTCTCTGTTACTGTCTCTTTTTTTTTTTTTCATCCGTTGTCTCTTTCTGTCTTTCTGACTGAGACCAGGTCCACTCTTCGGGTCACTGGGTACCAGCCCAATATATTTTTTTCCCCGCTTGCAGACAGCCACTTTGAGGAGGAAGACGAGAGTGAGGGGAAGGAGAGTGTAAGGACACAGAAGGGTGGACAGAAAGCAGAATTAGGGGAAAGGTGAAACAAGCCTGAAACAGAGAGTTAAAGACTGAGAGCACTGAAATGAATACTGTAGTAACCCTGAAAGGTTAGAAAAGAGGTGCAGGAAAGGATGTGTGAGAGAAAGTGAGGGCTGAAGAAGAAAGATAGACCAGAGTGTTGAAGAAAATAGAGTGCCGATGCTGCACAGGCTACGTTTCACTGCTCTCTGACTCCAAACACCCTTGCGGTGATGTTGGTGGGGGTTTAAGAGAACTGTATGTTGAGCAAAAATAGCTGGCGGGCTGAATGAGCACATTACAGTGTTGCACGAGTGGTCTGCACTTTAGGTGATCAATCAACCCAGAGGAAGAGATGTCCATTTCATAACCATCAGTGACCGGAAACATAAGCAACGAAGAGCAAGACAAAAACCATTTCACAAAGTCTTGTCCGTGGTGAAAAGGCCTGGCTTTTTCCACTCAAACATATGGGCTGGTGCTATCTCATTAGTCTATGCAATGCCTACATGGCAGATGAGACAGTGTAGTCCATCATCATCACATCAAACTGGCAGCCCGGCAAGGAGGCAGGAATACAGATGATTTTTGAACGTAGAAGGATAACACAGCACGTCAGGGAGTATTTACTCATTGCCTTGGAAATGTCTCGTGATCCGACACCATTAAACAATGACTGTCAGAGACACTGCTCCAGACATAATATTCCCCTAGAAAAATGAGCTCTTTATCCCAAAGCCTTCCTCATATGGATGCTATTTCATTTTGCTGTACCTCTTGAAAATGAGTGCTGGTTGTGAGAGGGGAGTGGAAGCACACATTCTGGGACTGGGCGGGATCCAGCTGGCAAGAACTCACAAAGCCGACACAAGGACAAAGCTCCTGGCTGTGCTGGTATGGCTCTCAAACAGGACAACACACTCCTGTGCCAAATAGCCCTTGGCAACATTATGGAAGCCACAATGGCAGCCCATCTGTAATTTATTTACATGTCTTTAAATTTATCGCTCGTGCTCATGCCCTTGACATACACTTTGAGCTACAGAGGTGGTGCAGACAGATGTGGTAAATTTAATTTCATCTGACCTGAACAGCACATGACCAGAATACTGTATCATATGTTATATGTTATATGTTACAGGTGACCTCTGGGGGAACAATAGAGCTACTCAAGAAAGCGATACACTTAAAAACGGCCCAGAGAGCCAGAGTTAAACATATTTCATGAGCGTGTCCTCTCTGCAGCTTCATATTGTTCATTTACTGACATACCATACCAGCGTGGGCAAACGAGATGCTGGCACAGAGGTGTAAACAGAGCAAATCAACCAGAAAACGAAATGGAGAAGCTTTCCCAGAAGGCAACACAGCCAATTATTTGATAGTTCAGATCAGCTGCAGCTTCAGTGGAGGTTAGTGTGGGAAGTATGCAACCACCGCGGCCAACAAGCCTGTGCACAATGCGGAGGCTCGACCCGACTGTGTCGCATTGTTTCCCCCCACAAACATGTCCTTTTGTTCAAGCCTAATATGGTTTCATCTATTTTTATTAAGAAACAGAGTGACTCGCTGAGGGAGTCTTGTTTTCATGTTGTTCTGCCTGTCGTTGTCATGTGCTGGTGTGCTGTATCTGTTACTGTTGTGTGATGATGGGTGTAAAGTGTAGCGTTGATCTTCCCTGTGATGCACAGTGCCGTGAAAAAGAATTTCCCCTCGGGTACAATAAAGTCTTGCTAACAAAAATTCTGCTTATACTTGCACCGTCTTTGAAGTTTTAGCCATTTCTTCAATTCAAAACCAAAAGCTTTGAAACTGGTCAAAAATTCTTGTATGTCAAATAAATGACTCTGAACGACCTCACACGGGAGCATCAGAAACCCACAAATTTCTCATCTTATTTCATCAAAGCACTGTCAGGACACAGGGGTTATATTTAATGTAAAAGACATTTAATGTCTCTAATCAATAATAAATGCTTTTACCCCCATCCCACACCGATGGCATTGAAGATTCCTCCCGAAACTGTTCTCAGTGTGACAATGACAGACAAAATTAGACTCTATAGATTCCCTGCTGACCACAACCTTCCCTCATGGCAGTGAAATATGCTGCGTTGAGCTGTTTCAGACTTTTACATCCCCTGGGGAACACTACCCCTCATAGGTCCACACCTCCACTGAAACAGCAGCAGCTCATATGAAGTCCTCCGCTTGTACCCTACATACAGTCCTAACAAACTCCCTGAAACCTAAAGTACAGCCTGTCATGCATCATATTGTTTTGTTATATCGCTTTGTGTTTCAAGGACGCAGCAGTTCAACACCTTCTCAATAAAATATAGCCTATAGGCTATCCTCCAGCCCTGAGGGGTTCATGACATTTTTATCAAGAGCTAAAATGATTTCAATCCGGCTGACATTCTCGGTGGGTCAAGGCAATATTTTTGAGAGATTTCAGGCATGTTTTGGAACGATGCTTCATCACTGCCTCCTCCTAAGGTGACAAGTGATGTTATTTGGTCTTCAAAAGCTGCACATCAACCTTTGGAAGCTTTGTTTTTTGGATCGCAGCAGTTTTATTTGATTGATTGTGTTGAAAGGGCAGCAGGATACATCTGTCAGTGAAATAAACTGGGTCAAAATCTGCAATTCATGTTACTAAACGGACATCAGTAAACATCTACAAAGCCGATGAGAGCTGGCAAGAAAAGTCAAGCATATAGGAGAAATGAAATACTTTGACCTCCACTATTCAATCTATATAATAAGAACACCAGATGGTGCACAGTGTAGGCATAGCTACAACGGCGACAACCATTTCAACCTGCTTTTCCTGCACCCTCTCTTCAAAATTTGGCATGTATGTCTTTCAGCACAGGAGTTCACACAAACTCTGACTGCTGTGTACTCCTTTCTCAAACTCCAACTGCACCACAGTCAGTGACATTTCACTTTTATCTGCCCCCACCGATCAGAAATATTATAAAGTGAAAGTAGTATCTCAGTATGATGGCGGAAAAAAAGCCCATTAAAAACTGACTTGGTGATGCCCGAGGCACCCATCAATATACCTAATATTTAATTGGTGATAGAGCCGACCAGTCATCCAATCACAGAGCCTGCCAAGCTGTCAGTCATCTTGAGGCAATCAAATAGGAAAATGTCAAAACAAAAGTACCCGTCAGGTGCAGAGAGGAAATAGATGAAGTAAAAAGGACACAGAAGCATACATTAGAAGTGGGTTATTGCACTATGAGGAAATACAGATTATGTAAAACCATACATATGTCTTTAAAACAAATATTAAATAGTTTTCTTCCTACTCTGCATGGGGTACCCAAAAGACAAGGCGAGGCTCTGCAGGGGGAAATCAGAATCCCTAACAACCAAATCCAAGCCAAGTCAAGAATCTTTTAATGTCTGAACCTCCCATCTGTGCCACAGTCCTTTGGAGCCTGCATCGCTGGATAACTAAGACAAGAAACTACAGTGAAGGCAGTTGTTTAATGTAAGCAGCACAGTTTTAAGGCCTTTGATTTATGAGCCAAACAGTCTCATAGTCTCATACTCAGACTCTAACTCTCTGGTCTGTGGAGGAATTCTGGGTCTTTGCCATTACCAATTAACAAGCTCTGGAATAATTTGAGAAAACAGCATTATAAGACAACAATAATAGTTACTGTTAAAAGTTATTCTTTCAGTCGGACCGCACTGATAAATTCTTTCAGCTCTAATCTAGTTCATGGGATTGAGAAAACATTGCTGGGAGATATAAAGTGGATGTTTTACTTGTGGCAGCCCAGAGGCCCTCTGGTAAGACAGTCTTCATTAGTGGTCTACAATAGGAGCAGAGGAAACACAAAAAGGCATCCAACAGGGAACCATGAGGCTCCTGCATCTGGTGAATTCACATGTTGCCTCACCGACTGTTCGCCTCATTTGCTCCCTCTCCCTGTTCCTGCTAAACGCTGAGATTTGATCTTATCTCTCGGCACGCATTTTGTTTTTTCCCCCCGCAGATCTTTATTTCTCAGTGAGGTTCTCGGTCAGTAAGAAGTGATCGCTGAATGTTTCAATCATCAGGTATTTCTTCTTCACTCTCTGAACTTACCCTGCCTGCCTTGACATTTACTCACTTTGTAAGAGATAGAAGACGGTACACGGAGCAGCCCACTGATCTCCCCAATTGTGTCACTTCCAATTAGGCCTTCTGAGACATCTCTGCCTTTTAGCTCACCAGAATTCAAGTTAAAATATACTGAGCAGTGCCCCTTGTATTGTACCCTGCCTTCTTTTGCTCTCCCTCCATCTGAATTCATGCGTGTCTGGATTTGTGACTCCACAAAAGAGAGAAATAGCAAGAAAGACAGACAGGGTTTTTTTTTAATCCTAGAACCCAAAATAGCAGCTTGCTGTTATGCTGTACAGTGTGCACGGGGTTTCTCTGAGCTTAAAAGGAGCTCTCCCCTCAAAAGTGCACATTTCTGAATAAACCAGCCAGCCTTCACCTTAATCATCCTCCATATTATACATCATTAATACTGATGTTCCTGAGTAGTTAAGCCTTTTAGAACTGGGACATGGCACGTTGTGGTGGTCCTCTGTAGATTTATCCTTCTGAAAAACCTGGCAGCTTTGTCAAATCTGTCTGCAACCTGCTTTTCTGTCACATCACTTTTTAAAGCCAAACTGAAGTGATTGGGATTGTAAATAGCAGAGCGGTGAGCCACAGTATGCGAGCAAACGTTTTTGAGTTAATGAGAGGGTTGGAGCGCCACAGCTTCTTAAACTAGGGCAGAGAAACTTGCAGCTTCAATGGAAGCCTTCCCTCAGACCTCACGTCCCGGGAGAATACATGTGAAAAAACCGACAGTACACATAAACAAAGCTGGTGCCGTGCAGATCCGTGTCCACTAACTGTAATCAAACAAACAAACAAAAAGACATGTCTATAGGCAGAGCTGCAGCGTGGACAGGACTCTATTTTTGTAAAGAGCATGACAAAGGGCGTGGGCTTCTTTTCAACTTTAAAAAGGTGCACACTGTGGATCAACCCCAGGGCACAAAATCACACTGACATATTCTGGTCACGCTTGTAGACCAAATGAGGCTCAGTTTTCCATCATTTCATCAATCAAACTAAAAACAAAGAATATGAATTGATGCCAAAAGTCTGCTGCACAAGAGTAAGAAAAATGATTGGAGTAAAATACAAAGAGGCATTATGAAACTCAGTGCTGTTCTAAGGTTTTTTCTTCATCAAATTATATGTTCCACTTTATTTACAGGATGTGAGCCCAATCCAAGCTTCCTTAAACAGGACCCAACGCCTTAAATGGTCAAAAGTCATTCACAAAACGTGCATGAAACACTTATAGCACACATACAAAATCAACAATTGAGTTTTCTAAATGCGGTGCTTTGTTTTCTAAGACATTCTTTCGAAAATTCACTCAATCCAATAAAAGCAATGTGCAGAACTGCGTGTGTGTGTTGTTTTTAAACTGCAGTCATGAGTTAGAAGAAATGTAAACTGACCCAACGTCATTAACCGAGTAACATGACACATCTCACTGGGAGACTTTTCATTTCTCTTGGAGCCGAGTATCTGAGGAAACAGCAGCTTTTCTGGGCAGACAGCAGGTTTGTTGGCCAAGAAAAGTTGGCCAGAGGTGAAATTTTCATGGTTATCAAGATTTCAATGCCTCCTTGTTTCCTCACCAATGTGATTTTGTTTCATGGACAACACTTCTGTCCGAGAGTTCAAACCAAGTTTGATGAGGAGTTAATTATAGCCCAGTTCTCTACAGACATCTATATCTTAGAAGTTACAAAGAATCTGCAGTCTTCTTGTAGTTAAACTTCACAGATCTCCTCATAATTTTAATCAGAGAGCACCCTCGGTCAGAACAGAGCTACCCATTCACCACATTGTGAAGGTGGTGGAGGAGTCTGGGTTGGTTGTCGGTACAAACACAAATAAAACATCACAAAAACGTAAACTCACCTCCAACAAACTGGATGCCGCCGGCCACACGGCCAATTGTACGTGAGATGAGATCAGAGATGCAGCAGCCCATGAGAGCTGTGAGTGCCACCAGCAGGAGGAGGCCACATCCCACACCTGTCACCACCGTGCAGATCCTCCACTCCAGACTTGGGATGCCGTTGAAGGAGGCGTAGCGCCCACACTGCTCCAGCATCACCGTGGCCTGCCTCTCCTCGTCCCTCACTGGGTAGGAGCAGCGCCGAAAGGTACCAAAGGACACGGGCTTATCCATCTGTGTACCCAGCAGCCAGTAGGGCATGAAGAAGCCAACGCAGGAGGCAGCAGCACACAGCAGGGACAGCAGGGCCCAGATAACACCCGTACATGTCAGACTAGACGCCATGGTAAACAGTCTGCGAACGAGTTCACACAGTCACTGAACTAACAGCAGTTTTATGAGCAGTCGCTGTGTTGTGGGAAGCCTCGCAGTGAGCATTTAACACAAGAAGTCTTCACCTTCTCAGTGACTCCGGGTCCCTGTCAGGAGGAAGAGAAACATCCAGACTGAGCACTGACAGAAGAATCATGTGTGGGAACAAGTTGTTGGCTTTTGGAACAAGAACAAAATCACAGCTTGATAAGTTGAAAAGCAGAAACCTGTTCCCTTCTCATTAAATGTGCAGCTATAGTCACAGATATGAAAGACTCCAAGCAAGAGAATATCACTGTAAAGCACTAAAGACTTTTCCTAAATGATTCAGTAAAAAAGTGAGTAGACTAAACAAAACATGACAGCTTAAATAAGAGGCATAGTTATTATAATAATACAATCTAATAATTATAAAACTCAGGCTAATAAATAACCAACTCAAGTTTGATAAGCTTGGGTAATTTAAGTAATTTATTACTGCGTTTAGATACTTAATAGTTAACAATGTTAACTCTTGTACAAAACAGCAATGGAACCCCTATAATAAACTTTAAAATGATAGCATAGTTGCCCCACTATATGGATGTAATATTAGATGAAATAGTACCACTAAGCTGCTGGAAACTGCACATATGCTTGAAGAAACGCACTTGAGTCCCTGCAGGAGCAGCCACTACAGAATAGTGATTTTTCGTTAGGGGTGACCTCACGGAACACGCTGTATTATCGCAGTGCTCACACTGTCGGAATGT
Source organism: Sciaenops ocellatus (assembly GCA_033000465.1). Taxonomy (NCBI): domain Eukaryota; kingdom Metazoa; phylum Chordata; class Actinopteri; family Sciaenidae; genus Sciaenops; species Sciaenops ocellatus. The sequence continues at coordinate 25,699,223 of CP136887.1, forward strand.
GAATAATGAAAACAAGACTGAGGGGGAAAGAAAAAGGGGGAAAGAAGAACTCAGCTTACATGTTGGGAGAGCTCCGGAATAAGGTGCGCTCGGTGGACACTGAGAGGTTATTTCCATCTGCTGACTCCTCCAGCTGTGTTTGTGTCTCAAAGCAAACTTTTCTTCAGTCGAGGAAAAAATAAGAGAGAGAGAGGGATGTGTCCGACCTGAGAATGTGAATCCACGAAAAAAAAGTGAGCGCAGAATCCAAATCACTTCCTCCTCATCAATATATTTAACCGAGGCAAAGATCAATTATTCACTCCTGTGCTGTGCAGAAACGTGCAGAGCTGAGCTGACTGACTGGACCCGTTTCCACATTCCTGCTCAGAGAGAGAGAGAGAGAGAGAGAGCAAGAGGGAGGGTAGGGAGAGAGAGAGAGAGAGAGAGAGAGAGGGGCGGGTAGGGGGCGAGTCCATGAAACACTCTCGGGAGGTGACCATCAATCACACAAATCCCCACCCAGGGGCTGGACTCACCGCTACTATCATTCCTGACATGCTCCTGGTGCATTCACTGACGCCTCGTAAACGTCTGTGGTATATTTGGAAACAGTGCTGAATCTAGTAGAATAGCTGCTGATGGAAATATTATTGCAATATAGTATTAGCATTCATGCTCACAGTTATTAAGTTGACTCAAATTCACATTGAAGAAGCCTTAATTTCTTGTAATTTTAGAACAAGACACAATATTAATAAAATAATGTAATGTTAATAATAATAATAACAATAATAATAATACATATAATAATAACAACAACAATAAAACAGTCATTGACTGAAAATGTTTCTCAAATTAAGATAAGATAAGATGAGATAAGATAAGATAAGATAGACTAATGATCCCACACCGGGGAAATTCTCTTGCCACAGCCTCTCATATACACAAAGTGGATAATAAATTATTCACAAGTAAGAAATATATAGAAAAAGTCATGAAGTCATGCTGGTGTTAAAGAGTCTGACAGCTGTTGGAATGAAGGAGCTGTGGCAGCGCTCCTTTTTACATGGTGGGAGTAGCACTCTGTTGCTGTTGAGAGATGTCTGTTATTGCTGTAGGATTTCAGCATTTGGATATTTCTTTTTTTTTTTTTTTGCTGAATGTTTTGTCAACACTGGTATTTAAAATCTTCAGGGTTGGAAATAATTGTTCTTACATTAACCTGTTACATTTTGGGGTCAATGTGCTGTATAGATTAATAAATAACACTAAAAGGAATATTTTTGGAGAATTACTTCATTTTAAAGCAGTATAATCAAATATGTTAACACTAACTTTTTGACTGCACATACCTATGTTAAACCATGTGAAAAGTATTTTAGATTTAATACACTACGTATTAACTAGAGGGACTGTTTGTTTGAAAAATAGTTTGTCTGGAGTTAAATTTATGAGAGCGATGATGTCTTGAAAAGGCACCAAAAAGAATAAAATAGAACTCTGATATCTACAGACACTGTAAAATGATTGAGTAGTTGATAGCCAGTACAATAGACAGGCTAAATAAAAGTATTTATTTTACATCAACATTTTAGCCTGTGACTCATAAATGTTTTCACCTGTTTATTATTAATGTGTTACAGTGCCTGTAAGTCCTGTCTTGCCTTAAATTGATCCTTAACGATCTAAAAAATTCATTGATTATCAGGGTGACAGGAAAGTTTACAGTTTGAACCTGAATCCATAAAAAACGATTATACAAATGCATGCAGTAATTCTTATGACAAGAATGTTGAGAAATACTACGTGCTAAAGTGTGTTTTTATTGATTTTTTAAGAAATAAATCTCTTATTGCTCAAATAATTTAGGAGTGGAATATTTCCAACAGCACTTGAATGCAGCTTTGCTCTCTGCTCTCAAAGTTAAATATTTTCCTGTGTGTGTGTGTGTGTGTGTGTGTGTGTGACCATACACACATAGATAACATTTCCTGGACAGTTCATTTAAATGTCTCTTTAAATCATCGTCTCATTTCTCTTCTGTTTTAAAAGTTTATCTAACTCAGACCCAATAAACTGACCACACCACCAGCTGAAGCTCTCTGCTCTAGTCAAGTCAAGTCAACTTTATTGTCAATGCTGCCTACAGGACATACAGAGAATTGAAATAGTGTTTCCCTCATATCCCTGCTGCAAACAGCAATATACATGAAATATAAAATATAAAAATATATACAAGTTAAAAAGATATCTAAGGCAAATATGGCAAATCTAAAAGATATAAACAGTATAAATATGGCAAAGAATATAACTACTTACTAACTAATATAAGACTTTCAATCATATAATAACACAATGACACTTTCTTAAATAAATTATCTAAACATTGTCTAAAGATAAGGAAATATGATATTTGTGTGAAATGGTTACCATGGTTATCATCATCAGTGTCCTCTTCAGATAAATAACCGTACAGCGGAACCTTTCTGTCGCTCTCCGGACGTTAACTCCAGACGGACCAAAACATTTTCCTAGAGTTGACGTGGAGCTGTGTGTTTGTGTACGATGGCTGATACTAAAGTAGAGATTTCTACCGACGGCTCCGCTGTGATACAGAGCACAAATGCAGCTTCTCAGCCCAACAACCCGCTGTCAAGGAAGCTGAACAAAATACTGGAGACGAGGCTCGACAATGACAAGGTACGCTGGAGGAGTTTAGCTTCTGGCTAGCTACTGTAGCCAGCGTTGCACAATCTCCAAGCCGGTCGTGTCATTTCTGCTCTTAGTTATGTTTATGTGATGTTGTCGCCCTCCTGGAGGTAAATATTAAACGATATTGATCCACACTAGTTGCAGTTAAGCGCAGTAACAACGCTAAACATGTTTATTCATGTGACAGTCAGTTATTTTAGCGTGTTGGTGCAGTCATTAGCAGACAGACAGACAGACAGATAGACAGACAGATAGATAGATAGATAGATAGATAGATAGATAGATAGATAGATAGATACTTTATTGATCTCGAAGCATCTCAAGCATCCTGTAGCAGAATGCAAACATACATTGAACATACATTAGAATTAACCTATAACACAGTAACCATACGTTAAAACTGACCTGGGATAGATCTAAATTTAAATATGTACAGAGGAATTAAAAATGTGCAGAGAAATTAAACATTTGCATAGAAAATAAAGATATAACTGTGTTAAGAAGTTAACCTGTGCTAAACATCTATACAAAAACTATATAATAAAATAGAAAATGACTGTAGGAATAAAAATGTTTTCCAAACATATGAGAAAGGACTGTGTGCAATTAAATTAGGCTGTAAACAGATGAATGAAAGTCACAGCATGTAGCAGAGGTAGTCAGAATAACTATTACTATAACTATTGTGCCTCCTGCCATGACTGAGAGCTGTTGTACAGTCTGTTTGTGGAAGCATACCAAGATAGCAGGAGTTTAGCCCAACTTAATAAAGAGAGACTGCTTATTCCATGCAGTTTTAGCTGCCATGGTTTGTCTGTATGCAAGAGGGAGCAGATCGTCAGTGATAACACATTTAACATCCTGACTCACTAACATCATACTGTCTGTTGTTTGCAGGAGATGCTGGAGGCTCTGAAGGCTCTCTCCGTGTTCTTCACTGAGAACAGCCTGCGCACCAGGAGAAACCTTCGTGGTGACATAGAGAGACGAAGCCTGTCGATTAACGAGGAGTTTGCACGAATCTTTAAGGAAGTAAAAGAGGTAACAACACTCAGGTGTAACTCTTATTTAACCAGCCAAAGCACCTGTGCACTGAGGTGGTTTGGAAAATATTCACATGGAGAGGCTGATGCGAAAGTTCACCTCTAACATTATTTTGCAAAACAACACAGACAGTCCGTGGTGTTTGGTTACTAGATTACTAGACATGTTCCCAGAAACACAGCTGTGATGGTGATGTACACCAACAGATCATATTTAGTAAATAGATTTAGACATAGTAGTAGTAGTTTTAAGTTCAGAGGTATGTGTAAAACATTTGGACCTGAAAACCTGTGATTCAAGCAGACTACTTCCCCGTTGTGCCTATAGTGTTTGGGTTTGTATATGAGAACAAGGGTACTTCTGCTCAGTGCTGTTGTAACTGTGACTTCACGTTCTCCACAGGAGCTTGAAAGTGTTAACGAGGATGTCCAGGCCATGAGCACATGTTGTGAGGAAATGACCAGTAGATTAAAGGTATGTGTTATCATCTGCGTGTTGTTTTTAAAAATTCACTTGTGTGGCGTGGATCAAATGTAGGACCTTATGAGATTTTCTTTCATTTCATTGCATTTTTAAAAAATATCTTAATGTTTGCGAAGCATCTTTTAAAAACACAGTCATATTTCTTCAACAGGCTGCAAAGGAGCAAACTCAAGACCTCATAGTAAAAACCAACAAGCTGCAGGGAGAAAAGTGAGTTCATTCTAAAGGGGTAAAACTTTTGTCTGTTTGAAGCATGGGGTTACATGTGTACATGCATTACTGTGTATTACTGTACTGTTAACCTCATGAATTGACATATACAACATATACATGTCTTAGAATTAATAGTAATAACTAAGATAGATATAAGGAATCTGAAGAAATGTCCATAAGAATAAAACAGCAAATCGTACTAGCTGGCTGACTGAGAATCTTCATAGACATTTCTAAAATAAATATATTTTACAGATATTGATTTGCGTCTTGTGGCTACACGAATCAGATAAAAAGTGACCATATAACTTGTAAACTTCTGGCAGGCAGTGTATCAGAAAATTAATCAATTCAGTGCTACTGTAACTTAAGAGACAGCAGTAGCTTTTTGTATTGGGTTTTTTCTGATTTGATTTGCTCCATAAATCTGGTGGACAAAATGTTAGCTATTATTCTGACTATTATGAAGTCAAGTTCATGACACTTTTATAATATACAGCCACATTTTTTTAGTGAGCACTCTAAAATCTTCAGCTGTAGTCTCAACAAAAACTGAACTTTTTATGTGAGAAAGTGTTTGTTGTGGATTACGTTGAAGAGTTGATGTGGGAATTAATCAAGCGATTCAATCTTTTTTTTTTTTTTTGTCATTGCTAGCACAAGTTGTTTCTCAATCCGATTGTAACTAAACAGTCAGCACAATGTAAAATAAGAATATGACGAGGAGGTCGTCCTGGACTTTCAAGCTAACATTTCAAAATGTCACGAAGATTGTGAAGATAAGACGGCAACTTTATTATAAACTGCAGAAAGTTCAAAGTAATCTTGTATTGACACTTTTTCACAAGTCTTTTCTGAGGCCATCACATATGTCACTGATTGGCATCTCCATCAGTCCACAGCTAGACACCATCATTTCGCTCTTGCTGGTGACTCATTTCCACACCCATTTTCCTGTTCAGGCAATTTTCCAGGCAAATAGCACCTTAATCCAAGCACAAGGCATGATCATCATGCGCCCACTGTGCAAGTGATAAGCTGTGAGATGCCTCAGACAGTCGTCAGTCGAAGGGGATTTCTATAATTTATGAGAAACAAAGCATTAAAAAACAATTGTATACTGATAGTTTGAAATGTTTGCACAAATAAAGACATGAGTTCATTTCTAGTCTGTGCTGTGAAGCTCCACTTTAGTGTCAGAAGTTAGAGAGAGGTTTGGTGCAGGGCAGGAGGAGCTGGCAAGTACATTTTTATTTTTGATGAGGAGGGTTGAATGATTCATGAGGTTGATGAATATTTCTCCCGCAGTTGTCTATTTGCATAAGGAGGGCAGCAATCATCATTAATGGGGCTTTATTTGTTTTATTCGTCATGTCTTGTGATGTTGGGCCTTGAGATACACATCAAAGTAGTTCCTGTTTACACTGCGTTATTCCCTGATCTTATTGAAGCCGGACTATTACAACTGGAGAGCAGCCCATCAGCGTGCCCATCAGTGTTTGTGTACTTGAGCTTGTGCATTGAGATTTGCTGTCAACACTTATTAAGAGCCATCAGATATGCTGATCAAATATATAGAGCTCACCATGACATAGTCATGAGTAGAGTCAGACAGCCACAACTATCTGTCATTAATCTATCATTAAAATATGAATTTGGCCGACAGAGTGTTGACAGGGATGTGAAAACACCCGCTCCTCTTTGCTGATAGCTGGGGGTTGGATTCTTTAGCGCTTGTGGCAGCTATGACCTCAGTGCTCAGTGACCTTGTGAGTTGACATAGAGACAGGAGCACTGGCAACACAATGTAGATTTCTGGCAAAAGACATTGCTGCCAGCTGTGATGTACCGCAGCAATTCCATGCTCCGCTGGCACAGATTCAGGACCTTCTTGATGAAAAGGTGACATAAGAGGGGAATGAACGAAATTGAAAAGGAAAGAGATGAGTTCAGAATGTGAGAGCAGTGAAAGACACCAGCGGGGATGAAGCCACCAGTGAATACGTGCAGACAATGAATTAATACAAGTCGTATCGCTTTGTGCAGGGGGGCCTTGTTAAAGGTAAGTGGTCAGAGGTTCTACATGAATGCCCTTCTGAGTGCCCCCTGCCTTGTCTTTTTCTTTGCATAGTGGTCCCATTGGGAGCTGCTGTCCGTCTGCATGACATTTTCATTCGCAGAACCGCGGTGACCCCACAGCCAGATGGGATAGTCTCTGCACGCTGGGTTTTGACCTTGTCTTTAGCGATTTTGTCTCAGAAGAGCTGCCAGGGGAAGTGTGCAGTCAAGCTGTCCTCCTTCAGCCACCCACCAGTCAGCCCACTGCACCACAACACTCCAGTCTTCAGATCTATTTCAGGTCACACAATCCTCTGCAGTCCCAAGCCACTGTCTTTTTTTTTTTTTTTATGTTTCTTCTGTTGACACTTATTATAGCAGTGCTACATTTGCAGCATAATCTCGCACTTTGGGCTTATAGGCCAGCTCTGCTGAGACTGCGTGAGTCGCTTTCAAAGCTCTGCAGATGCTGCTGATGTGTATTTACCCTGCAGAGCAGGCCTGTCCTCAACTGTTTGCTATCTTATCTGCCAGTGCCACTGTGTCATTTGTCAGCTCTAATGAAACAGAAAGGAACAGCGCATTGCCCGTAGTGTGCTGAAGCAAAGGTTGAAGAGGCGAACCAATGAGAGAAGGCGACCTGTGTTTGTCTGCCGGCTTTCAGACGTGGTGCTCTTTTTGTTTTGGGCTGGATTGTTCAAAGGCGCTGTCAGCAAGAGCAGTAAATAGATGTTGTGTGTTGTTCCATAATGAAACATAATGCTACCCACCTGCCTTGCACTGTGTGATCTTTTCATTAGCGTGACATGTTATCTGCTGAACAAGTCGAGGCGTTTCACAAACGGATGTTTCTGTGCACTGTGTAACCTCACAAGCAGCCGGAGCTGAAGGGGTTGGACTGTTGGTTTAGTTCTCCGGCTATTACTGAACCTCTCAGGCAGCTTCAGTGGGACTACTTGGCTGCACGCCAAAGAACAATGTAGATAAATTTAGTAACCACACCTAAGATTTACCTGCATTTGGCTCCTGTCAGCCACTTATTTCCCATAGTAATTCCTATGACGTATGATGAATTATCAGACATGCAACCCCACTGTGTTTCATTGAGACCATTTTTCCTGAAAATAAAGCAAATGTTCTCAGTGTGACTTCTGTGTAGGTCATTAATAAATCAAGAGCTCTGAAACCCTCGAGAGAGCGATCTAGGACATCGGGGTGTAAATGAAAACCTGTGTAAAATGACACTTGAGCCTTATTAAGACTCAGCTGGCTGTTAATGAGGATATGGCTGTGAGTATGCCTTTGTGTTGCCTGATGTGACTGCGGCTGCACTCTGTGATCATTGGCGCGTGGCTAACTAACAGCTTTGTGAATGCCAAATTTCCATGCAAGCCTTTGAAATGGCCCCTAATAGATTTTAATGGATAATCGACCCACATGGTTTACAACCTCTAAGAGGGTTGGCCATTTGCTTGTTACACAGTGCATGTGATCTCTCATCTCGCTCGTGATCATTAATTCTGTATGATTATCAGTCAGTTTTTCAAACAAGAAATGAAAAATGTTTGTGGAAGTAAAATCCTCTGCTATCTTTACACTCTGCATGACAACTGGTGAGCTCGATAGATGTTAGTCACTGATTTTCTCTCCGTTTTTATAAATTGATGAAGCTGTTAATGAGATTGCGCTGTTATATTGCTTAAATGAGTTCTGTGCTTGACAGAAAAAAATCAATCGGCCTCGTTGGAAAATCAGAGCACACAAAACAGGCCGTTACAGACACTGTAACTTGTTTCATCCCGACATGTAAGACATCATGTAACGGATGGAACTGAACTTGAGAAACTGAGAAAAGCTTTGAGTTCACTTTCCTTTGAACCACCAGCCCAGAGTCCATACATACATGCCTTTTCATCGCGATGATGCTGATTCACTCAAGTACGTTGCCTCTCTCTCTGGTATTCAGTAATTGCAGTCTGGAGAAGAATGTGTCATGTCCTGACAGCGCTGTAGCAAACGATCCTGCCGCTCCAACGTTCCCTTGCCCTCCCACAATCCACCTCTCCTCACCTTGCACAGGCGTGCGCAGCCTGTCTCTTTGTTGTGATTTACATCCTGGAGGAACAGGTCTGTCACTCCTGGCCCGGACATGAGAAATTGGGGGGCATTTGTTTTCTTCTTGAGGTGAAGCTGTTGCTGAGTTTGACATGTGAGGAAGGTTTTCTCCGCTGGAGCTCTCTTGTCTATGAAGTACAATAAATAAATCAGGGATTCGGCACAATTGATGGCTTTTAAAATTAAATTAATGTAGTCATATTTCTGACATAGAACGTCGAGTATATTGCTAATGAATTTGTGTTTTCTTCATTTCAGTTATTGATAAAATAAATATCTTCGTAACTTTTAGACTCTGAGCTTTAACTTTTATAGGATCAGTGAACACAAATTCACTTGAAAGCACCAAGCGTTGGTAGAAACTGTGTCTGAAATGCTTTATGAACAAAATTCCAAACTATGGCATGTTAAACGTAGCAGATGAGATAAGACCTAAGAAGCTTTTATGACTATTAAGGCCTTCGGATGGCCACTAAATTTTATGTCCCATTAAGAATGGCATGAGGAACCTTCGCGTTCCAGATTCAGTGTTCAGTATACGTGTGCGATTCTGTCTGTTTTTCACGCTTGTGATGATAAAAAACGCAGCAACCTTTAATGATAGAAATTCCGTATTTGCACCACAGAACGGATGATCCAATTAGATTTTCAAAGCCTCCTGCATACATTTGCATATTTGTGATAAAAATCTCCTTTCGTGAGACAACTAAGGCTCCTCGCTCTAGAGTTTACAGATTTCATATTAATATTGCTTATGTGCTATGTGAAAACGAGCATGTTCACATGGAGATCATTTCTTTAATTTATGCTGCACTCAGTTTAATAAATGGCCCCATTAGCATAGCTTATTATTTTTTATATATCACTCTAATTGTGGTGGTATATCAGGTAGCTCGAGCACCTCCTGTTTTAATTTATTATCTCTCAGTGGCATAATGTGTTTTCTCTTTCTCCTATCACTTCTCTTTGATTTTTCTCTGTTCTCATACTCTGTTTTTGTACACAGTGTGTGCAGAGTTAGGTAGTGACAGCTCCTTTTTTAATACAAAAAAATCTTCTTTTGCATTACCTAAATAATGTACTGTAATTATGAGTGTTTGCGACTGACTAAATGGTTCTTCTGATGATCCCATAGTGAAAAGCTTGAAACTCCAATTGCCTTGTAGAGGAACAGCTGCTGTGTCTCTCTATATAAAAAAAGCTATTCATCGTTGCTGCGTACAATTTAGTTGATGTAGCCTGCATGCTGCAATGAAGTCATATTTAAAAGTATGCTACTGAAGCTTATATGTGACTTGAATTAAAGGCAGTGGTCCAGCCAAGCTGTCGTCTTTATGTGTTTGCGACAAAACCTCAATGCACGAAACGCGTAAAGGGCAAAGAAGCCATGAAGTCCTGCGTGTGGGGCTCGGAGAGCTGCACAGAGAAATACTAAATCATAGAATCCTGTAACAGATTTACAGCCCTTTACTTTCAGCTGGCTGAGCACTGGTAATAGCTGTCTGAGAGAGACAATGGTCAGATAATGTTGGGTTCTTCTGCTCCTCCACAACAACCTGGGTGATTTACTGATCCAGCCTTGTTTTCACAGGCGGGGGAGAGAATATAGACGAGGTGGTTGGGATGGGAAGATGGTGACAGAGGGAGGACTCGCTCTTGTTCTGCTATCCCATGACAGAGTTCCTTGTTTGTCTGGGACGGTTGTCATGGCCACTATTGTGCTGAGACTGATAGTGATCGCTCTGCTGTTATTGATAGTGACAAAACCTGGCCAGTATCCGGCCCTGTATTCTTTTTGTCTCTCTTGTCTCCCTCTGTTATTCATTTTCTCACTGCTGCACATGATATCTTTGCTCTGTGTCCCACCCGGTCTACCTGTCCCACTCACTCCCACTGAATAAAGGTGTGTGTGTGTCTGTGAGAGAGGAGTGTGACTGCCATCTGCTGGAGGACTTCAAACATTACAGCTTGTTGACGACGTTCACCATTTTTGTTAAATAAAAGCATACAGCTTTGTTTTCCACACCGACAGGTCTTTTCATTTACACAGTAAGAAAATACAAAGGGAGAGACAAAATCCAGAGATACAACTCAGACGGACACTTTTGTGAGATAAAAATCTGCAAGGGCCTCGAAGATAAACAAAACAAATCATACTGACCGACTGAACTTAACAGAAACTAAATGACAAAAACACTATGAGGGGAAAAAATAATTCTTTATAGATATTAAAGTGCAACAATGACAAGAGAAGGAAATTACAACATTTATCTGTCCCCCTCAGTCACCGCCTGGAGGTAAGAGCTCAGGTTGCTCAGGCTTTCCTTGCCAAGTTCCAGCTATCTAATGAGGAGATGGCCACACTTCGAGGGTCTCGGGATGCACCCATTACTGAGGTATAATCTCCTTTATAATGTGTTCTAATTAAATGATTTAAAGAATCCTCCCACAGGATGGGAGGTTTCAGCATCAGGTACAGAGGAGTGTCAGAATAGAGACTCAGTTATGTGTATCCTTTAGTGAGAGGGAGATTGAGCTTTTCACTCGACCAACATGCTGCCATAATTTAAGTTTTAAGATGTCCATCACTGTCCATACTGTATAGATGTAAGACAAATCTAAATGATCTAAAAATTAGCATTTACTTGATATGCACATGCATGATTTAGCATGTGAAATAACATCACACATCTGTCAGCTTCCACCATAAATATTGGATGATGAGTTCCAAATGCTATCCTCGCTTAACTTTTCTTTTTTTTTAACTAAAGCTGCAATATTTAGTGTTTTGGCAATAGATGTTTATTGACTTCTTCAAATCTGCCACACATATTGCTCCTAATATATTTATTAATGTGTCCCAGGATTTCTTCAAAGCTCTCAGCCGAGTGAAGCACATCCACGAGGATGTGAAAATCCTCCTGCGAACGAACCAGCAAACTGCAGGGTAAAGTGCACGTCACACTTCATAGTGTCACTCTGTGCTCCAATTCCTCTCACTGAATAAAAGAACAGTCTTTTACAGTTACGCTGTCAGTAATTCTGTCACTAGGGTTATGGGTATGTAATGTGCGGTCTTGGTTTGCGTGTTCGTTCCAGGTTGGAGATCATGGAGCAGATGGCCGTGTTACAGGAGACATCATATGAGCAGCTCTACCGCTGGGCTCAGAGTGAGTGCAGTACACCGAGTTAATACCACAATCACACTTTGTACACATTGTATAGATAGAACTAAATACAAAACAGCATTCTTGTGAGAGAGAGAAGTGAGAGTAATGGCGTGTGTAGGACACATTTGAGGACACATGTGATTCATATTCTCTGACTGAGTTTTGCCAAAAGAATGCCAGAGACCAAAATTTTCCTCAGCTTAGCCATGTTTTTTGTCATTAAAATCAAAATGGAAATAAACCATTTAGATCACAAAAACCTCATGTTTATAATTATACCATAACACAATAAAGATAATTTACTAAATTATAAGTTGTTTTATATGTACTTTTTTTTTGTTGTGGTTAAGATTTGCTAAAAGGCCCAAATCTGGAAATTTGGGAAGTTCTTGTGTTGTATTTCCTCTGCATGTAGTAGAAGTTGGCTTACAATCTATTAGTACAAGTTCATTTTCACAAAAAAATTTCATGAACATAATTGTATTTCAAACATTAGGTATGGTCTGAAAAGAGCGGAGTGTGTTTGTTTCTGCAGTCTGGAAGATTGGTTACTGCCTGTTCATTGTTTGTATTGTCTGAAGCATAAGTTCTTGGTACAAGCTCATGGGAAAATATGATTGAAAAATGTTCTCAGTGCTTTGATTTGCCTCTTGCCAGAAGGGTTTCCATGGTCCAAAACATTTAGAAACAATGAATGGAGGATAACACAAGTATATTTACTAGAAAGACTGCAACTGTTTAGTTAGTTGGATGACAGTGTAAAGTTACATTTGTTGTCCTGCTTTTCTTCTTTCCACAAAGATGAATGCAGAGGACTGACCCAAGAGACGTGTGATATCAGCCCTGTGTTGACTCAATCCATGGAAGCCCTACAGGACCGGCCTGTCCTTTACAAGTAACACACACTGTCTTACAAACAACATTTTTTATATCTAAATAACACGCTGTATGGTCTGTCCCTTCACAATATCTTCCTGTCACTGTCAATCAGTGGTTACACATCTTCTAAGAGCATTAACATCAACTAAAGGTAGACATTTGCAGAGGTGGGATACATGTTAATTAATTTATTCAAATGACTAATAAATAAAAATAGTACAATTTGGGCCCTAAAAATGTTTTCAAACCACTTCTGTTTACTACAATGTTGCCAGATGGCTACTGGCTCTATATTTCTCTCTGTGCTGAATTTATGGCCAAGGAGATGCTTTGTGAGTGAAACAAAAAGTTCACTCAAGTTCTTCATTAAAAAAACAACAAACAGTCTAAAAATACAGAAAATGTATAAAGAAAATGGCACCACCATCCAGCACCAAGCAGAAGAAGTCATTCTGATTACATCATGTAAATACAGGTTTATATATGTTATATAGGTATATGTTTGAGGCATCACATGAGAGATATAGTACCATAATGTACAGTACCATAGGGTGTCGAAAATCTTTGAAATTTGAAATGTTTTGAAAAGCCTGAATTACATATGATTTGAGTAGCTGTAATGCCTCTTATTATTTTTAAGAAAGCACTGACTGGAACGGGGAATACATAATCAAGAAAAGGAATAAAATGTTTTTAAAAGTCAATATATATGCAAATAATTTATCCCCTCTAGTACAGGAAAGCAATTTGTGCTCATAAAGAACAAATATTGCATCGGATTCCCACATTTTTAGTTCAACTTTGTCCCTAAAACACAACAACTCACAGGAAAGTTTCACACGTTACCCCCAAGACATGTTTTCATGACAAACCCACCCTCCCTCTGTCTGCATTCTCTGAAATGCACCTGCCTCAGTGACCACAAAGTGTCCAAGGCCATGTGCTGGCTGGGGATGTTGAGGCTGAGAAAGCGGAGACCAGCGTTCCTGGAATCTTAATTCAGCACTATCTTGTGTTTAGTCTGTCACAAAGCCTGCCACCGCCAAGTAATCAAAACAACCTCAAAGTCTTTCCTTTTGGAAAAGCTGCCTGCATTGTTGATGTATGCGAGCGGCTGACCTCCGACACACAGTCTGCATGAAAACACGTCTTTTCACATGAGGTTTGGGGTGTTGAATGTTGCTTTCTCTCTCCTCTGTTTGGTCAGGTACACTCTGGATGAGTTTGGGACTGCACGCAGGTGTGCAGTGGTGCGAGGCTTCATCGACGCCCTCACCCGCGGCGGGCCAGGAGGAACTCCCCGTCCTATAGAGATGCACTCACATGATCCTATGAGGTACATCTGCTATTTACAGTATGAGCTGAACATTGACATTTACTGCATTAAAACAAAAAAACACACTTCAGTTCTGATTGAAATGGAACTATTTCTTGATGTAACCAGTGTTGGAGAAACTTTCATGTCTCTCCCCCCTTTAAAATAGGAACATCTACATTTATGCATCTCCAAAGATGAGTGGAACTTAACCACAAGTTGTAGTTTATGTGTTTATAGAGTTGCTTTTAACAGAAAAAAAATAGACTATAACAAACTTTCAACATGTATCCCGTTTACATGTGCCCACAATTATTGATTATTACAAATAGTGTATATGTATTTTATAAAAAGTAATTTATCATGACCTCGGAATATTAAACTCTCAGGACTAAACTCATCTAACAGAATTTCAAACTACATACAGAGACATTAAAATGGAATGGATTTGTATAACTCTAGATATAAACAATGTAAATATAGTTCAAGTCTTCAAAAACACAACTAGATATCAGATATAACTGTCCTATTGTATGGTTGTAAATATCACGATTCCTAAACTATAAATCTGTTCCAAACTCCAGAGATTCTTAACTCAATTAAAAAGGATGTTAAATGTCTATTTTGTCAAGGAGTGTGTTTGTGTGTCTGTCCTTCCTGTTATACTACATCCTCTTCCCTCGTCCTCCTGTGTCCAGAAGCCAAAGGGGAGATTTTCTCAGAATACCAGCAATGTGTGGAACACAAAATCACCTCCACTTTATAGGAGGCATCGGCAGTTCTGAGAACATCAAGTTCTTTCTCACCTCCCTGTGTCCTCACACTCCCAAACACACACACACACAGGCTTACACACAATAATACAAGTTTAACCTTGCTGTTTTCCACCGTTATGTAACACCAAAAGCCATGTGTGTGTTTGTGTATGAGGGGAGTGAAACACGATGACCCATACCTCAATGTAGCTGTGGTCACAGCGTGGTAAGATTAGCCCTCAGGTTGGCCCCTCAGTGACGTACTGTTTAATACGGACTATTTCATCGCTCTTTCAGGTATGTTGGGGACATGTTGGCCTGGCTGCACCAAGCCACCGCCTCGGAGAAAGAGCATCTAGAAGCTCTGCTCAAACAAGTCACTCTGCAAGGTATGACGTCTCTTATATGCTAATTACGCAGTGTGAAGTTCTCCATCATCTCCAGTTCATTCACATCATAAATTACAAAAGGTGCGGTGACACCTACAGCTTTTATCTTCCACCTTTTTTTTTTTATCTCACCATTGGAAATGTTTTGTTGCATCCTTTTAATTTGGTGTTTTTTACAAGTGAACATGGGCTTATAAACACATGTCACAGACTCACGAGTAGCTTGTTTATTCAGCAGAGTTTGGGTAACCAGTTGTGCAGTGAGGTTAGAATTGTTGGCAACAGTTAGAGAGCACGATCAAATCTAATTCTGTTAGATTTAGTTCGGCCTGATGGACTAATCATGCGCTTGTTTCCCTAATTTAACTTCTTTTGGTTGTCATAGCAGTTAGGAATGAAGAGTTCAGTAAGGGAGATCAGTCAAGACTGGAGTTTGGCTTTGGTCCAGTCTGTGAAGCTGAGCAACATCCAGGATATCAACTGCCAGCATTTATCTCCATACACAGTTTCTGCAGTTCAGTTTAAATCACATGAGGGTTGACTTGGAAGAAGTTTGAACCTTGTGTTTTCAGGCAGCTGTCAGTGTAGTAAATATGGTGCCTAAACACAGTGCATTCCTAAATTAAATGTAAACATTGAACATTGTGTAATGTTGTGACCCTTTTGTTATACTCTGTTAGTGTGTTACTACACATGCATATTTCCTTTGGATCCAAAAGAGGATTTTCCCTTCATGTTGTATTCATTAATACTGTGCTGGACTGCTTATATTCATGATATCCTCAAAATAGTTGATGTGTTTAATCTCATACAGCCCTGACTCTGCGTGTGTGTGCGTCTCTTACATTAGGTGTGGAGGAGAACATGCAGGAGGTGGTCGGACACATCACTGAGGGAGTCTGCAGGCCTCTCAAAGTAAGTGACTAAACAAATTAGTTTAAGAACCACTGACCAGCTCTGTGAATACACACAGTAATCTGTTCTGTTCTGTTCGTGTACTCACACCGTGTGTTATGAATCTGTCCCTCAGGTTCGGATAGAACAGGTCATTGTGGCCGAGCCAGGTGCTGTCCTGCTTTACAAGCTCTCCAACCTGCTCAAGTTCTACCACCACACAATCAGGTGTTTAATAGACTCACATTTGCAGCAAAATAAGTCAACAATGACCCAACAGCTGAAATGATTGGAGAAGACAAGCCCTTTTTAAGATGTCACTCTATCCTCTTGGAGCATATGTAGATGTAAACAATTAGTTAAATAAATAAATTAAAAAAAAAAGATAAATAAATAATCACTGTGTGCAGTCCAAGTTGACTTATCCACCTATTTGATCTTTGGCCAGCTCCATCATTGGGACCAGTGTGGCCTCCTTGCTTATCACTATTGAAGAAATGCACATCCTCAGCAAAAAGATGTTCTTCAACAGCCTGAGCCTTCATGCAAGCAGACTCATGGACAAGGTACAGGTTTTTTTCTTTTAATAATACTTAATATTATTTTCATTTGTGCAGTTGTGAAAAAACTGACAGCTAGGAAAACAATACAATCATCTAAGGAAGGAGATAGAAGAAGAAGACGAAGACGCCTTGTTTTTAAAATAGATGGTTCGTAATGTTCTTTCATGAAATCGCTTAAATGACAGTGCAGAAGTTCGGTATTGCACCCTGTGGACACACATTGTGTATTTCAGCTCTGCGTCTAAACCCTCAAAGACAACAGGGCTATTTCTGAAGCACTTGTGCTTGTAAACACTTTCGGCCTGTTGGCCACAAGCATCGAAAAGGCGCTAGCTTCCAAAAAAACACCAGACTTGTTACCGTTGAGTTAAATTGGCATCCAAATATACCTCAGCACGTGCACATAACATGCTGGCTGTGTCCTGATCAATAGCAGTTACAAGAATTATCCCGGTAGCTCGGTGTTAATCAAATTTGAGGCCCTCTGGGTTTTGGTGTCAATTCCAGCCAATGCCAGGAACACAGCCTTCTCATAATTTGGTCTATTAGGTGGACAAAGGTGGCCGGGCTCAGTTGTGTGTTCTCTAACCAGAGGCCAATGAATGCAAAACCATCTTCATTAATAAGGCCCTTCTCACTCTAATCAAGCTGATGCTCAGAGTAGCAGCAGGAAGCAATTGTATATTCTGTCATGCTGCTTGTTAGGGACATTGAACGCTTTGATAATATTGTAAAGGCTGTTTGTCTTGGTGAAGGCTACATCCCACACACAACTAACCTCTGCAAGAAAAACCTTTTCTCCATCTAATCTAATGCCTCCTCCTGTTCTGACCCCCGTCTGCCTGCGCAGGTGGAGCTGCCACCTGCAGACCTTGGACCTACAGCCTCCCTCACTCAGACACTCTCCCTCCTCAGGGAGGTGCTGGCCTCCCACGACTCATCAGTGGTTCCACTGGATGCCCGCCAGGCTGACTTTGCTCAGGTAAGCTCATATTTATGTGTGATCAGGATGGGAGAAAATAGTCTTAATATTTCTTTTTAATTGAGTGACACTTGATTTATCTCTTAAGCCTCTGTCTCACTTTGCCTCTCCCAGGTGCTCTCCTGCATCTTGGATCCCCTTCTACAGTTGTGTACCGTGTCAGCCAGTAACCTGGGCACTGCTGACATGGCTAGCTACATGGTCAACTCGCTGTACGTCATGAAGACCACGCTGGCTCTGTTTGAGTTCACTGACAAGAGGCTCGAGATGCTCGAGTTCCAGGTCTGCCTGAATTCTAATAATTATCAGCAAATTGGTCGTGAATCAGACAATTACACTTCTAGTTATCTATTCACATTTAATTAAAGTTAGTCAAGGGCATGGATCTAATATTAACGCAACACACCTTTAGTAAGACAAACTGATTCATGAAACAGCTATTACATTGTCTGTGCGTAGGGGTATTGTTCATTACAAATAGTTAATTATTCTTTTTCTTTTCATGAAAACCCATAGAGCCCAAATCCTTTATTAAAAATATTTAATTTACTGTGTGATAGAAGGGTGTGCGTCATGCATTGTTGTTCATGCTCCAATGCGCCATCTATCTCTTCTATTTTTAGCACATCTTTTGTAATTGAGCACCACAAGAGCTCCTGTGGAAGTTTCATTATCAATAGCACAGTGGTTCTCCATTAACCACAAGTACCATTGGTTCACAATGCAGGCTTGGGCTGGATTTTAAGCCACTCTCTCTCCCATATTTTCTAGATCGAGGCTCACCTCGACACTCTGATCAACGAGCAGGCGTCGTACGTGCTGACGAGAGCCGGACTGAGTTACATCTACAGCTGTGTCCAGCAGCACAGCGCCGAACAGGTGGAGCACTTATCTACACTTTGACATGCACTCAGTGGTGAAGTTATAGAACTGTGCATTTCTATCTCACATCTCTCCTCTTGGACTCCCTAATGGTCCTCTTTTATACTATACAGGCCCCTTTGTTTACTGTACACTACCTCTTTGGGCTTTACAATAGCTATCGCTATGGTTACCACATGACCGATATCTTTATTAGAGCATAATAGCATTACTATCAGATTTTCAGATGAGAAAGGGGCACACGGAGGCAGATCATATTATGTTCTATTAAAATATATTAGCTTCTCTAGAAGTGTCCTGTGCAGATGAGATGAGAGAGCTGATGCCCTGGAGCCTTCCTCCCTCTTTGTGACACACTTTGCCACTGGTCTGACTGAGACCCACAGTTGCGGTTTAGCATGCGAGTCTTGAAACCCCAGGTCATGTCAGGACACACCACACCCTGCTGCTGCTGCTGCTGCTGCTGCTGCTGCAGCAGCTCAACACAAAGCTCAATCAAGAACTGTCATTCTTCTGCAGACTACTCCTCTCCTCGGGTGGCCTGTCTTTGGTTTTCTTTAAATAGTCTTCTGTTTGAAAAGATTAAGTCTAACTGTCTACACTCGACAGCATGCCAGATGTCAACGACTGACAAGAATCCCCAAGTTTATTTTAGACTCTTCAGGTTTACTTTCTGCTATCTGTTTAACATTTTATCCCTGTAATTTTCTGTGATACAACAGATGAACATGTAAGAAACAAGAAAACAGTGATTAAAACAATAGTGTTCACTGTCTAGTAGCTAGGAGATGAGTTTGTAGCCTCCTAGTATGTTAATATGCCTGTATCTCCATAAAATCACTCTAGGTACTGCACTGTAGCTTTGACCCTTGCACTGCTGTCTATTTGCTGCTTTTAATGTTGGCAATTTAGGCATTTAAGCTTGACTTAATGTTGCCATTCTGGATAATCAGCATCTGCTAATTGCCTGAAAGGTACCTGCTGTTGTTCACAAAGTCACTCATGTGTTAGCCTTACGCAGTTTTTGTCTTGTTAACGTCAAGATTTAGGGAGGGAACTTCTCTTGTTTACAAATCGAGGTTCAGAAAGTTCAGCGAATTCAAAAAAATGTAAATCTCTTAAGTGCTGTAATTAAGGGCTAAACATTATGAAACCAACTTAAATTTAGTGTGAAAAACATATTTTATGTGAAAAACAGCCATTTAAAGTCATGTACTGATTTACATGCACTATTATATCCGATACAATACACAGCGATGAAGTTTGAGGTTTTTTAATACATTTAGCAAAAACTTTTATACCGACGAGAAAGAAATTATCTTATTATACACTGACTGTCATTCATTCAGTTATCATTGTGTCCCTGCCTCAGTCCATTTTAAGCTGCAGCTGAGAGCAGTGTAGATAAATGGAAGGAAAAAGAAGAAACCTTTCCAACATTTTTCAAAATTGTTGCTGTTCAGACGACGTGACCTTGAATTTATTTCCACTTTTCTGTCTCAGGGTCCTCTCTCCTTGCTCCCCAGCATGGACAGCTCTTCTGTGAAAGCGGCGATGGTGAGTTACACTGAGCAGGAATACATAAATGCTCGCTTCATCATTATGACTCTTTGACTCATCAGCTGCTGTTAACTCAACAGGTCCAGTTTGATCGGTATTTGTCATCGCCTGACACTCTTGTTATGCCACAACTCAACTTCCTGCTGAGTGCGGCCATCAAGTGAGTTTCTGTCCTTTATAGTTGATAGTAGCGCTCTCTCTGCAAACATGCAATATTCAGGCTTCACGTTATAAATGTTTACAACATCGCATGGTGTTTCAACAGGGTGGTAAGCACAATCAGAGTGATTAAAAATAGAACAGGAGCGTTGACCTGATATGTTCAACATTCATTAGTTTCCTAGATGTAATACGATCATTACTCGTTCCAAACAAAACACTCGACTAAATGCACTGCGGCTTTAGATGCTAAATTGCTGAAGCCACCAACACATAGAGAGAGCGGTCTGCTGGTCTGTCTGTATTTGTCTTACTGATCAGAAAATGCACATGCTTTTAGCTCAATGCAGCTGCTACATTGGAGCGCTCTTTCTCTGAGTCACGTTTACTGGGAAGTGCAGCAGGCTTGAGGAGCACTCTGTACCTCAGGTTAATGTTCTCTATTAATGGACATGGGAGGACTGATGGGCAGGACGCCATTAATTAGCTTCTGGTCCATTTCTCACTCACACTCGTTCCCTGAAATCATTCCTCCTCTTTGTCTTTCTCTCTCGCTCTCTCTCTATCCCGCTGTCTCGCAAGTCTGCTTCTCTGCTCGGCTAAATAGACAACAGCATCATCCAGCACTCTAAAAACACTCCAGGAGCACACAAATAAAGGGAATGTACTTTTAGACTCCCTTCATTTCACATTTCGTATTAGTGCACTTGGTGTGGAGTAAGGTGTTATACACAGCACTGTGGTTCTGTGTTCTCTGTGGGCCAATTAAAAATATGGATCTCAAGAGCCTGAGTGGGATACAACAGCAGCGCTCCCACTGTGTCCTCAAGTCCTCTCACTTGGCTCTTCAGTCCGGCTCTTGCATCCTCCATTCGTACTCCCTGACAAGACAGTCAAATTATCTCCTTCACTTAAGGATATAAATGGACTTTTTTTATGGCAAATTATTTTTTTAAACATCAAAAGATGCAGAACAGACTGTTTCTAATTAGATTTCTTTAAATGCTTCAAGCAGTTTACCTAACGATGATCATTTTAGTTTGGTCTAGTGATGTCTTCAGATGCTGTGTTTTGTCTAACAAACAGTCCAAAACCTCAAAATATTAAATTTATTATGATATAACACCAAAGAAGGCAAAAGATTCCCACATCACACCCACTGACTGACAACTAAAAGAGAACCAGAAAAATCTGTGTGAATGAAATTGGTTCGAAACACAACAGAAATCTATAAAATAAAAAAAAAGATACTTTACCTTTTCTGATTAAAAACATGGCTGCAAACATGTTTATAGCGAATAAAATTCTCTCATTCGAGGAGTCTTTTCTTTGCTAAATCAGTCAATGTGGCTGACACCTGATGCTTGTGCATCAATTCTGTAATATGCATCTATAGATGGCAGTGTGCACCACATACTGCCACTCATTGTTTTGACACAGTTGGGGCACAACAGCAGTAATTGGGGCAAAATCTTACTCATGACTGACTTACTTCAGCTCTTTATCTGTGATTACAGTATAGCTCTGCTTGTCTGATTTAGAGTAGAAATATTCATGACTGCTACTGGTTTCTAAAGAGTTTTATCTGTTTGTGCAGGGAGCAGATTTTCCGTCAGTCCACAGAGCTGGTGTGCAGAGCCTATGGGGAGGTTTACACAGCACTGACCAGCCCAGCTAACGGCTACAAAGACCCGGAGAACCTGCTACCCAGATCACCTAAGCAGGTTCAGTCCTTGCTGTCCTGAGAGACACTTTTGTCTCACCTGGCTGACCTCAGCCTGCAGGTTATTTAAAGAGCTATGTAATTTGTACAGTATAATGTATATAAAAGTAGTTGTTAAGGTGGGGTTCTTTGTGGTAAATGTGGGATGTGGGTGACCTCAGAGAGAGAGACACTCCTCTGTACCATAAGGAAAGAACATTTTATGTATATGATCCATTTATTTTCACTGCTGCAGGCAATCTGCTTGTTTTTCTCTCTGTAAAGCACACGTCTCCTTATTTCTGTCTTTATCCACTCCGTGTACTCTGTTTGGTTCATAATTGTACAAAGCAATGTCTTTTTATTGAAAATATTGAACCTTATATAAAACAAGAGGATACACTGAATTTAAGAGATTTGTCTTATTTTTCCACACTTAAAAGTGGTCAGGAAAAATTCAGCCACAGTGCCAAGGGGAACCTCAGAAGCTTCAGCACAAACGTTGTGTTTATTTTACTCTCAACTGTTTGGAGTTGTAGAAATAAAATGGAAAATCTGTCTTACCATCTCGTTTGGCTTTTCAAAAATGTGAAAACAAAACTATAATGATTAAGTCATTTACCATAAATTTTACCTTTTTTAAACAGATCTTTGACCATTTAATACACATTATGGTGTGCCATGTGCACAACTTTAAACCCAATAGTAACTTTCTTACCGGGCTCTCCTTACTTATACTCTTAGACTAAATAAGGCTTTGGTTTCTTAAAGGTAATTTTTCATAGATTAACAGAATCCAAAAATTATGATACAGTGAAACCACAAAAGAATTCGCCCAGATACAGACCCAAAATGATGATGCTGGAATACCAGTACAGTTTATCCCAATAGTGTAATGTTTTTCTTTGCATCTTGGACAGCTGTGACATGATGACGTATAATATTATATCAGTGAAAATCTGATACCACCCAGCCCACGTAATCCCCAATAAAACACCACTGAAACAGTAAAGATAAGTGAATATTGATCCGGTCTGTTGTTATGGTCTCTGGCCTGAGAGGCAGCATTTCATTTCTGCTATCTGACATCAAGGTTCATGGCAGCAGGCCTGATCTTGGCAGCACTGCCAACACTGAGTCCCAGGATTTCCTCAGCTCACCGGATGTTACTCAGATATCATTGGCCAGGACATTGAGTACTGGGAATAAATGGAATACCACAAAGTTCAGCATCTGGACGGCCCTCTTAAGTCCTTTAAATAGACCAGCTCTCTCTTCCAATTCTGCTTGGCTCTGGTTGGATACAAGCTGGATTTTTAAGTGTTTTTTTTTTTTTACTCAGCACTCAAGTGGGATGATGTTTGAGAAGCAGGATCATAGAATAACAACATACTGGCTATGTGAAACAATACACACAGTGCACACCCTCTCTTACTCGGCTTCACCTCAGCTGTGTGTGAGTACATGTGGACCTACACAGTTCAGCGTGTGAGAGCTTTTTTTTCCTGCGGCTGGCTGTATTAATGAGTTAGCAGATGTGAGAGGTGATGGAGTCACCACTTAGAGGCAGGTAGTGGTGAGCAGGGTGGCAAACATTCATCCCATCATCCGCTCCATATGACAACGGTCACTAAGCTTATGCCTGCTGAAGCATGAGACCAGCAGGAATCTGGGTTAAAGGATGAGACGGGCAATGTTGAGTTTTGTTTTTCCCCACCTCTCACTCCAATGGCTGATGATAAATGTCGATCCACAGCTGACAACTTGAGTCTTATCTCGTCCTTCAGCAGAAACTTTGGAAGGAATATGATTCAAACAAAGTGGAAGTCACACTTCCTGGACTAATGTTGCTCTTTCTCAATGTTCATGCTTAGAAATGTCACATGTTGCTTCCTCGCTTAGAAATTAATCATCAGCACTTCAAAGTAGGATACGATAACTAGTCGAACAAGAGGAATGAGGCTTTTGTGTCACAACACAGTGATGCTGTAATATAATGTTGTGAAGTCCTAATACAGGACAAATTCATGATAAACGAGAATGAGAAGATATACTTTTTTATTTTAGCTTTAACATCATGCATCTAAAATTTGATGTTGTGACTTTCTTAGCATGTCTCTGAAACTTAGATACACTGTACTGTATACACTGTATGCACTGTACTTTAGTCTGTACAGACTGAAATGACATTTTAATGGACAGAGTGAAGCTTCACTATAAACTGAATAGACTAATAACACTGTTCATCACCAAAGACAATTTGTTTGTCTTTAAATAGGCATCTATAAAAGAGAACAGTATCAGTTATAATCAGAGTACATGTAGAAATTATATATTTTACATTACGTGGGGAAGAAGCTTCATAATCTTGATTGATTTGTCCAAAGGAGGGTAAAAACAAGAACAAATTTTCCTCATAGGTTCAACCCGAGTAACTGAACCAGAAACACTGAAAGGCTTCACCAAGTCACCTAGCCTGGATACAGAGACTGTTAATTAATATGAAGTTATCAAAACTAGCTTGAAAATGGTGACATCTTACTGGTGTGCAATCCCAAATTATTCGCTCGTTATGACAATCCATGAAGTACTATTTGCTAATAAGTCTAAATGTATCTCAAATAAAAAGTACCTAAATTTAAATAAATAAATAAAAATGTTATTAGACATACAACCAGGAAACCTGTTTGATTCTACCCAGTAATAGACTAAGTGCTGTGTTGCGTGTCTTTTCAGATACAAATATAACAGTATCGTCTGCATACATCTTTAAACCTGTTTATGACAAGATAGTTTTCTAACATTTACGTTAAATAATAACTGCATCACTATTGTACTAAATTTTAAAGATACTGCCTCTTCCCCCTCTCTTTTCACTCATCTCACAAACTAGTTATGCTCGAGAATAACCAATGTTTTTCTAAAATAAAGAGTGAATAAGTCAATACAAAGCGTTGGTATTTGGTAGACGCTGAGCTTAGAAAAAAAACTATCACTGCTGATATGTTTCTTCAGTGACACCATGGTTCAGGCAAAATGCCTTCTGCTTTCCTGCTCTAATCTTCCACACAGATAACGTTGTGTCCGATAGGAAGTCGTTAAGAAATCAGTAACGAAATAATGGACTTTGTGCCACTAAACCACAAAGTGAGAACACTATAAGGTGTACAGTGTTAACATCTTATCTGTTTTGATTAGCTCTCTTCATTTCACAAACTGTGCTGTACTTGCAGATCACGGACAGTTGCATCACGCCCTGCCCCCTTGTTAAACATTGAGCACAAACTTTCAGCAGGAGGAGGAGTTGTCTTTATCCTCAGAAATCTAATTTATCGCTCATAACGTGTAACATGGCCTTAGTCAATACTTGGAGAATGCTGGATTTCATCACCTCGGCCAAATTCTTGTTTTGAATTGAGCCACTCACCCCACTCATCTCTAACATATGTCCATTGGAATAAAGACATTGGTTATGTAACTACTCTCAATGCATTGTGCAGAAGCTGCTTCAATTACAGGGCATGGTCATCCATCTTATTATGGAGTTCAAATAATTCCTGCCTCGTATCAATACTACTCATAATTATTTCTCCGCATCGCTTTTATTATGTGGAAGGGTTACCTCATGTCAAACCTCTCTCCCTTTCAGAGAGAGAGAGGCTATTGTGTAATTGGTCTGTTAGCACAGGAAGGGGGACACTGAAGTACTGACCTGAAACACGAGTGCACAGTAATTAATTTTCTTTTCTGATTCTCTGCTGTTCCCATCACCCTAATCAGCATTTCATTCAGTGCACAGGATGCCTTCAGGAACTTTAAAAGCACCTTAAAAGTCAGCGATTGCAGCTCATGATTTTGACACATAAGACACGGTTATTAATGCTCGTCCATCTGGCACTGCTATTGACAGGCATACTCCCTGGCTGACCAGATGCATGTCCAGGTGGCCTGATAAACAAAGCATATCAGAGACGCTAACAGCACAGTGTTTGGTTAGTTGTGGGATGAGGGGAAAGCGCAGAGATGACTGGTTCTCTCCGGCCAAATATTAGCCAATGATGGAGCTGCCTTGCCCTCGCTCTGTTGGAAAAGGTTGGACCCCCCGATGGTGCCCCAGAATCCTTCTACAGCATTGCATGTGGCTGTGATACTTCATTGTGTAAGCTTTTCCTCCCAGCAGAAACATGTTTGCTTTTGCTGGTATGAACACTTTGTACAGAGTCCAGAGCCAAACACAAGCACATTCAGTGATTTCCGAATTGTTTCGTTAATGACCAGATTTGTCCCGTGTTGTTGTTGGATCTTAGTCACCCATGAAAAATCTCTTACCGTTTGTTTTTCTGCATGAACATGATCTCTTTAGGAAAGTAGTGGGCATCACAAAAGAGAGATGTTTTTAAATAAGATAAAGATTTATTGGAAGCTAGTGTATTTACTTCACTTGTAGATTGTTTTATCACAATCACTCATGAGTATTTTAAACTGAAGAACGCTTAGATGCTTTTTCTTTTAAAAATCACCAGTTTTGCACCAACACCACAACCAAAACCATGAACCTGAAAGACCGACAGATCTATTCACACTACCAGAATAGAGAACAAGAACATGTAACAAATTCACCATGACTAATGCCTCTGAGTAATCCAACATGCTGTCAATCATTACTCACACAGAGAGCACTGTCTGCACTCTCATTGGTCCGAATGTGGCTCTGCTGTGCGCTTCTTCAAAGCATAGTCCCGTGACTCCCATCCTGAGGCAAAAGAACAGGGCCAAGTTGTGTGTTTGTGTAGGAGAGGAAGAAAGGCGGCAATTATATGGACCGGGGTTGTTCTTGTCGCTGGGGTCACGGCCACCGACTCGGTCACCCTACTTTCATGTGTCCCTGCTCAGGGACGGTAAACAAAAGCAGATGTGAGCACAAGCTATAGCTGCATTACACATGGCTGTGTTTTGATGCCAGAGTGGCTGGAAGGGTGATGCAACGGTGGGAGGCTGTGATCCAGCCAAAGGTGGCAACATCCGCACTGGTGATGTACTCCATCACTGCGGCGTTAGTTTAAAGGTCAAGTGTGTAAGACTAAAAGGGCTCTATTTATAGAATATACATAACTATGTTTTTATAAAAGTATAATCACCTAAAAATACAAAATTTTATGTTTCTAATACCTTAAAATGAGACTTTAATATCTACAGAAACCAGGGGTCCTCTTCCACAGAGTCCACCAGGTTGAATTGCCATGTTTCTACAGTAGCCTAGAACGGACAAGTTAAACACTGGCTCTAGATAGAACCCACTGTGGTTTCTCGAGAAACGAGAGGGTTCCAGTACGTAACTACACCGCTAGATGCCACTAAGTCCTACACACTGATCCTTTAAAGCATCCATATCTCAACCTCATGTCAATTACACAAACTTTGAAAACTTTTGGTAAACCGATGAGTTCAGTGAGTTGTTTTGATTTATTAAAGTGTTTCTTAGAATTAACCCTTTCACTCTTCTGAAGGCAAACTGCTTCAAAATCATTTTTGGAGCTCACTAGAACAAGTAGCATTCACACACTGAATAATGATTTCTGGGAGCCCTGAACTGTCCTGAAAATAAAAATATATAGTATTTCTGATTTACGAAGCACCTGTGCCATAATAAAATAAAAATGTGCCTCAGATTCAACAGGTTGAGACCACATTTCCCATAAAACCTTTGTTTTCTGTCATGAAATACATACTCCAGGTTCAGGTTCTTCAGGCCAAAGTTTGATCTTTTTGTCTTGCTGATCATTGTGGTTATGGTTAAGGTGTATGTGTGTCTTTTTCTTTTACTTCTTCAGTCTTTGCCTAATTCTGAAATCTATTATTTGCACTTTTTTTCCCCCTGCAGCATTCTCAGGTATTTTATCAAATCTCACTTTTTGGCACACTGTGTAAAACTTGGTTTTGGTCATTTATTTGTTATTTAGTGTTGACTTATTGGGGTGATATTATTCTGACCCTTGTAGACAAGGTCATGTTTTGGATATCTATACAAAAGAAGTCTTTCAGATGAGGAAACGAATATGAGAACTAGAGTATTGCTTCATTATTTCTTCTTAAAGAGAAAGAACCCAAGGAAAGACGAGAGAGATACAGCTACAAAGTGTGTTTGTGTGTATGTGTGTGTTTGTGAGTGTGTGGTGGGTGGTTGCACAGGAACAGCACTAGAGGCCTGAGAGGGGAAGGAGAGAGCCCCAGTTACTGAGTAACCCAGAGCAGCAGTCCCATACTCACCTTTCCCCTAATAGCCCTTCACCTTCCGAACCACGTGAAGTGGGCCTGTATGCTGACTCCCCATAGTGTGCACTCAAACACGCACACACACACACACACACACACACACACACCAAGAAAGCTTTGCTAGTGACAGAGAATCACAGCAACAGACAAACACAAGAGCATTAAGAAGAAGTTTCTCTGAACAGCAGAGCAAGAAAAATCACAGCAGCTTAAAGGAGGTGTCATAACATTAAATGACACTTCTGACTCAACCTCACCGTGCTGAGATTTCTGGGTTTTAAAAATCACTTTCACACCTTTCAGGGCCCCGACACACCAAACCATTGGGTGCCGTTGGGCCATGTGTGGTCGACTGTCGTGTTTACTGTGTGATCGGTGCGATTGGCTTCAGTCAGTCCTCATCAGCGGCCATTCAGCAGATGAAGCGTTTTGAATTGACTTTGGGAGACAGCTGGCGTTTGTGTTCAGTTTCTCCATGTTACGCCTTCACCTTAGTTTTTTTTTCCACAAGCAAAAGACTGTGGGCTGACAACGCCGTTGCAGAACAAAACTTAGTTGCCAGATGCATTAACAATTTAACAGATGGATTTTTATTCTGAGCACATGGCAAGACTGTTTCACTGTGATGTAACTGTGGTTTGCTAGTTTCTTTCAAACATGTGACTCAAGTCATTTGGTCCAATTCTGAGGCAAGTCAGTATCCAGTCTTTAATAAGAGAAAATATAAGTTATTAGTACTTGTCAAATAATGATATTATTTGACATCTCTTCAAAAATGAATGACGATTAATTGAATTTAGACTGTCACATGATGACGATGATCTGATCTCATCCATAGCTTGACCGACAAGGCAGTCCTCCAATCATGACAATGTCATTCCCAGTGTATGCTCACGTAAGTTACATAGACACAAAGTAACTTCCAAGTCCAACATGAGTCATAAGTTATTAATTTTCTATCAAGTCAAATTACAAGTCATCGAATCAGTGACTCAAGTCCAAGTCACAATGACTCAAGCTGCCATCTCTGGTTTGTTTTGTTCATCTCTGTGGTGTTTTACTTGAAGGACACATACAGATTAGTTAATTCCTCTCATGCACCACGCATCACAGAACGTACATGTGTGTTGGCAGTCACTTGGCTGTCAGCTGTAGCTCTGGTTTGCTGCGCGCTCAACCGCAACTTTTAACAGAAGGCATGAGGTGATGCATCCCTCCCTAGTTCTTTAGGTTGGCTTCCATCTGCGGCTACTCCCATTTACAACTTTCAACTGACAGATTGCTAGAGCGACCAACGTCACAAAACATCGCAGCTATGAATGTGATCAAACCTGACACAACAGGATTATCATTTTCTAATTAGCTAGCTGACTTTTATTTTGAGCATGTGACTTTATTAGTCACTCATAGAGTTTTCAAAGAGACTCAACTGACCTTTTGTGGAGCACAAAGTACAGTTGAATATGGTTGTATGGAGAAGTGTGTGGGAATGTGTGTACCAATGTGGCAGCAGAAAGCCACTCCTTCCCATTGTAGCGGCTGAATGAGTAAGATGTCAATGGAAAGTATGAGTCACTAGACCTACAACTCACAACAATAATATTTAGCATGAGTCGGGAACTCGGAGCAGTCTGCAGAAGGTAGATTGGTGATTAGTGGCTTTATACGCAGACTGGGAGTGGCTGTGACAAAACTGCTGGCCTGACATCATTAATCCGTCCCGGCCCACACACTCTCCACGCCAGACTGGTAAGGGAGGTACTGGCTGAAAGACGGGCTGCTAATTCAGTCCAGGGTGAGGAGCAGAACCAGAGTGATCCAGATCAGCCACACTGAAACCTTCGCCAGTTCCCTCCTCACATGGGTGTGACTGGGAGATTTTCTGGTAATGCCCCGTCTCAGTGAAAAAAAAAAAAGAAAGAAAGAAAAAAGGAGTGTGCTTTCTCACACTACAGAATGCATTCTTCCAAGTCATTACGTACATTCTTTGTATTTACTGAATGAGTAATGAGTGAAAAAATGTGTTATGAATAGCAGAAATATGTTCAAGTGTATCACTGTTAATCAAGTGCCAGATGAGTTGTGTGATATTTCGATAAAGTAGCCATGTTGTTTAGCAGTGCGATGAGAGTGAGAGGTCTGAATGAGGAAGATGCTGCTGCTAAAAGCTTTAAAAGGCGTTCATTGTATTTTAGCAATAGTCCCTGTGTCAGTGGAGTTTGAAAAAAAGTTGGAGCATGATCACATTGTGAAAGTACCGCATAACGTTTCGTAGAATTCACATGAGTACTGTGTAAGTAGTGAAGCTCTAAGCACAAAATATCTGTTTAGAAACAGAATATTAGTTTGAATTATTATGCAGTATACAAAATGTGAGACTCATAAATGTGAATCATCTTTCATCAATCATCCAAATGTGTCATCTTTTCATTCGTGTTGTGATGTTCACTTAGTGGTTTATCAACCTGTTGAGGGAGCTGTCATTGTAGTTTCTTCTAAATTTGTGGTAAAAAAAATGTACAAGTGAGATATCCTGAAGTAATAAAGAAGTCCTGAGTAGCTAATTTATATTTTAAGTAAGTAAAATCAAGCAAAGACACAGATAAGCCAGAGAAATAATTGTGCCACCCATGATCTAAATAAAAAAAAAAAAAGACTTTTTCAGTGCAAAAACATAACAATGGCACTTTTGTCTTCTTCTGATATGTCAGCAGTAATGACACAAATTGCCAGTTTCTAGGTAATAGAACTCACATGCATGACTGTCAGCTGTAGCACTGATTCAGCTGATCTTCTCTTGTCACAAGAAAGGAGCAGTAACAATTATCCACCAAACACTGTAGAAAAACCCTCATCATCTCAAAATAATTTCAAAAACTCAAATCTCATGACAAAGAGCTAAAAAAAAAAAAAATGCCTTGTGGACCGGTTGTATAAGAAAAGGAGAGAAAGCTTGTTTTTTTTCCTTATCGAAGCTGTGCCGTATTCTTGTTCTGAAAAGGTGACAGAAGAAACACAGCCTCTATGTGTGATACACACATATTTGCTTTGTACACATCAAATTGAGCAATCATTCAGATTTACAAATCTGTGCGTGAATCAGAACTGCGTTGAGGTTGAAGCTCAAGTTCGTGGTGTTGACTCAGAAAATGAATCATGGAACCTGTGGAGAGCCCAGATCATCTGAGCAGCTGTCCCAACAAGCCGGGGGCTGGGGCCCGGGCCAGATCAGGCCCTGTTTTCACTGAAGAGGAGGGGGGAAGAGAGAGAGAGAGAGAGAGAGAGAGAGATCTGAAAACTTTCCACAGAGTGTTTTTTAAATGGTCAGTTTGAAATCATGGAAGTAAATCAAATCCATGCAGAGAAAACAAGCTTTGGTATTTAACACAGAAGCAACGGGGGTCGAGAGGGTGGTTATTATTGAATGACTGGCATGTTGGGTAAACTCTCCAGCCATTTCCTCCCATTCATACACCGAAAGGTCTTGACTTTCTCTTAAGTGATATCTTGGCTGCGGTATATGAAACACTCCAGATTGACCAAGAAGTAGGAAGCTGTGTTTGACCTGAAATAGGAAATCACCGTAGGAAGTTAGATAAAATTCAAGAATGGCGGATCGGGCTTTCACAAAACACTTTTCCACTTGTCTTGCTGTGTGATTAATGTGATTTGTGCTGTTTTTGCCATTGTCCGGATCCAACATCCATAAAAGCAATGCAGCAAGTTATCAACAAGTTCTGTTTTCAGAGCGTTTGTCTCACAGCCTTTGTTTTCATTGGAGCTTAGTTTACCTGTGATGCAAAGTCTACTCCTTCCCAAGAAAGCAACATGATCTCTTTGTTTTACTTTTTATGCTCAAACTTTGCAAAAATGCAGTATTTATGACATTGTGAGTCCAGAAGCTAGCTTCTAATTACATTTCTTTGTGTGAGATGAAAGAAAAAGTTGTTTTGAAGGTATAAATTATGGTTGTCGTGGAAACAGTGTGTGATTTTAGCTTGCCGCTCTCATACGTGGGTGGCCCAAACATGTGAGTCAGCGAATCAGACCACTCGGATTGCATCTGCTGTCACGATATGAGAGAGATCGTGAACTCTATCTAGTTTCTATTCCCTGAAGAGCGGCCATATGGTCGAGACTCTTTTTTACTGGTGCTGTCCTCAGACTGGGTTGTCTGGTTTGGTTTTCTCCAGCTTACAGCTCAAAAACGAAGAAACACTGAGTCAAGTGAAACAGGAGCAGGAATATGCTGCGTTATGCAATAAGAATGAATAATAGGTATGTACTGCAGCCATGCAAATCACCAAAAGCGTTTGCATTTGCTGTATCAATGGATGCACATGGATCCAGTTAAATGTGACTAAAAGACTGGATTCAGCATTCATCGGGACGCAACTCAAAAGCAGAGAATATTTTCCTCGCTGCATTTCAGAATCGATGAATCTGTCGACACAAGAATTTGTGCTGCTATGAACTTTTCTCATTTGATGTCATTTTCGATACATGTGACAAGAGTTAGACAAAAAGATATAAGCATAAACAGACATCAAACTGGCAATCAATGACACAAGAGTAAGAGTTTAAAGCCTTGGTAGAGTTGCAGGTACAGTTGTTACGATCTTTGCTGCTGTGGTGATTGGTTGGCAAGCTCAGATTTGAAATTAGGAACCTAAAGAGCGAGATTTAAAGGTGGACATTATTAGTAGACAATCTTAACTTATGTCTATCAGACAGAATATATTATATTTACCATCAGATCTCAATAAAATAAACCCCTTGGTTAAAAGAATGCGAAGTAAATAAGAATCTGTTTGATGGCCTACTATGGAGGCAAGTCAGCTTTCCTTTCCTCTAGACAGTGAAACGGGCCACTGATGAGCTCAGGGAGTCGAACAGGCAGCTGTAGCCTTCCACCTGCTCCCTGGTTTAGGCACCCATGGGAGCAGGTCTGGATCACACCTTGCATGCAGCACTTTGGCCTCAGGAGATATCAGGCTACAGATAGGCCTTGTCCTGACTTGCCAGCTTACAGTCAAACTGACTCCCACTGTACAGGTCAGGCCTGTTTTCTTCTGTCTAGCCTGGAGCCGTGTATGGGATAATTAGCAAACTTTTACACATTAGATTAACTGTAGCACCTGAGCCACCA
This sequence comes from Sciaenops ocellatus, assembly GCA_033000465.1. Lineage (NCBI taxonomy): Eukaryota > Metazoa > Chordata > Actinopteri > Sciaenidae > Sciaenops > Sciaenops ocellatus. The sequence continues at coordinate 25,732,502 of CP136887.1, forward strand.
AGATTCTGTGTGATCCTCTGTGAAAGATTGGTTATGTGTGAAATTGGTCTGACATCTGTTACCGGAGGCAAATTCTACTGCTTTTATGTTTCCTGTTGGACTTCTGCCGTACAAATACTCTAAATTTTTATTTAACATTTTATGTGAGTGGAAAAATGGGGTTAAAACAGATGTAAAGTTTTGATAATTTGGTCATCAAAAAACGTAGATGCATAGAATGCCTCCATGTGGTTTAAAACATACAGGTGTATTGGGTAAAAAAATCTCACAAATTTACAAAATAAAACATTTTAATGAGCCACAATTTATAATGTGTCACATATGTCTTCATTACTGATTATAAAGTCATCATTTGTTGAGTTCTATATATCCCTAATAAGACATTAATATCTATGTCTTTTGATGAATGACTTGCTAACATTTATAAATGCAGACCGGGCGGCTGAATAAATGAGAAACGGGTCATGAGTTTCTCACTTTTTAAGAATCCATCAAGTCTGCAGTTGTAAATGTTATGAAGTTGGATAAATGGATTTTGGTCTGAGTGCTGTGGAGCTCATTTCCAAATGATAAGTGGTCAGACTGTCCTTTGGAATTAAAAACAGCAGCTAAAGACATAAATCAAGTAATGACAAGAGTCACATGAGCCAAGGGGATTCTTCAAAACCGGCCATAAGTTCTCCTTTTTAATGGTTTATTATGCAGATATATACAAATATTAAAAAACTCTTAACAAAGCCATTAGATACAACCTATAAAGTTTCTTTTTGCTGGAGTTACATGTGCATGATATTACATCAACCTATGAGGTCATGAAATCACCACTTAAGACCAACAGCTCATGAAACAGCCCCACATACTGGATCCTGCCTGGCAGAGTGCACACTCTTCCCAGTATTTCGAAATCCACTTGATGCTGCGTTACTGTGTTCTCCCTGGGAGGCTCAGGCCCTTTGGGGACTAATAATGTCTGCCATGCCCACTGTAGTAGATCCACAAATCCAAAGGTGAGAAGCATTAGTGAACAGCCCTGACAGATCTTCACACAGCTCGTGCAAGAGAGTGTGGCTGCATTACACCAAGCCTGTAGGCATCAGCTGGGAAAACAAGCTGAGACTGATAACAGATCAGGCCCACATTCCATCCTGGGCTGTGCTGAGGGACAAAGCAGCCCACCAATTCTCACACATGGTGATAGTGGTTAGCGTGAGAGTAAGGGTGAGGCCTACAGAGGCGCACGGTTGGCGGCGTTTCACAGAACTCCTCATGCTTTGATATGTATCTCATGTCACGGCCAGGTTGTGCACGGCCGTGTGAATGCCTCTGTGAGAGGAGAAAACAAAAACATACATCTTGCTGGCTTTATTCAGTGTCAGTTTTAGGCTAGTCTGTTTTTAATAATGTGAGGAATGGTTTGGCACTGTAAGACCCAGGTGCTGACAGACCTCCCGACACGCTGAACGGTTCTCTCTGGGTCCATGCTGTGCAGGCCTGGCTGGGCCCGGCTGGACGGCTGAGTGCAGGTTGCCCAGCAGGCTGTGTTGTCTCAGCCTTCAGCCAGGGATGATAGATGGAGCTGGAAATGCTCCCAGAGAGGGGGTGAGCACATGTGTGGCAAGACGTGGCAGGTGGTGAGCGCTGACTTGACAGCAATTAAATGTCCAAATCTTTGATTAAGCTCATGGGAAGGCAGTCATTAGCAACACTGAACTGGCTCTCCCCCAACACTCACATACACACTCTCTCTCTCTCACGAACACACATACACATTTTTCATTCTGTGTAACACTAACGCTACTGTATGAGTGGGTCTCATAGTGACTAATACAGTGTCTGCTTTGTAAAGAGGCAGTTTTGTTTGGCTCATATATCTATATAATGCATTTCTAGGCACTCTTTTAATTTCTAATTTGAAATTAGTACCTATAAGTAGGTAGGAGATCATCTTCAATTAATAAATGTTTCCTTTGCTTCTTGGATTTAGAAATTTCCTGTAGTGCTTTTAAATTGAACAGAAACTGCTCATTTGAATGTTGCTCAAAATAAACAATCTTCTCTCCATGTGCACGATGCAATAATAGATTTCTTGTGTCCTTCAGACTGTGCGTTGACAGAGCAAAACATAAAAGGGAAATCCTTTCTTGAACAACCTGCATCTGCATTAATGTCTGAGGATGTGGTGACAGCACTGATATGGCTTTACAGCAGGCAGCAGGAGTGGTATGACACACATGGCTTTAAAACAGGCATCTATACTATTTGTTTGAAAGTGAAACCAAAAGTAAAATTTTATGTTTATGTACTGCATTGTAAATCATGCACACACAGTTAGGATAAGTATCATAAGTCACCATTAAACCATAGAGCAGTGGCAACATCATTAACAATCTGGCACTCTGCCACGTCCCTGTATTGCAGCAATTAACCCAGTTAATAAAATCAGGTCATAAATGCTGTGAATGATGGCCAAGGCTATGAAAATAAAACCCAGGTTGTAAAAAAGTAAAGGGATCCAACAAGCTTAGGTAGAATATAGCAGGAAAAAACAAACAAACAAACAAAAAAAAACGGCGCTCACGATGGTTGTGTCCCTGCTTTGTCCCCATAAAGGGTTAAAATGTGCTATTTATACATGCCTAACACAGGCATGCCATGACTAATATACCACTCAGCCAAAATGCACACCATCACAGCGCATCGCATCTTGCACTAATGTGTTTTGAAATGTACTGTATGTGTGAGGTCATATCAGGTCTTCACCTCATATGAATGCAAACATCTGTAAACCTGAAAACTTTTGTAACGTGGCTTCAATTGAGTTTCATCAGGACGTCACTGTCATCGTTCTACATGACTGTGTTTGGTGACTGTAGTCATCTGACTTAAAGTAAAAAGCACAGATTACTTTGTTGTGATTAATTATCTTGTGCGTCAGCTGTCTGCAAGTCCAATCATATTATTTCTTGATAGGAAACAAATTCATGGTTATCCATTGCAAAAATTATAAAGTAATTCCCCTCTGGCCCAGTGCTTCAATTTGCTCAGTCGTCTTGAAATCCTTAAATTAAATGTAACGCATATGAATCTGTGGTCACTGGGTTGTTCACTGAGATATTGAATTGTGAGCTCAAAGTATGATAAATTCAAGATCTTAGTTTTCTCGTAGTTAGCAGTGGTCTTTACCTGGAAAGGCATCCATACAGCGGTCTCTCACATAAGGTAAAGGTGTCACACAGTGTATCACACACCTGACAAGTCCCTTTAGAGCTGCTACTGTCTTCCTGTGGGACCCTGAGTGGTAATTGCCATCCTCTCCCCAACCCACTAATGAGAGCAAAGCCATTCCCTATACACACGTTGCCCCGGGTTTGGACATATCTCAATGTCTATATCCCATAATCCCATTGTCTGGGAAACAGAGGAATGCTTACAGCTCTACACCTGACCAGCCTCCAGTGAATTCAATCAGCTCTTGGTTGCCACACAGGATTACTGAACATAAATCACAGCTCAGAGCAAAGTAAAGGCTTTCAAACATCACTGTGCAACTCAGCTTAATTTATCTTTTATATAATCAGGTGTTTTTATGGCACAGTTTCTCTATTTGGGGGTAAATTTCATCTCTGATGCTTATTAGAATACTATATGTGGAGGGATTTGTGTTCTTTTTTAAGTGAAGGAAAGTTAACAAACATTTTTATTATTTAACTTTTGGTAGAAAGGTTTTTTTCCTGAATGCTGAATCCTGAATGTCTCATTTTAGATCAAAGCTCTTCATCTTCTGTGTCAGTCCAATGTACTGCTCTGCACCTTTCATGGGAATCTGTCACCGTGGAGATGATGTGAAGGTGCTCCCTCCCTGCCAGAGCCAGGAGAGAATACAGCACGTCCCACAGGACCAAATTTATCCTCAGAATTACACCAGTTGACTCTTCATGATGAGATAATCAGAGACATGGCGCTTAATGTGACGCTTTTACATGGCAATTATCCTGTGCCTGCTTCTTATTTAAAAGTAAAATAACAGAAATGCTGAAATAAAAACATTAAAACAGCAGACTGGTTGAAATGATTAAATCCTGAACTATTTTCGCTGGTAGTGGAAATAATAGACCGCAAAAGCAAATTTTATAGTGACACTTTAAACCATTTTATATAAATTTCCTTTAATTGCTCTCCACTGCTAATTAATAGCCTAGCATTTAATAATAATGATAATATTCTTAACATCTGTTATGGGACCCCTTTGTCCCATGATAAATGTTTTCCTGTAAGATGCAGAGTGGATTTTATGTGTCCAGAGGCGGCAACAAGTGGTACATTGGACCTAGGCCTGCAGTACACAGAGTGGAAAGGTGTAAAACCCCAAAGTAATAACCATTTGTTAACAAAGGTGTTACCTTTTCCAAGAAAAACAAGAATGAAGTTATCGCTTTACAGCTGCAAAGTCAGGGTTAATGAGAGTGTAATTTAATGTAGAAGCCAAATAATGAGCTCAAAGACTCTCAAACGATCTGTAGAGCTGAGGGGGATTGCAGTGTAGGCTGATGCTCTCTCTTGGTTTGACACTATGAGCCCTTGTAAGTTGGCACACAGTATTTGATCCATTGGTGATGTAAAGATATTGATAAGTGGAGCTTTAAATCAGATGTGTAAGACCTGCTGTCAGTCAAAGGGTCTATCTGTCTGAATTTGATAACAAATTTCAGATGATATTTTTGTTTTGATGAAGTCAGGATGTCACATCATTATATTAAGACAGTTCATGTTAGATAATCAATAGCATTTCCTGGGTCTTGTTTCATTTCCCCATGTTTTCCTGCTCCTCCCCTCTTCTAAGAATACGCTGGCCGGCCTAATCACAGGAACCGACCCAGGCTGGAGGTGCATGCCTTTGCACATGGCAGCACAAATTAAAATGTCTCCTGCCGCCCGCCTCTCTAATTCCCTGGCACTATGCTCTGGCCTGTCCCACGAATTACAACCAGACCTCTCCATATGGTGCAGCCAGCATGGGGCAGGCCAGTTTATTGACATGAGCTCCTCCCTGAACTCTCTAAGTCAATAACTGAGTAGCTCATAACACACACACTTGGCCAGCCACAGAGTGCTAACTCCATAACATTATCAGGAGCAATAGTAAATGGACTTGGAGAGTATCAGCGGGATTTTTTGACCCTTTTTTAAAGGAGGCTACCACTCGATACCACAACACACAACATTATACTGAGAATGAATCAAGACTTTATCCAGTCCTGGACCATTTAATCCCCCATGAGCTGCACTGCGTGATTATTGCTCAGGGGTCTCTGGGTCATTCCCGAGTCTAGACTGAAAACAAAAGGAGATTGGACCATTTCCAAAACGGTTCTTTGGCTTTTTAATCTGAATTTTATTGTCTTGCTCACAGTTAATGATTTCAAAGAGTCAACCTCTCGCAGATTTAGGTGTTTTTTTCTTTGTTCTGCTATAATCTATGATATTAATTTGATTATAGATTACTTCCTTTTGAACCTTCAACAGTTAAGAGAAATGCCCATTTTGATCCAAGTCACAGGTTAATGTTAGTCAAATAGAAAGAATTACTTTAAAAGCACAGAACAGCAAAAGAGGTGGGACAATTAACACAATAAGAAAAGTGATATAGAGTATAACAATAGTCTCATGTGTTATTTAAGAAACACAGACCAATGATCAGAATCAAGCATATTTAATGACTATATATGACTCTAAACTGCATATATTCATATAATTTGGAGTAAATAAAACATTTTGTTTTGGACATTTTTTATATAACTGAGAACATTTTGTTTCAGCGTTTATGTCTGTGACAAAAAATAAACAAATTTTACAGCCTCTGTATGCATATAAAATCTTCAAAAATAAAAGTTTAGACAATAAATTCCAGGATGAAAGAAGTGAAGGGCGGTTACAGACTGAGCATTTGAGCGTAAATAATTGATAACTTGAAATAAAATCCAAACCACAACAAAGCTCAGACAAAACAGAAAAACTTGGTTTCTGTAAAGATGGGAAAAAAATAAAAAATATGTGCTATAAATTTGAAAAGAGGGTTTTGGTTGCCACTTCCTTTGCTTTGTTCTCTACTGGATGTATCATTGGTTGATTTTTTCTCAGCTTTATCATGAGGAAATTAGCTTTAAAAAAACACACATTGATAAAACATAAGCTGAATTCTTCATATGTAAATTCAGAGAGACGCTGTAGAGTACATAGACTGTACTGAGGGACATCTTCAAACCAAAATACAGACAATGATGTTGTTGTTGACTCTGTTATCAGAAGACAAATCTTTGACCGCAACAGAGATGGGACAAATCCTGTGGTTGGAACATGGAGACGGACTGCCTCCACCTGCAACTCAGTGCCAGACTTCTCCAAACACACATGGCGCTTTGTTAGGATCAGCGATCAGTGTTTGTCAGCCGCATAGAGTGTTGTTGATGGTGTTGTTTTCAAATGTCCTGCTGATACTTGGTTCTCGCCTACACGTACCCTGCAGATTATTGGGCCGGGGCTCAGGTAACCGATATGTTCCTGTATAAAACGTAAACAAGCGTAAAACACCTTATGACACGCATGAGTAGAGGGGACACAGAATCTAATACACTTATGAATAATTTCATCACAGGCTGAATGAGCCACTGCTGCAGCAGGATACCTTTTCCCATTCCCTGCCATTGATGAGTAACACTTTAAAACTCATGACTTATGTCAAGGTAAAGCCAACCAGCAATGAATACAAACATGTGTGTCCTTTAACTAAATAAAAATGACACAAACTCAAAAAAAAAAAAAGTCACATTTTCAGGGGCTAAAGTGGCCAATTCAGCATTTGTTAGGATGAACAGCTCTCAGTGGAAAACCAGTGAACCACAACTCATAGTTACCAGTCATGAAAACATCCTTGGCCAGTTCCATCCACAAGAGAGAGTAGATAATCTTTGTGGTTATACGGGTATTAAGTTGGGACTTAAACATGCAAATGAGTGCTATTGTTCCAAAACCAGAAAATGTACTGTACCATGAGCCACAACCCAGCAAAGTACAGTCATAGCCTTCTATTGTTTTAAAATTCTCTGTTTAGAGAGACTGTAAATTTATTGCTGGATTGATATATACAGTAAGAAATGAAGCTTTTGATTTTCCTCTGTTTCTCTTTTAAGACAGACCACATACTGTAGATCTTGGGTGGGAAAAGGTGAATTTAAAAGGTGAAAGTAAAGGATCGGGGTTATTTCCATTTGTGGTTAAAGAGATGCCTGCCTCAGTGAATCAGAGGAATAATGTGCAAATGTTAAACTACAGTGCAGCACTGCAGTAACTGTAAGGCAGATTTAACAGATACTTTGCAAATGAATGCCTCCAACTCTCTGTAAAGTGCTTTGTTTATTACCATTTGAATTAATCTTATTTTTAACTTTGTTGGAAAGATGCTATGCAAAAAAGCCAGCCTCACCTAACTCTTTCTTTCTTCTTTCTGTTGATGTTTTACTTTGTCTTTTCCTTCTTTCCCTCCTTGTAATTTTACCATAGAAACTTCAGTGTTTACATCCTGTGTGCCTTTCAAGAAGACGTTGTTTATCCTTTAGAGTGCCGGTGTGTGACTCTCTTACTATCATTCTGGAGGAAATACCATGAGTCGCGTGCCAGTCGCAACTAACCACAAACCGAAGCTGGGTGGAAAGGGGCATTTTTCATATAAATCATGGAATATGGCTGTGAGCGAGCCATTGGCCAGCCAGGCTGAGCGAACACCCATAAATAGACTCCCATTGCATGTAGTAACAGCTCTGAGCAACACAAAGGCAGACTGTAGCAACCATTGCCTGTGGTAGAACTGGGAAAAAGGACTCTTATTGTTTCTGTGCGTTGCTGAGTTAGTCATAAGGTATTACCAGGCTGTCAAGTTCAATCTGTGAAGCATCAGAAGTGAACGTTTGAATCTGTTTTAAATGCCCTAAATTTTCACTTAAGTCCTCTCCTCACAGCATCAGAGGGCTTAACAGTGTGACAGAAAACTCCCTTAATGAACCCTACTTGAGATGTCTGGGACTCGTGGCTCTGGCACACTTTGGTCTTCAACAAAACACTCACAGACTCAGCTCTGTCGAGCTCAATTTCCCTAGATTGCTTACATCACATGACATAAATGGAGCTCTTTTGGATATATATCTAGTGCTGCGATGAAAGACATGAAAATAATGTCAGTGGTGGTTAATGAGGGCTCTTTGAGTGTGAAAGTATGACAGTACAAAGGCTCCAAAGAGCAAAGACTGATGTGGAATGTAACTAACCTGGAAGCTAAAGTCATATGGGGCTAATCGGTTCCAGCGATGCATAAATTACAAAGGGAGGAACAGTGATGGTCAGCTGCATGGTCACAAACAGTAAAGATAAAAAGAGAGAGGGAGAGAGAGAAAGAATCGGATCAATATGTGTGTATGTGTGTTATGCCGGTTGGGTGTCTTATCAGTGCTGCTAAAGAGGTCAAGTCAGGACACAAATCACACCCCCAGACTCGGCTGTCTCCTCTCAACTTACACAACAGTTGAGCTACATCTGTTTCTCTTTTACTCTCTCTGTCTCTCTACGTCTTTCAGTCTTTGTCTGTCTTCCCACTCCTGAAGTGTGTTGTTTCACAGTGACGTTTGTTGGCTCAAAAGTGGAGTTGCATTCGTACAGGATGATGCGATATAGAGCAATGGAACACAACTGATCATCTGATCAGTGACATGTGAAGGCTTTCTATGAGACAGGGAAAAAAAACGTGGGACTTCAATGATGCACAGAGGCCGGCTTATGTTTAGGTTTATGGTTTGTTTGACCCCAAGGTCACATTAGATCAGCACTTGAGCCAACCACAGAAGCACTTGGGCTTATCAGAGGGACATTTCTGCCAATCAAAGGGGTAAGCTTGGGCTTATCAGAGGGGCTTTTGTGCCAATCGAAGGGTACTTCTTGAGAAGGGGTACAAGAAGGCTGACCAGAGAACCATATGGAAAAACTGTGCCCACTTGGGACAGATACAAAGCACATGAGATTAGTATAGGAGTACTTGGTCCAACCAGAAGTGCTAACCAGTGGGTCACTGAAACTACACTTGGGCTTACCAAAGGAGCAACTGGAGCAACCAAAGCAGCACTTGAGCTGGAAGAGCACTTGGGCCAACCAGTGGCCCGTCAGAAGGGCACCAACTAAAGGGGCACTTTGGTGGACTCTTGGGCCAACTAGAATGGTATGTGGACTTAACAAAGGAGCACATGCAACAATTTGAGTTGACAGTCATTTTGGACTGTGCATTTGAATTTGGGCATTGGAACTGCTCTGTTATGACATAAACACATGCCAATTAAATCAGTTTTATTTTAAAAACACACTGGCACACAGCAATGCATATCACTGCATGTGATGTTATAAAACATTAGTCTTGTTCTCTTTCATGGATCCAGCAAAAATGCTGTTTTGAAATGTCATGATTTTTCTGCTCAAAGGACCTTTAGCAAAAGAAAAATAAGTTGTCAATATCAGAATGATGAATATACAGGAGGTATACAGCAAAAACATGTAAACAAATAAACATAATATGTTAAATTCTGCTGGGTCAATTGTCAGTGTGCAGCAGACAGTCTCAGCTGATGCTGGTGACCACCCATGGGTCCTGTCATCCACGTCGGCACTTCACTAGTTACAGGCCCCATTGCTTGGTGTCTTTTGGGACCAAAGTCTCTCTGAGACTTATTTGTGTCACCCACAGAGCCCTGGAGACACACCTCCAGCCACCACCAACCCCCCTCCCACACACACACATACAATTGTGCGTGTTCGGGCTTGTATGATAGCTGGAAAAGATAAGTACAGTAGATACAGTAAGTCTCATAATTCAACTTTATGCGTTTCTATTTACATTTAGAAGCAGTTCTATCGAGTGTCTTTGAAATAGGTTTTTTTAATATAATCAAATCCTTAAGAATGTTATTTTCTAGCCCAATAGCATTCAGATTCAAAGATATTATACACAATAATGCTCTGTAGGTCTTAAATCACATTAAATCACAGACTAATCTGGAAGTACTGTTGAACTAGGACATTTTGGGTTTGGTCCAGAATGTGACTGATTCTGCTTAGATGAGCTTTTAGATCCAGTCTTTTTTTTTTTTTTTTTATAGGAGTGTGCTGACATTTCTCTTTCAACGACCAAAGATTGGCATGACTACAACAACATATTTGTCCCTCACAAATGCCCCTTGTTGTTATGATTTTCAGTAAATACTCTTGATGTCTTGATGAACCAATACCTCGTTAGAATGGTGCTTTAGCAAATTAGTATATTAGTATCACTTTTATTTAACTATCAGTTTTTCCCCCTCTAAACATGTTTGCTTTAGTTGTATATGACTCACTGAGACATTCATTTGTGCTTTTCTTGTTTTCAGGAATGTTATTAAAGTGTGAAAGCTTAAACAAGCACATTTTTCATGGACAAGTACCAGGAAGTGGCTTTGATGATGACTGTGGATTTGACTATGGGCCACAGTATTCTAGTATTGAGAGCCTTGCGTTTGCAAATATTGACTCAACTGTCACACTAAGGGAATGACAGGAATTCAGATTTAAGGAGTTTCTTGTTTTTTTTTAATGGTTTAATCTCTCCCTTATATCAAAATGCTTCACTTTTTTTTCTTTAACTTGTAGCAATCCAAAATATGGGCTCAAGGAAATACTTGGAAACAGGAGGGGAAATGTGAAAACTCGAATGCAGCAAAGACTATGAACTCCCTGACTTATTATTACGTCCTCACACTGCATCTGTGTCCTGACATGGCCCCAACCGTCTAACCGCATTTGCCTTCTCACACTCAGGGGAACATAAGGATCGCATATGCCTTTGGCAGGAATCCACACCCACATTCCTCAGCTATGTGCTCACAAGCGTCCTCTCTGCCCCTCTCTCCTGTTCCCTCCTACTTCGCTCTGACACCAAAACCTTGGCCCACATAGCTGTAAAGAAACGCAAACACTAACATTTTTTGGACACAGGGGGAGGTTAAGCATACAGCATGCCACTTTTTGAGCCCAAACTCTCCTTAACATGCTACTGGCTAAACTGATTGTTATGTATGTGGGTTAGGTTCTGGGATGTGACAGTACCTGCTGATACTAATTTCATAGAAATTTTCTTCAGTATAAGATCCAGACCTGTAGGAACGAGTAGTAGGAGGAAGAATGGCAAAGAAAGAATATCAGTTGAGCTTTTAAACGAGTCTAGATTGCAACTTCTGAAGGACATGTCGTAGCCAGGGCTTTTTATGAGACTAGTCCCCAGTGGCTTGTCTAGTAAAGGTTATCTTTTACTTACAACTCAAAGTCAAAGACACTGGGGCCAGAGAGGCTGTGCAGTTTGCTGTCTGGGGTGACTGGGTTCAGTGGTAGGGGGTGCATGGTGCGGAATGTGGCTGTAAGGAAAAGCCAGGAAGAATCATTATAGGGAAGAAATGAGACGCCAGAACTGGGAGTGCAGCACACAAGTAGAGAATTTTCAGTCTTTTATAAAACAAGCCTCTGCACATGGCTTAAATCTCCTGTTCTGGGATCCTTTATCCTCCTGTGACAATGTGTACTTTGAAGCTTTTAAGTATAGATATTGAAAAGAAGACAAAAGAGAGGAATATACTCATTTTACTTTGCATTTACTTTGATGGGTTGATAGCTGACAATTCATAATGACTAACTAGACCTCATCAAGCTCCTGACTTGTTAATTTTTCCTATTACTCACATAGCCAATGCTACATTATATCAAATCCTGCTTGCTAATAGCCACTCTGCAACTTTACTTGATGTCTTGTCGAGTACTGTAGATAACTATGTGAGTCAGTTTGACCTGGAAATGTCAGTTGGCATATTAGCTGGGATGAAAATGTGACCCTGAGGCAAGAGAACCTCCGACAATTATCTCCAACAAATACCAGTTTGGTATTAGGGTACAATGTTCAGTGTGTAATACCGGTGACCTCTTAAATCCAAACCAAAAGTCCAAGGTGCTCATGTTAACTTATGCATAAAATATAATGCTTATACTTGAATGACAAATCTGACACATCTTTAACACAGAAGTACATTTATTCAGGTCTTAATACATTAATATTGAACAAGTTACATATTTGTATTGATTGCAAATCACACAGCACAAGTCCAATTTATTCCTGGATATAAGTTAAATGTAACAGATTTTTATTTTAAAATATTTAATGGGAACTCTTCCTCTTGTTACGAGGAGCACTTTGTTATAAAATGTAAGTAAAAGTGCAATGTCATTCTACTCATAAAATTACAAAAAATGGTCCAGAATCTGCATTTTGAGCAGGACAGACTAAATATTGTGTTTTTCATTTTTAAAAATGCAATATATCTTTACCTTTTTTCAGTAATTTGCTTTTTTGATGCTATTTTCTAAAAACTGTAGCTAAATACAAGAAATACAACATTGTCAGTTTACAAAAGCTTAGCATATTAATCACTGCATCATCTATTTTCTAAATAAACTTCATTTTTTCCCCATATAACTATCTGGAACATAGAGTTTTGACAACAACAACACCATAATATCTCACAGCGCTATGTTACAATAAAATATCTCTGTCATAAGTTCAAAGAAAAAGAAAATATAACAATAGCAACATAAAATTAAGGAATACAATGCATAGATTCAATCATTTAAAAATGTAGAGATATAATTTACTTAGTACAGCTCTTTTTTTAGTGAACCCTGTGACACTGACTACATGGATTCATTACAGTTTATCCTGACTTGAGTGACCGGCACAAATATATATATATAATTCTGAACATATCACATGATAAAAATGCTAATATATCACTTTAACTTCAAAGGCAAATTTGGCTATAGTACACTATGGCATGTTTGGGTGAGAAAAGGCAACACCTGGCACCAGAGCCAAACAGCAGCTTCTTTAACGGCTTCTCTGCAGGGCCTTTTGAAATGTTAAGAATTGTTAAACCTCCTGCGCTCCCTGGCTTTCTTAAAATCTATGTCAGCGGTGTCAGATTATGTACCATTACTGGTCTGAAGTATGAAAGTTTTTGTTTCAACCAAACGGCGAAACTAATTAAAGATCTTTCCTCTCCGGTTTGAGGTGAACTCAATCGTAGAACGACTTAAATAAAAGCTTGCATACTCAGAGCCCTTGACAACACATAATCAGACAACCGCCGACATATATGGTGTCTGGAAAAATCACACAACTTTAATGTCAAATAGGCAGTTTTCAGTTTTGTTATCTCTAAGCCACCAAACCAGTCGACTTCATGAGAAGCAGTCATGTTTACAGACACCATCTTCACAAAGGTAGCAAAAACTTTGTACACTATTTGTGACTCTGCGAGTCACTGACAGACTGACAAGCTCATTGTTAGTACAGCAATAAGTGAAAAAAGCAAGTCAGGAAATGCAAATATACAAGCTAGATAAGATACGTAACACTTAGTGGCGCTTTTCAGGGGCAACTTTAAAAAATAAAAAATGAAAACAGACTTGTTATTTAAAAGATGATTGGAGTTATCAAGTCACGTGTTAATGTTATATCAAATGCTTAAAAAGACATAGAGATAGGTAGAGGTAGGAGGGGTAGTAAAAGTAAAAGTGGAGTCTCATTAAAAATAGTAAAGCTGATCCTATTGACAGCAGCAAAGGGCTCTTTTGGACAAAAAGGAATCATACTGTGCTAAATTTAATCAGTCATAGTAACCGTCTGAGTGAAAGAAACAAACAAACAAAAAGTTCTGAAACTCAACATGGGACAGGCTGCTTACTCACAGTCTCTATAATGACAATCTCTGGCAGGTCTTGGACTCAGCCTTGGGGTGAAAAAAACAGTAGCGCTGAGAATATCTTTTATCCACCAACCTGCCTTGACCTCTTAACATTCACAGCATTGCGAAGCGTTCAGGAAAACTTAATAATAACAATCTACTGTCACTTGTTTCTTCTAGACTTCTAAAAAAAAAAAGTGAAAGCAGGGAACTGGAAATAAAAAAAATTCACTGTACTTTTCTTCAAGACTGCTGGATTTGAGTATCTTCTGGACCGTAGAAATTTACAATATAAAACCCTTCAAGCCTGTAGTCGATATTTATTTTGTTAGGCACAATAAATAGGCCTCTGTGGTATTAAGGTTCAGAGTGACAAATGACTCAGAACAATTCTGATGTCTGAGTGCAGGTTATGCACCAGCATAAATCTATATAAACCACAAATAATTTAGGTCTCAAATATATACTAAATCTAGTAAACATCTACTATATCATTTTAATATACATTCTTAACGTATGTACAAGAAATCTTTAAGTGTATTACCATTTTACAGCCTGATTAAGAAGAATCCTCAAGCACAGACGTGTCCATGCGACATGTGTTTAAAGGAATCGGATCCAGTTTTCTCTGTGAGCTCATTTCTGCTGCCTTGATTTTTGCTTCTGCTCTGTAAACACTATTTACAGTCTTAGAAAATACACTACGAGACCTGATTTTACAAACCGTATGATGACATTATGTACATTCAGGCAATAACAAAGTGAGTTATTATGTAACATCACCGGAGGATCCCTTGAGAAGTCTCTCACTTACCCAGTCCACAAACCCATGAGCCAGATTACCTTCATAATTCTTCCGTAGTGGTAATCAATTATCACTACACTGTACATACAAAAACTTTGATTGTGGAAACACAGTAAACAGCATGAGTTTGAGCACTTCTACAGATTGTGCTGCTGCTATCTGTAACCTTGATAAGTAAACCAGAGAGGTGTGTTTCAGTTTGGCTCTTATGTTAAGGCAAAATGTTTGGCACTTAGTTTGTACAGAATATTTGATATTTAAAAAATAATTCTGATTTCTTCTCGTCAGGGACATTAATGGAGATGTGTCCTTAGCAGATCACGACCAATTTCAGTCTCCTGGTGTGATCCGAAAAGTATTTTGGAAACAGAAATGTTGATGATCCAGAAACTAGAAGTTGGGATGAGGACTGAACATCCTAAGATATATTTTTTTGTCTCAAATGAGTTCTGAGTCTTTTACCAAACAGCAACATCAACAACTTTTTTATTTCACACTACAGTTTCTACCCCGACACCCAGCTATGTGTGGTGGTCTTTACTCCATGAGGGAAACCTTGTTGGGTCACCATTGGCTCAAAGTTGAAGTCCAGGGAGTCACCATCCATCAGAGTGTCATGGAGGACTGTCTCCATGTCAAACTCAAACTTCTCGATGGACATGTCGTCTAGATCGCTAGGCAGCTTCTCTTGGTGTGAGGGCTGTGGCAGGCCTGGTCGACCGTATCCGTTGATGTTGGGAGGGCAGAATCCACCGGACATGCCATCCACGCTGTGGCGGCTGGAGAGGCCATAAGGCATCTGCATAGGGCTTTTGGTTGTAGGCAAACGTACATTGCCACCACTGTGGCTCATGGGCATGAGCAAGCGGCCATTTATAGCCGGTGACGTGGCCCGAGCTTGGCTGTGGACACTGTGGGGATGAGTGTGAGAGAGTCCATGCAGGTGACCGTTCCCTCCTGCCATTAGTTTGGCTGCATGCTGGCTGCTGCTGTATGGTGGCAGCATGCAGCTTCCACTGGACTGAGACACCACAGTGTCCACTGATGGCATGAGCTCTCCGTGCTGGTCTGTATCTGTTGTCAGCAGCTCTTTCAGAAGCCCTGCGGGGTACTGGCCCATAGAGGGTCCAAAACTGGGCTTACTCTCTGGCAGTGTCTGCAGTGTAATGGACGATAGGGTGTTCATTCCTGCTTGACCATACCCACACTTGCGGTACTCCTGCTGAGGCTGTGAGACCATGCTGGGGGAGCTGTAAGCTGGGTACCCAGGACTTGGCTGCATCATAGGAGAAGGGGAGGACTGGGAGGAGCCAGGGGTCGTCGCCCCTCCTCCAACCTGAGAGTTGTTGGGCGAGAGCAAGTTCAGGTTGTCCAGAAGGTTTTCCATGACATTCTCAGAGCTATGTCCCAGCGAGCCCGTCATCTCTGTTAGACTGGGCAACGTTGCTGTCATCTTGGCGCCTGGGGCTCCTGGGTAGCCCATATGCACGTCTGCCTCCCCGAGGTCATCCTCAGGCATGAAGGGTGAGAGGCGGCCACTCAGAGTGCTGGCGTTGGAGCTTGTCCGAGGCCTGAAGCTGTTCCATGCATCAAAGTCGTCGTTGCTGTGGGAGTTGGGGCTGCCAGGCCACTTGGAGTATGAGCCAGGGCTGTCTGCGCCTCCGTCAGGGCCGCCCTGCAGGGACAGCTGTGGGGAGACAAGGAGACTCTCAGTGCACCAGTAGACATACTGTATGTGCCAAAGACAGTCGGTGTAACATATGCTTTGGGCAGAGACCATTGGCAATAAAACACAGGTTTAGATGGTACGAAAAAAGAAACCTTTCCTTCGGCTCTACTAAGCGAATATATCCAAGTAATTATATTTGTTATTGTTAATTGCAATTACCAAAAAAATGAGGCTAAGAATATTACCAAATCCTTCATGATGTCTTTATTATGATACATTGTGTTAATCAGCCAGCTCTTTCAGTGATAAATTATAAAAACACATAAATGATCAAAAATCTAGAATCCATTCACCACTAATTTGAAAAATAGAGACAATTAAGTGTGTAATAAATGTAATCTCAGCTCTATCTGAGCATAATAGTATTAGATGGATTCTTTCTTTATTTACCTTTTTCTTGGCTGCTCTTCCTCTGCTCTTGGTCAACTTGCTGTTGTTGTCCATGGAGGCTGCCCTGCGTCGCGGGGACTTGCCGCTCTTCCCACCCTCTGGGTTTAGCATCCACCACGAGCTCTTTCCTGTCCCCTCATTCTGGACGCGAACAAAGCGGCTGTGCAGCGACAGGTTGTGCCTGATGGAGTTCTGCCAGAGAGGAAGAAAGATAAAGGCTGGGTGAGGAGCAGACAACAGAGAGATTTGCGCTTGCCCTTTTCCCAAAACATTACAAATCTACTTTAGCATACAAGTGCAAATCCATCCGTACAGGTGGTCGGCTTGACAGCTGACTTACAAAGGGAAGATTTTAAGGTCACTCAACAGTTGAATGCCATTTCCAATTCAAAGAAACACATGTGCACAAACATACACCCACAATAAGGTTGCTCCATGAGCAATACATCCAGGACAGAGCAAGGATTAAACTGCAGACTCTCTTATCTTCACACATACTGTACATGTGGGCCTTTATTTCCTTCACAAAAACAGAGGGGCCCATTGTAAAACACCAACATTCACATTCCACCTGACTACGTGTCTTGTCTAAACCAGCACAGAATCAAAGGGAGGAAACCGACTAATCTTTCCTCCTTACAGACACATTAATAGTGTGCTCTAACGTTGCTTAGTGACACCCCCAGTGGAAAAACTAATTTTTGAGCAGGAAGCTAGTCAAGCATTGTTAAAACATGGCAAACAAGAGCAAGAATATTGAGCAAACGCCTGTTAAGTAAACCACAGAAAGGGAGACACTTTCTCTCTCCTATTTTACTGGAACTACTACTGTACTGAGATACTTGTGTGTTTTTTTTTAGTCTGTTATGATTTTCAAACTCTAAATCACCCCAAATGTGTTGTTTAAATGACCGTTTACCCTCAGAGGAGAACTTACACTCTGGCACTGTATCGTTTTGTGTCCGGGCCATAACATGAAGTAATGAGCCTTGGCCAGACGATACTGTGCATGCGTAAAACTTGTTGTTTTGGAAGAAAGGCTGGAACTCCCGGCACACACACACACACACACACACACACACACACACACACACATGTGGAGCTTAGCGTGCATAGTGGCTAACGTCATCAAGCCTGTTCCTGCTGTGAGTCATTGCTTCACATCTGGTTCACAGTCTGCCCTCTGCTCTGCCTTCACCTCTGGCTCTCCTCATCTCTACCATCTCTTCTCATTCTTGACTCTAAGATCTCGCCCTACTCTAACCTGCCTCATTACTTTCACTGATTTGTTTCTTGACTAAGTGCTAAATGATTTGTTTAGTCTACAAAATGTCAGAAAAATGCTCATCATAATTTTCCATAGCCCAAGGTGATGGCTTCAAAATGCTTGTTTTGTCCAACAGTTCAAGCTTGATGTAAAACAGAGACAATTAACAAATTACGAAACAGGACTTCCACAAATATGGAGGCATTGGAAGATGAAGGTCACAACTGAAGCAGAAGAAGCCAAAACACCCTGACTTTAAGTCCCTGGAATGAGTCAAACTCTTAAAAAATACTTGATCCTACAATTCCCATAATGCAACTTGATAGCATCTTTCATTAGACCCTCTCTGACTGTTGAACATCTTTCAAACTCCAAATCCCCAGTTTGTTTCTGTTAAGAGTTGAATGACATCACTATGACATCATCATCAGCTCACTCCAGAGCCACAGACATTATACAACTGTATCAAACTGACCTCTATGTGCAAATTGTTCAACTGATCAATGAATTATCCAATCTGCTGTGTCAAATACTATTACCCTCCATTTCAACCACAACACCCTCTTTCCATTTTCCTGTCTCTCATTTTTCTTTTGTTGTTTTCCACCTCCTTCCTCTCCTCTCTGGAGGACCTCAGGCTCTAGGGCACATGGGGGCCCTCCTGAACACTGGCCCTTCACAAATGAATGAAACTCCGAATCAAATGACCCGACTGCCTCAGCCAGTAGTCTCAGGCTAGTTTGCATGATCTGAGGGACGTGACAGCCCTTCGCTGATTAGCCTAGCAAATGCTTTTCTCCTCCCTCCTCCTCCTCTCCTCCTTTTCCTCCTCCTGCACATCGGTAGCTATGGCAAAAGGCGAGGAGTAAAGTCTGGTCATGAGCCTCTCTTTCCCATGACCGCTGAGAGTGCTGGTAATTTCAGCTGTGCTGCAACAAGGAATGACTGCAATGTGAGCGCAGACGCCGGGATGTCCTGTTACGGCCCTATATCATCCTGATGACAGGAGGGAGAAACTCACAGCTAAAGTCTCTAACTTTGGAGATTCTGGTGTCTATTTTGGCTCAATGTCACAGTCAGTCTGCTGCACGATGGATAACATTTTAAAACCAGTTTAAAAGTCTTGATGCGAGAGAGCGAGTACAAGTGAGGGGTCATAAAGACTTCTCTGATGGGAAATACCAGAACTTGGCAGAACTTGGAGTGCCGTGTGGGGAGTGTGGCCGAGGGTGTCTGGTGGGGCCAATGGAAAAGCATCGTCTCCCAGTGTGTGTGTGTGTGTGTGTGTGTGTGTGTGCCAGCTCATGTTTTTAGTGGATTGGCAGTACGACAAACAGCAGCGCAGTATGGTTTTGACTTTGTTGCTCACTCCACTACAGCAGGCGATATTGTGGTTGGAAAACACAAGTGATTTGTGACAAACACGCAAATGAACACACCATACACACACAGACATGCATATACGAATAAAAGGTAAAAAATAATATATAAAATAATAAAAATATGCATGTCTTGCTGCATTTCTTAATCTCCTTTTAATATATATTTAATTTTGTACAAACTGAGAGCGAGTTTCTTTTGGGCCCTGTATGTGACACTCATTTATCTCTGGCCGTAGCACACAGGAATCTTCACATTCCAGCTAATCACTGTGTGCAAAGTTCAATCTCAATCACAGCCAACGTGTTACTATCTCTGAGGAAACAGTAAAGGCAGGATTCCCAGGGAGACATCACAATCAGCATTCCTCAGCAAGGTTACAAAACTTTCAAAGATATCACGGTACTGAATTCTGATTACTGTCGCTTGAGAACGGTCCTGTCTTGTGTTGTATAAAAATATGATCTCATCTCAAAAGGTATTTGTTTCGTTCCACAAAAAAAGCAAGAGAGGAGACAGTTTCAGAAAAAAGATTGTATGCTCTTAAAATAATATCAACACATTAAATGTTAAGTTCATGTGAATGAAATCTTTATTTGTTTCTTTTTCTTTGTCTGAGGAATGTAATCATAATCTGTTGTGAAAACAGGCTGTAACCTGACATTACTGTATCTCTGAAGGTTAGTTCACGTAGCCAGAGAAAATAAAAAAGACTTTTCTCTGTTCTGCCTGAGCCCACCGCGCGGAGCACCACCTCCGTTCTCTGAGTCAACAGAACAGAGCGGCGCTGGCAAAACACGAGGAAGTGACCACATGAAAGAGGACTGTGACAGGAAACAGAGCTGACTTCCTGCCTCACAGGAAACACGGCGGTCGTGAGGCAAAGAAAAAGGCATGGAATGTGAAGCCACAGCGCCTTGAGCCAAGTGGACACTGCAAATTTAGCTTTCACCCCCCTCCTACACCCCCTCCACCCCTACTGCCAGAGAGTTTATGTTTAGCAACAGGCACTAATCCCTGATGTCACACTATATTTATTAAATGAAAGTAATGTTCACTTTGTCGTGTGACTGCTGAAACTGAATTACACGAGTGGATACGTCATGACTCAACAAGTGGCTGCAGTATGGGCGTCTGGGTGGTGTGAGAGAGAGCAGGAGAATGTGTTTTGAGTGTAGGCTATTTAAGAAATAGAGAAAGAGGGGTTGTGTGTGACAGAGTGGGCATGGATCAGTAAAGAACACACTGTGCTGGTTTAAACTCCCTCGCTGGCAGCACTACTGAAAGGCCACAGTGTTTGGTACAACTCTCCTTCTCCTCTCCTTCCTTCTCTCCTTCTCTTTATTTCTCATCTTCTCTCTCCTCTTTTCTGCTTCAATTCTCTCCTCTCCACATCTCGTTTCCTTCTTTCACTTCTCCCCTCACCTGCTTCCTTCATCTTGTTTCCTTGCCTAGCCTCTGCCTCCCTCTCACGTCATCTCCTCTCCTCTGTTTTCGTTTCTACCTTCTCCTCTTCTAACTTCTTCTCGCAGACAGTAGCCAAGTACCTGCAAAAATGGAGACAGACAGATGCTGGCACACTGGCCGAGGTTGCTGACGCTCTCAAGAGCTGCTCAAATGTCAACTCGTGTAATGAAAAAATCCCCAGAAGAGTGCAACACCACCTACTTGCAGGGCCGCTTTGAATCAAGTAAAGCCACAAGTGAAACCTCAGCTGCAAAGCACATACAGTTATAGGTATAGAGTGCAGCAATGCTCCCTCCTCACTGACTGAAAATGTGCAGCAGGTATGAACTCACACGGCAGCAGTTCTCTGAACAGTTTCACACGCATTTACCAGAGATATGGAACCGATGATAGAGAAAAAAATGTGGTTTCCCTGCACTATTTCCACAGAGCTCATTAGAAAACGGTGCTGTCCTGAACAAGCTTTCTCACCTTTTGTTACGCATGTTTCAGCTTTAACAGTAGGTGTACTCTTGCACTGTAACTAGCTATTTTCTGCGTAATGTCTGCGGCTGCGAAGAGGACAACCTATAGAGTATGTAACGCACCATCTTTAACCGCCAGAGTAAGTAGCCCTAAAGCTGTAGCTTGGTCATGTCTGGAGCGTTGTGCTGAGTCTGGCTGAGTTAGAGCGGTGTGGTTAAGACAGAAAACGTGTAAACCTGTTATTAGCCTAACACTAGCTCAGCAGGTTTGCCTGCTAAACGACAGCATGGGACTGTGCACACATCTCCAGGTGAGATGGCGGGACAATAAGTAACGGGGAACTACCACTCGGATCACAAAGTCATCAGATGATACACTCACGGCAGGTTTTTCCCCTTCATGTCTAATGCCCCCAGTATTCTGTGATCCAGAGGCCGATTACGACCGATTCCGTTAGATTATGAAAGCAGCTTCGGTGAAGGTGGTGCATTGTGGTTAACTGGCGGTAGAGGCTGATCAAAGTGATACCACCTGCTGAGCTGTGCAGACATGAGCAAGAGGGAAGAGGCGATAGTTATTTTTATTTTTTGGTGCTGAGAGAAATGTGTCTGTGAATGCTTGTTCTTTTATCAGGGAGTTTGTGATTGAAATCCTAATTTTAGAGTATCATTTGTTCTTGAATGCATGTTTGTGTTTAGAGAATATTTAAAGTACAATTTGAGAAGTTTGGTGTCTTATATACCTCAAAGTGAGGTCACATAGTGGCCCTACTATCAAACTTTAAATCTTGAGAAACCAAATGACGTCATAAATCAAATTTAATTTGTTTTTGGGGGGATTTTTGCTTTTTGCTTTATTTTGAGGGGATTTCTGCTGGCTTATGTAATAGAGAGGCGGGTTGTAATTTATCAGACATCAATGTTTGTTTATAAAGACAAGATTCAAATGACTAAAGTGTCTGCACCAAAATTGCATCTTAATTTGCAGAGCGTGATGTTAAGTTATTAAACTGGTGTACAGTACCTTTACTAAAAGGTGATTGTTTTAGTGTTTTATTGTAAATTAAAGTCAGGTGGTACAAACTGGGCGTTTCTGATCTTCCCGCATGCTCAGCTACACACAAGGAATGCTCTCTCTCTCTCTCTCTCTCTCTCTCTCTCTCTCTCTCTCACACACACACACACACACGTAAAAAAAATAAAGCAATACACCTTCACATTGCCACATTCACAAAGCAATCTGAATAGATGACTGATGACTTCATGTGTTTGCAGTTTGAAAGGTTATCATCAGCAGCAATATTGAACTGACCGGTGATAATCACTGACCTATTTACTAAAGTCAATACAGCAACAATCATAAAAGGCAGTGGAAATAAAAAGCACAGCGCAGGAAATGTAAAGCCTCGGGCCTTTTTTTATTTATACCTCCAGTTTCATTAAAATAGTCCCGAGCAAAGGAAATTATTGTTGTCATTAATGTTGCGTAGCAGC
Source organism: Sciaenops ocellatus (assembly GCA_033000465.1). NCBI lineage: Eukaryota > Metazoa > Chordata > Actinopteri > Sciaenidae > Sciaenops > Sciaenops ocellatus. The sequence goes on from CP136887.1 coordinate 25,755,351, forward strand.
GAGCAACACAGCACACACACAGCATAGCGCCTCAGGTTTGACCAGTCGGGAGAGTATAAATGTGTCACTGTTAGCAGCGATATAAAAAGAAATCTGTTTTGCCACAATTTCTGTTTTTAAAGAAAAAAGTCAGATTAAAGTCAGATTAAAAATGGAAACTGACCCTAGGATATGGTTTGATCCATAAATAGGTAATCTCTGCCCTCCCCCTCCATCCCAGCCCCTTCCTGGTTTTCTATTCCTCCCTTGTCCTTTTCACTTGCTCCTCTGGGACACCATGCATGGACACTACAGGCCACAGCTGATCACACACTCGTGTTGCAGCAAAAAAGGGTCCCTTTCTCACCCGCTGACGTCAACTTCCAATAATTCAATTTGGCAAAAAGAAGGGAGAGAGGAGGCCTGGACACAGAGTGCTCCTTGTGGAGCTCCTTAAATTCACTTTAGAGCTCTATGAGCCCAAGAAGCAGTCTATGACTTCCAGGAAAGTACCTCTTCAAAATGGTCATTGTCAGATGCTGAGTTATATGACCATCGTAAAGCGCAGATGGAAAGGCAGAAAACACAAGTCATGCAGAAGCAAATCTGTCTGCAAATGTATTTACTGACGGCCTCTTGGCAGGATCTGCTTTTCACAATCCTCTGCAAGGAATCTGAGTGCAACCAACCACCCTCCCCCCAAACACACACACACACACACAGCTGAACTTGGAAGCCTGAGTGGATGATGATGATGGTTAAGCTTAAGATTGATCGGTCTCACAGACGCTGCAGACAAATGATAAATAGTCTGTGAGTGGTTTTGTGCATACGGTGAGAAGCAGCAAAGCCACTGACACTCCAAGATCTTTCATCGCCATATGATAGTGTGAGACGAATGGCGAAGTGGAGGGGCTATTAGCGAACTTCCTGCTGCATTGTATCCACACAGGAAGAGCTGGCCAGTCCTGATACTGATCCCACTGATGCCCCTGGTTTCTATGCAAAACACTGTAGAATGAGGCCTTGGTAGGTGCAAAGACTAGCTGAAGAAAACAGTGAGTTCAAGAGCTGCTACTTCCTAATCAAAACTGTGAAGTCTGACTGGGCAAAACAAGAGGAAAAAGGAAAGAGGGGGCCCTTGTCCAGGTAGGCTTTTCCAGCAGGATTACAATCACGGATAAAGCTCTTACTGTACATCTTAGTTCCCCACTTATGATTTTCCTCATTATGGATCTAAACAAACAGAAGTTAGTAAGAGAATAATAAATCATCTGCCATTTCCTCTGGTTTGGCTACGTCTGACAACTGAACAAATAGCTCTAAAAGAAACGCTGGCTGAACGGTCGAGTGAGCAGTCGCACATTCAAACTTTGAATCAACAAGTCAAACAGGTTGTTGATTGAGAAAAGCAGGTTGGATTTGTGTTTGTGTTTCTTGGCTACAAAACTTAAATAAGGTTGGAAGTGGACTACACACAGCCAATTCTTTGACAAATAATGTCGAAAAGAATGACGCAGGAGGTTGTAAGCTGTGAAGTCACTTCTAATAAATAATACCTAATACATGTTTGCTGGTTGTTTCTCTTCTTGAGCTGTTCTTGAGAAGTTTCAGTTCAGATAAGCTTAAAAAACCCACAAATCAAATATCGTTTATGTCATAATGTCATCAATTTAAGTTTTTCTACAGGTGGCATAATCATTTATTGACTTTCGACATATATGATCATATCATATTATCATTTTACATATTTCTATTACAAAGCAATACTATTTACAAAGACCAAACAACTTATATGGCATTTATGATAGCTGTTCCATGTACTTTTAAAATAAGGTCCAAGCAGCATGTTCCCAGCAATCAGAGCTTGGTGTTTACATGCTGAGCTCTCTCTTGTGCTCTCTGATTTCCTGACTCACACTTAAGCAGCACGCAGCTCATGTGTACAGACAGGGACCGGGCTGTGCTGGCTAAGCTTACCATGCTAAAATATGTGCATGTGTTGCTATGTGCAACACAATGTGAGTCTGTAAATGCACAGAGCTGTGTCTGTGGAGCGGGGATATTTTTCGCCTCTGATCAGCAGAGTGGCTGGGCTGGGCCGCTGCCTGCTCTAGCTGCATAAAGATGCAGTGTGTGGACCACTGCTGGGTGCCTGTGTGGCGGTCTACGTCCATTGGCTTGACCCACCACAAGAGGAGGGAGAGTGGGGGGAGTGTTTGGGGGGGCAGGGAGGTTATATTTATATGCTCGTTACCCCAGTTCAACCTGGCAAACACGGGGATATCCCCGAGCTGTTTTTATGGCTGGATGTTGATTCCAACAATAAATCTCCGCACAGTTACAAAGTTGAGAGGATTTCTCAATGGTACACTTGTGTTGTTTTATTTCACTGTAGCGCACTGACATAAATATGTGCACTTCTAAAATGTCGTCATGAAAAAAACTGTATACCAACAATGTTTGTAATGAGTAAAAATAGGAAAATAGAAGCAGCCGATGACCGCCTACATGCATGAGACGTGCTTACCAGAAAGAGCATCTCTTAAAAACACCACAGCGATTCCTGTTGAGTCGAGATGCACCAACTGGGAAATTCTGGGCCGATAATGCTGGAAAATGGAGGTGATTGTTTCTATAATATTCTGTATTTAGCTGGTGCAAAATGAATGCATCACTTTGGCCAATGACATCTGTGAATGCCTTCTTATTTGCTGATAGCCCATCATCTGATACCAGTGTCCAGTCAAGAAATCACCCCTACTGATGAACACCAAAATGTAACCAGAATTAAACAAGGACTGCAGGTTAGCATATTGTCAATAATATCACTGATATTAATATTATGGCCTGAGTCTGAAGTCACAAATGATGTTGTTTTCCAAGAATCGGAAAAAGGAGATTTCTTTTAAAACAGTGTCTTTGGCTGAAAGATTGTTGTTCACAGCATAAAATGACTTATATTCTTGCTGCCAGTTCCTGATGCTTTTAGCTCTCCTTAGATTTTCACAATGTTCATGACGCGCTCTGTATACCAGGCTGTAATGCACTTACCTGTGTGCCAGTTCTAAAATTAGTGACTCATGCTCTGACATAAAAAAAAATGTTTTCAGAAGAAAAAAAAAACACACAAAAGAAACCTCATGAAAACGCAGTGGTGCTGTTACAGTGCTTTTATCACAAAGTAGTATTTTCTTTGTTTATGGGCTCATTATGAAATAGGAGCAACATATTAAAATATAAATAAATATATCTGAATTCACAATAGGAACACTATTCAAGTGTTAAAAAAACGGATTAGTTTTCATGGTTATCTTAAAAAGAGAAATAAATAAATAAAAAACACAGTTTGTTTAAAATAAATATATTGCTCGGCTGTGTGCAGTTGTTTTTTCTTAATTATCACCAGCATCCTTGTTATTTGACCTTGTAGCTTATAGACCAGTGCCATTAGAAGACGCACATTCAATATAGTGTGTTGCTATGCTAAACAAAAGTCTCATGAGGCGTTGTATGTATGACATGCACCCAATATTCAACATTTCTTCTACTGAATATTGAATTAAAACTTCTCAGTTGTGGTGAGAGTTCACATTTTTGTGAGGGCACCAAGACCTGGACTTGGCATCCCAGTCAGGGAGGCCATTATCATGCTGGCACCAGTACAGGTCAGGACAGGAGCTGCACATTAGTAAAGCCAAGTCTAACTCTAGCATTGCCATTTACTTTGGCTCCATTTAACTCAAATCCACACGGTTTCATTTATCTCGTTATGTCTAAGTGTGAACCACAATATCTCGATATGAGAATTTGGAGACCTCGAAATGATAATTTACAGGTCAATCAGCAACAACACTGATAAATTTCACGGAACTTTGAGGAAGAATGCAACAATGAAATGAAGGATATACTGGAAGAGGAAGAAGCCACAGAATCTAGCGTCACGTTCAGTGTCACTTCCTCTACTGATGACATCACTACCGTGGTACTGCTTTCACAGCACCCACTTCCTGTCAGCCATGAGCTAAAATTTACATCTCTTAAAAGTGAAAGAAGAAAAGAGATAATCCATTGAATCACTGCAGCCAACTGACATAGAAAACATACAATATACCACACAGATCATGGTAATAACAGTGCAGCAATGGAGCACTTCCAATTTTAAATAAATCACTTTTCTGGAGAGCATAGTGTTTTAAAAAGTTGTTTTTTTTCCTTAAAGAGAAATGATGAGTTGCAAAAGACAGATGGTATAAAGTCAACAACAGTAGTTAAGATCCAATATAGAAGAATAGAAGAATAAAATAGAAGATGCAGGATATAATGATGCACAGATGTAAAATGGCACCATGGAAGAAGACAAAGAACTAAAAACTATAAAAGGTTTAATTTTGCTCATATGGCTGCTTTCCAATGTTTTCTAAAACTCCTCACCTTTTGTGAAACATGATTAATCTGAATAAAATTCCAAATGAGTGACTTCAAACAATTAAAATAATGATTGCGGATTATTAACGTGACGACACAAAACCTGGTGTAGTCAACGGATCAAGATTCATTTTTCTTTGGTATCTCTCTGGTCAGTTACTCTAATCAGGAAGTGAATGATTCATTGAGAGAAAATGAGTCCACATGTGGTTACATGTCTAATCTGCCTGACTGGCACTGCCGCATTTCCTAGAATCCAACACAGGAGCCCTGAATGGGGAGCCACACTGGAAATTACAGAGACCACCCTCAAACCATTCGGTATGTCTACTACCCTCAAAAACATTATACCAACATTTACATCTAGTAGAACTCCAGATATACATGAATACTATCAGAAAAACTACAATAAAACATGATAATACATCTCACATCTCACGCATGTTACAATCGCTTAAAAAAAAAATCAGTTTTAGTCCATGATGGGAACCTCCTCTCGCTGTGAGGTGTTTCTTTTGAAAAACACTATGTCAGTCAAGAGCCTCCTTACAAAACTGACAATAGTGCTGCAATGTTGCAACACCAATGAGGGAGGTCCGTTTACACTGTTACGCATTTTGACCTTGAAACAAATTATTAGTTCCTGTGACATCAGAGGCAAAGAACCTGCCGTCATAGCGGCACTTCTGATTAAAGTGCGCATTTAAATTTCCCCCCATGCCAGCCAGCTATAGAGCTCCATTGAGCGTTCATGTATGTGAACACACACAATCACACATGCCTGAATGCATGTGTGATTGTGTGATAATGCCGGGCCAGTCTGACAGGCACCGTGCATAATCGCTTTAGGGCGGGAATTGCACAACAATGTGGGTCTGGGTAATGCCTGTGGTTTGGGGCCCTCAGCAGTGAGCGGTCCCGTAAAAGTGTTGCTCCACACACACACACACACACACACACACACACACACACAAGCTATGAGAAATTGATGGGACACCACATTTTTCTGTGTGAAGAGGCAACAAGGGTTTTCACTTCTCATTTGGACAGTGAAATTATTCAAAATCCATAAACAAGTTCCTCTTCTCACACCGTAAAACAATACTGAGGTCTTCCTGTTAACCCCACAGGAGATTTTCCAAATCTTTCTTACTGTTGACAAGTTGTGATGCCAGACGGAGCAACAGCATATTCTGTGAAACAAACTGCCATGCCTGGGCAAACCCACTGCCAAAACAGACGATCACGTGCTCTCGACCTGCTACTACCAAACCCGCACTGAGAAAAACAAAACAATCTGACTCATCCTAAATGACTGTTTACCTGACCACGGCGCTGGATGTCAACTCTATTTTTTTCGACTCCAGAGTAAAACAGCCTGCGTGGGCACTTGCGGGCTTAGTCCTGTTGAATGAGGCTTTGCTCTCTGCTCATATCTTTTTATATATCACTTGCACATTACACTCTTACTGGACACTCATTGAATCATCTGTCCTCTGGTCAATAGCCAAAAAAAAAGAACTGACAAAACTCTGGCAGGAGTGCTGCAGGCTTGTGTGATGCCAGCGTCTGAAGGTGGGTGGAAACACCCGTGTACACATTTGAAATGATTTGTTTGAATTCGTTAAATGAAAGGGGCACTTTACGGGGATTTTCCTGGGTCCTTTCCAGTGAGATAAAGGCTCTGTTAGTGTGAAGTTACCGGCTGAAGGGCCAGCTGTGTCACTAACTGAAGCTGAAAATATCACATAATATAGTAGATGTTTTAATAGATCATGTTCAAATTAGGTATGTTTAACTTTTTTTATATCTATTTTAGAGAACTATTGTTGCCAGTTGCACTTGTTTTTGCATTGAACTAGAAAAACTGTGAGATATTCTTAAAACCTAAATCTAAAGTAATCCAATAGGGGATTTTGAAAAGATTCAAATTCAACCGCTGTATAATAAAACCAAATTTTCCTTTTCTGCTTTGACAAGCACTGATAACTCATTCTAACAATCATAAAATGTACTAAGAAAGGATTTTAAGGATGTTTTTCTCAGCTGTCTAAAATCTTTTATTGGAGCAGAATAAACCTTGACTGAGTAATGGAGTTTGGCAGAGCGTCTGGAACATCAAAAAACATATCAACCCCCTGCAGATACAATGTGTTTTGTTCAACGTAGCAACAGAAAGCTTAATTATTGCCCCTTTAACGTAAAACTTATTTACACGTTTACACCACGTTTACTCGGTTCTGCATGTTTTAGTGACATTTTAATGAAGAAAAGTCTAAAACAGACAGACAAGCAGAGCAATGACCCAACAGAATCTCTGTCTCAAACTGTTCTGAGACACAAAGACAAGCAGCAAAGCCTCTTCGACTCGGACAGACAACCAGACACAGACATGATCCTCTGTGTGGTATGTGCTTCTGACATTGCCCACTGGCATCCTTCCATAGCATTCAGGACATGCTGTTAAAGGTTTACTGTGAAACAATGACCCAGACAGCACCGGCACATGGAATCAATTGTCAATACTAGTTTGAGGTTGGAGTGATATGAGCTCATAGCTACAGAATGGATCCATAAATAAAGACACGTGTACCACACACATACATAAACACCATTCAATATCCCTGCGGTGCCACACTGACCTGCTTTTGATTGCAGCCAGTGATTAATATACTAAAATGTTTCTTGGTAGCGGTAATGAGAGACAGACAACAACAGAGAGTACCAACGCCAGGACTGAGAGGTAAACAAATGTGGAGCAGGACAGGAGGACAACACGAGGTTGTGAAACAATCTGTGGGGCTACTAGTTTCACACTGTTGCTCAATCAGATCAGTGTGGATGGGTTACATCACCTTTAACAAGACAATGTTTGTCACTCATCGACATCACATTCTGATACCATACTAACACCTAAACAAGTCATTCTACAGTGGGTTTCCTTTCCTACAATAGTACATATATTAATACCGATGTGAAATGTGGAGTACCTCAGGGATCTGTTCTTGGTCCTTTGCTTTTATATATATATGTGTATATATATGTGTGTGTGTGTGTGTGTATATATATATATATATATATATATATATATATATATATATATATATATATATATATATATATCTTGGCCAAATTATACAGAGTTATGATATAAATTTCCACTGCTGTCTGAGCTATATGGATGCACATCTCTTAGTAAATAATAATTGTCAAGTAGTATTGTCAAGTAAACAAAAAGCTGTAGTTTTGCGCACTGCTGTCAGTAACCAAAATATTTAGTTTTCAGAACAGAGGTTTACCTCACCTTTTCACATTTTATTTACAAGTTGTCAAATGCTATCAATCTTTTTTTGTAGTCTAAGCATACACGCACATGCACATGGCAACCATGACCCCACAACAAACCCCAAATTCCAATTTAACCCCTGCTAACACGTAGTGTTCATCAATGCCCACAGCTGCTTTTGAACATGGTGTGCCAGCTATGGTGATTCAGCACATCAAAGCACCTAGTGGCATGAAAAGCAATGGGAGGGGGCAGGGGGGCAGTTGTAAGGAGATACCGGATTAAAATCAGCTGGGGAGAAAAGGAAAGTCAGAATATCACACCACAATAAAAAAGATATAAAAGCCTGTGCTGGAATGTTCCCTGTGTCGGCCTGTCTGTCTGTCTGCCATCGTGTCTGTGCATCTGCCAGCAGCAGGGCTTTAATTATGAGGCCCAGGTTATGTGCACACGCACACACACACACACACACACACAGGAGACTAGCGTCCCACATATCTCTAACACAGTGCCTCACAGTTCCGCTGACTAACCAGTGGCACCAGACTTTGGCCTGCGGCTCCCTGATTCCAGTAAATGTCTTGTTATGCAACTCCTAACAAGTGTCACCCAGTCTGAACTGAAAGAGCATTCTGGATCTCTCATGCTGCTCTCTCTCTCTTTCTTTCTATTTATCTCTTAATTTCTCTCTGAAGACAGTAAGCGGTTAGCTCCATAGGGGGGCAGGGGGGGTCCAGTAACCCTTCAAAGCACGAAGTGTGCCCTGCTTTGTGCAGAGGCAGAAAACCAGGAATGGAGAGGCAGGCAGCGCAGGCAGGAAATGGGGAGGAGGGCAAGGAGAGCTCCTCCAGCTCTTTGCCTGAGAAACACAGCTGCCCCTCATGTCTTGGGGCATTGCCAAGGTTGGACTCCTCGACTGCCTCAGGGGGGTGAGAGGTGTGTATCTGTGTGTGTGTGTGTGTGTGTGTGTGTGTGTGTGTGTGTGTGTGTGTGTGTGTGTTAAACCAGTAGAAACAGGAGGACTGCTGTTCTATCCAGCACTCTGTCCTACTAATACACATTCAGAGCCAGAGAAACAAGCAGTTTGTGATAAAGTACAACCAGCTTTATGCTCACTCAGGACTAATTACATACATCCTCACTCAGCTATATTTGGTCGTAGCTGGTTCCTAGCTATGACCAAATATAGCTAATAAAACAAAACCGCGTGACTCCACATACTCACATACTTATCAATCAGTTGAACTTGAAGAAGTTAGAATTACCTTTAATGTGATGTTTAAGTAGGGTTGGGCAACACATACCACACAACAATAGAAATCAGTCAACCGTGGAGATTGTGCTACACCGTTGACAATAATGTGGCACTCCCCTTGATGTCTCTAGTTGTATTAAACCTTTATGTACAATTATATGAATCAATGAGCCAGATTGCTTTATTGTAAGCACTATACATATATTGCAGTATGTTTGCATCAATTGTGTGTTCTGTTGTACCCTACCTACTATTATACTGCATTTATTTGTCAATGGCGAGGTTCAAATGCAGTCTCTGCTAAACTCAATGCAAAGGAGCAGTCTGGGTATGAGGTAGCTCAATAAATCATTCAAGATAATTCATCAGCTGACATTATCTTATTGCAGGTTATCAGTTATTGGTATGTGACAGCTGAAAACTAGTTTTGAGGTCATTCACAGTGTCACCATTAAATAGTTTGTCCACCAGAGATGGCTGACAAGATTTTACACTGTAAAATGTCATACTGAGTAAATAGTTTGGTCACAATTTAAAGACAAAACAAATCTAAGGGATCTGTATTAATTTTGTCTTGTATTTATTTAACGGCAGATATATTATTACCAGTTTTTTAAACCATAAATCATAATGGCCTCAGAACCTCTTTATTGATCTGGCTGTTGTTGGGTTTAGAATACCTTATTTTGGTGGTCACAGCAAAAAGCAAAGTGAAGCTTGAAGGCTATGAGATGCTTCACTTCATCAGATCAACTCTTGTCAGTGTAACTAAATTAAAACAACACAACTTCCATCCTGAATATCAATCAGCAGTCAGGTCCCTGGGACCAATGACACTGGTTATAGAGTCACGTTAGAGATGCTTGTCCTGTATTCAAAGATTCCCCCTACACACACACACACACACACACGCAACCTACTAGAGTCTCTCCTCTCGATGATACCTACAGTGTTTACTGTAAGACTAAGCGAGATTGGAGTCAATGGGTGCATTTACATGGTAATGACCCTAGTGTCACTTGCTGTACAATCTGCTCTGACCTACGTGTTTGTCACAGTTTGTTTTGAGATCCGTGGGAGTGTTTACCAGCGTAGGCTGAGGAATTTCAGGTCAAGAGAGCGTCGTGTACAGAGAAAACTTGCGACTGAATTGATCTCGATACTGACATCAAAGAGCACCTGAGCCATCCAACTCCACTGGCTGAAACCAAATATTTATCCTGCAGTGACGTACGTATAGTAGAGGAATACAAGAAAGAACAGATTTTTGGCAGGTATGCAAGGATGTGTGTATATATTATGCTGTATTAATGCATGTGTGGAATGTGTGTGTGTGTGTGTGCTGCAGCCGGAAACACTGTTTGTAATACTTGAGATACATACATTAATAACATTTGGAGGGAGATGAAGAAAAAAAAAGGTGAACGGGGCATATTAGGAATAAATAACCGTCTCTGCAGAGAGTTTTGGTGATACATCATTTGTGCCATCTGTTCTTCTTCCTGTTGGATGGCGCCCTGTGCCAGGGCCAGTGTCCAGTCCACTCACAGAGCTTCTCCAAGCTGGTCCCACCTGGCACAACTGTCCTCAAAACTCACACTGTCGCAGACGGCCTGAGAAGTGTGGAGGCTGTCGTGACTCAGTTCAAACATGACCAACTGTGGAGGATCGGCAGCTCTGAGAAACAAGCTCGGCCGCAAACAATTACAGAGCAGACAGCTTTAATAAGAGATTAATGGAAACTCTATGTTCGCTCCAGGTGAGAGATCGGAGACTGAACCTAAAGTGAATTACAACCAATGTTTTAAAGGTGCTGAACAATCAATGGTGCCTAGAAACAAAGCTTTGTGTTGTGACTGTCATCGTGCAGCACAAACTTCAGCCTGAATATGACATAACACTCAACCAATGAATCCGCCCAATATTTCCACAACAAACAGAGCATGTATACTACTCGTTCTGATCGTCTTTTATTCTCTCTCGAAGGTTCATCGAGTTGAAATCAGAGGTTATTTGTTTTGACTGCTTTTATTTAAATGTCTGGAGTCATTCTGCAAAACTGGTGTCTTTGGAATGTGGTCTCCCACACGATTTACATAATATCCATGTTTCCAATCAGTCATGTCGCCTCAGTCGAGACAGACAAGGCAGTCGAGGATGAAAAGGCTATACTAGAAAATAGAAAGACTTGATTCATCACTTAAAAATAACTGCAAACAGAGAGCAGCACAGAGTTAAATATCGATTATTTAATGAAACTGTTTGGAAGTTTCTTTTAAAATAATAAATCAAAGAAGACTAAACAACATAACAAAAACCACACGTCTGGCCACAAAAATTACCATTCAACACTGTCATCTTTCCTCAGCTCCTCTCTGGCCCTCGCCCCAGCTCATAAGTAAGCTCGCTCTGAAAAGACAATGTGTGATAGCCCCCCTGTGTGGAACCGAGGGGAGCTCTATGAATAACTCCCCTCGCAGCAGTGAATGGCACTTTGCTTTCCCACAGTATTACTCAGTCTACACCCCCAACATGGCAGGATAAGCAGTAAGCCCAGGCGGTGGCTGAAAGCCCCTCTTCAAGCCGCCAATCACACAATAACTGTTAAATGGTTGGAACTACACTGAGAAACTTCGCTGTTTACTTTGGTACATTAATAAAGATACAAAGACATGTTCATAGTCTTTGGTACTGTGACTCTGCTGCATGTTTTACAATGATGTAAATGATCTACTATTGTAGGTAATGATGCTGGAGATAGTTAACTCACGGTCACTTGTCTGAACTACACTCTTCTATATAATAACGTCCGAATTACACTGTAACCAGAGAGGATAACTGTGATAACCACAGTCAACATGAGCCCTGATCTTTTTTTTACCTCTGCAACGTCAGACTACGTGACCAATACTCTGTAGGCGTTTGTGTTTGAAGGTGTCGCCTGACCACAAACTGCCTTTACATTCTTCTACTTTACATACCCTGTTAGCTGCCACAGACTCACTGTATATTATCCTTGGGTCCCCATATATTCAGTTCCCCACATTCATTTAGTTTTATTAATCAACCACAAGTCATTCAGGATGAGCATTCTTTGGAATGGAGAGAAATGTATAAGCAAATGCCTAATTCACGTCCATAACAAGGACACTTGCACACACGTGTGCACAAGATTTGCACCACTCTGCTCAAAGGAGTGATCAGAAAAGAACATTTCACATATAAATCATAAAAGCCATAGATTACAATAGATATAAAGCACAAGCAACACATATGATGAGCGCTGCTTTTCCTTAAAGGACCAAACCTACTTGGACAATATTGCCACCCTAGCAACATATCTGCCCACTGGCTGCTATGTTTACTGTGTGTATTTCACCACACTGAAGGGGTTTTTCCACTCATATAATTTGAGTGACGGCAGTATGTTTGACAGCTCAACATGAGTTTTGTGCTTTTTATAAACACTGAGGTCAAATGGAGGAATATGAAACCAGGCGTTGCTGAAAACTGCATTTGTGCTGCTCAACTTGAGAAAATGGTTAGAAAATCTGAATGAGTTGTAATTGATTTTTCTTTTTTTAATTCATCTGCCTGAGTGATTCAGAATTAAACAAGAAATTCTCGTTGGCATTTGTGACTGACATGAGTGTGTCATCTCTCAGCACATGACTCAAACATGGGAGCCTCCTCTGACAGGGGGAGAAACAAAGAAGAAGAAAAAACGTGACGACTGCTTTAAATTTCATTGCCAACCCAGACAGGCTATAACAGAGGGAAGTCGTAATAAATCTCTCACTGTGTGACTATAGCTTCAATATGATTTCCCGCTGGGAGAGTAGACTGTCATTAATTTATTGTCAGACACCACTGAAAGTATGAGTCTCCAAAGTGAGGTTTACGCCCTTCAATAGTGTTCAGTGGGAGGGCCTGTCACACCACACAGGAAAATTTTAAGTCCCCTCTTGTGTAATGTTTTGGACAGTCTCCAGGACACATGAATGCTCCTGGTATCTCCTTACGATACAAGCCAAACACAGCTTCATTCAAAGGACGCACTCTAATATGAAAAACTGTGAGTTAACCTTAAAAATCGATCCTAAACAGCAGAGAGAGGAAAGTTGTCCCAAACATACCAAGCCAGAACTCGCAGCATTTTTGAATAGCACATTGAGAGAAGTAATAAGGCAAAGAAAGAGAGAGAGAGAAAGAGAGAGAGAGAGAGAGAGAGAGAGAGAGAGAGAGGAGAGAGAGAGAGAGAGAGAGAGAGAGGAAAAAAAACCCTGTTGAGTCAGCAGACTTATATAAATCACATACTGCAGGGAGAAGTCAGATGACTGTCTAGGGTCATGGTATTGGTCAGTTTACTGAAGTGCCAATGAAGGGAGACATGGTTTCACAAGCAAATGATAAACAATTTAACAGTCACTTAACACTTCATGCATGCTCTTTTGTCAGTGTCCAAACATTTGTGGAAAAGAAAAGTAAAGATCCTATGCAAATATTAGCAGAATTCGCTGCAGGAGATGCGATACAGTGATAACCATAGATGATGGAGATGAAAAATAAACAACCCTGACCAAAAGGCATTATACAGTTACAATAAAGTGACTATTAAACAACACAGAAAAACCAGAGATCCCTGGAGGGATATCACAGAGATACCACAGGAGATAAAACATAGCATAAAGCACAATAAAGTCCCTGTGAAGTCACTGTTAAGACACACCAAAACGCCCCACTGGAAAACTTCGTACAACAACCAGCACAGGCAGCTGCTTTAAAGCAGCACCAGCCATAAGCCGTCATCCATGCTGTGGAAAAAGATGGAAAAAACAAAATCTAACGTACCTTCCAGCCTGCAGAGCTATTGCTGTCGCCTTTGTCCTTGAAATAAGGCACACTCTTCACCATCCAGTCATAAATCTGAGACAGAGTTAGTCGGTTCTCAGGAGAACTTTCGATAGCTTTGGTTATGAGGTCTGCATATGACATATTCCCCCATGCGTTTCGCCGGGAGGAGCTGCTCTTCCTCTGGGCAGCGGCGGCAGCTGCGGCCGCCGAGGACGACGAACCGACCGGGGAGGAGAGCAGAGGCACCTGCTGCTGCTGCTGTTGCTGATGATGATGATGCGGGAGTTGCGGGTTCGGGTGCTGCTGCTGATGCTGCTGATGTTGCTGCTGATGTTGTTGCTGCTGCTGCTGCTGCTGCTGTGGAGGTTGCTGGTGGATGCAGTTCTCTTGACACTGGAAATCAGTGCACAGGATGACAGGCTTCTGCTCTGTGAAGTCTTCGGTCTCCTCCAGCAGGCTAAGGTTGTTGATAAAGTCGGCGTTGCCGGTGGGCTCCTGCTTCACAGACGGCACCGGCGAGGACGTGTTGGAGTCGCCCGGGTTGATGAACTCCGGCCGGGGCAAGGGCCAAGTGCACGACCGGGGCCGCGACAGGGGCTCAAAATCCGGGTCGATTTCCACCAGGTGTGGCTGCTGGGCCGCTTCCGCCATGGTCGAGAGGTGACGGAGCCGAGAAGTGTTACAATGTCACGTAAATGTGACGAACCTGTCGTCCCTCAAAAGTAGCAACTTCGCCTTTGAAATGTGAGCGAACACGAGATAAATCTGTCCGGGAAAACAGTGCTCCGCCTGGGCGCAAAGTCTGCACTGGAAGTCACATCCCAAGCCGGTAAAAAAATCTGTGTTAACAACAGTAAAAAGTGTTTCTAAAAAGTCCTATCATGAGAAACAAAAGTTGTCTAAGTGCCCACAGTGTGTTGACCCGCTGCTTTGTTGTTGTTATCCAGTCGTAGTGATGTTCCGTCTGCGCCCCGAACAGCCTGTTGACTCTCTGTGTGTGTACAACATGTGAGGACTTACTGGAACTATCATTTGTCAGCTGATACCGCCCACATGTGATTGACGGCAGGAGAGCGCCAATGAATATCATCGAAAGAGTTGGGTGAAAAAATAGTCCTTGTTTTCATTCTTTCGTCTAGTAAACATCAGAGAGAGAAAAAACTTTTAACTCACAAGTGCGTTTGTGTTTCTGTCTAAAAATAATATATCAGCTCACCACTAATTGATTTCAAATTAAATGTGGCCAATTATTTTACACGCTACGGTAATTTTGTCAGCATGTTGCTTTATAACTAATTAATTAAATCAAATTGAATGAGAGGACGTTTTCACATTAATTCCCATTAAGCCTGACTAATTGATGTTTTGGGCTCGAATAGCCTGTATTTAGTCTATAAGTCATCTGTCATCTGGTATTTATAGAAGAAGATGATAAAATATTTTATCACGTGTAACACAGCTACTCCTCATGATGAGCTTTAGGAGCTTCTAAATTAATTATCCAACCGAGGCTACTCCAGCTGCTGCTGCTGCAGGTAATACTCATAGCATATAATAATTTAAAGCAGAGTTTACAAAGTGTTAAAACAAACCCCAAATTGCATATAATTTCTCAAAAATAGCATTACTGTAAAAAATGCTGATCTGAATTTTGATCATGTGTAATAGTAATGAAAGTAAAAACATTAAGAAAAGATTCAAACCTATTTTGATTGAAAGACACGAGGAAAGAGAGCTCCCTCCGTGTAACATGAATGCAGCTCAACAGTTTGTGTCCTCAGCTGCAGTCTGACAACTTGTTTCAGCCAACTATGGACTTTATTGTCATCTTGTGGCCATTGTTAGGTATTACAAACAGGCACAGGAGCTCACCTCTTCCGCATTTTGCTCTCTAGTCAGCGTGACAAACATTAACACCATGCTTGAGATGATTTTCTACTAGAGTGCGTTTTTGTTCCATGTACTTAACAGCTGTCAAATAAAATGATATGCAGACATGCAGCATTCTACTTTTGTTGCAACCAGATAACAGTGTCAAGCCATATAGAGTTATAAATAGAACCTGCATGGAATCTGTTAGTTTCAAAATAAAATAAATAGTTTATTGCGTTTTAATAATGATACAGAGCAAATCAAGATGAATACAGAAATAAAAAAAATGTAATCTTCTCAGCAGTGTCAACAGTCACATTTAACAGTGAAAGGCAGGAAGTCCACAAGTGTCCAGAAGTCTAATTATAACCCCGATTGTCATGCTTTAATTTTGTGTTTAAAATAAGTTGTTTCCTGTGTCGTTCTATCTTCTTCTGGACATCTTACAACTCCGTTGGCGTGCGTAAAGGCGCGCTGCAGCGCATGGCAGGAACAACCTGGTGCAACCTATCGATATATTTCACAAGACGCTGCCGAGAAAACGGAAGTACAGTAAGATTTCAAGCACATTGAATTTCTTGGCAATTGCTTAATTTTTTGTTTCGGAGATTATCCTTTCCAGAAAAAAAAAGTAAAAAGTAGTTTCATTATGCGTATTGATGCTCATATTGAAACTTATTTTGTGGAAGAGTGGGCGAGTTTGTGTATATGAGGGAGCCACAGTCATCTTGTTCTCACATGGAGCAACGTGCCGACAGCTTGTAGTGCAATAAATGTTTGTGAGAGAAACAAACGAGAATTAAGATAAAAGACAGCATAACAGCATATTTTGGACCAACATGGCTACACATCCCATAGTCCAGGCAATCATCGACTTCTCAGCTGGAGCAATAGGTACGTTATTTTATCTATCTATCTATCTATCTATCTATCTATCTATCTATCTATGTAGACCACGGGACTTCATAAAAAGGTAAAATATAGGCTATTAAAAAGTCAAATTATTCGTCATTAGTTATCACAGTGAGTGTGCATAATAACGTTTTCTGTTCCTGGGACTTTCCACTATGACACCTCAACTGTTGGAAAAAGCATGTGAGTATGAATAAATACCATTATTGGTATTGGTATATTCAAGATAACCACTAAAACACACACCAGTGAGATTCTTTCTTTTTTACATTACATACTTTCAGTGGTGTCTGACAAGGATGTCTCACAGCATCCTTCCCTGTCTATTCAGGGTTAAGAGGAAATGTTGGCTTTGATCAGGGACAGCCATAGTGGTCTGTGTACTGTAGATCTGCATGTCCATACAATACAGTATATAGATATATACATAATGGTGACGGAGCCTTTGTAGTCAAGTCTCCTCACTTTTAAAAACACACTTTTAAAAAAAGAGCATATAGTTGATCTATTTATGTTTTATGATATGTTTTATTGTACTAGATTTATAGTGTTAATGCTCATTGTTATTGTGCTCTGCCTTATTGTAAAACACTGTTTTGAAAGGTGCTATTTCCTAAAGTTTGTTATTATTAAGTTTATTACTATAATTACTTATCTGGTCTGACTGCTGATTTCTGAAGGCTGAATCTCACCCACTATGGGTGTGTGTTCCAAAGTAACATCTGACATCTCATTATATCTGGAGAAGAATGATAATAGAGAGTTCAAACTGTTCCCTGGACTCTTCTGGACTGGGCACTTCTGCTCTGACAAGTCACAACATCAAATTTATTTGTCCTACTGAATCTCAAAAAGACATCTGTTGAAATCCTTCCTCAGGCGGTACAGCATGTGTGATGAGCGGTCAGCCCTTCGACACCACAAAGGTGAAGATGCAGACATTCCCCACAGCTTACCGTGGCTTCATCCACTGCTTCGTATCCACCTTCAGGCAGGAGGGACTACGTGGTTTCTACAAAGGCACCACGCCAGCCCTTATAGCCAACATCAGCGAGAACGCTGTGCTGTTCTTGAGTTATGGAGTCTGCCAGGATGTGGTCCGCTATTTGTGCAAGGTGGACAAAGGGGCCAATCTCAGGTTTGATACTGACATTTCTCTGTTTATTTCACAATATTCTCCAGAATTGTGGCGATGAGCATCATTTTGACATGTATGTCATAATATAAATCTGGACCAAGACTGTAGTTCTTTAGCCAAGTTTCCTGACCATCTGTGAGGCTTCTTAGAATTTTCTTATTCAAATTCTTTTTGATTAAAGTTTTACTGCTAATGTCGACATTTTTAACAGTATTAGCTGCTGTTTCCTGTCACCATGCCTTGCTCAAGAAATGATGTCACCATTCACCTCTGGTGAACTGCAGAGGAAGCTGAGGTCAAGAGGAAAACCAACTTTTGACATCAAGTCATTTTACACTAGTTGGCTAACCAAAAAATTAAGCAATAAAATGATGGCTTTAAAACACTGTTAAAGTTTGCCACTTAATGGCAAATGTGTTTATTACAGCTTATGTAAAGCAGGAGAAATACATTTGTTGTCACACAATCAAATGAGAAGCTGTTGTGGATGTTTACAGTAATCGTCATGAGACAGCTCTGTGGAAATGTTGCAAGTGAATTTGTGACATATTTTATGAATATTTCATATTCAATACATAACAGTAACAGCACAGAACCACCGCCCAATTAACCCAAAGAGAAATGAAATAACTGCAGGAAGTATGTGTCAAGCAGATTATTCCATGTAAATATTGCATCAGAAATGACTTTTCCTGAGATTTCTAGGAACTTTTTATACAATTCTCTGTCTGTATTATGTTTTGTTTTTTTTAACAATCATGCATACTTTGCTAGACACTTATACTGCTGGACTTAGTACTTTGACTGTATAAGACATAAGACAATAAATTCAAACTACTATTTCCAATGTCAACAATTAACCTTTAAACTCAATACGTGTTGTAATTCAGTTTTTACGACAAAGAGCAATGTCCTTCACTGCATTATCTTGGACTGGTGTGGTGTGTTCAATTATCTGTAAAGAACCGATTAAACACCCTAAGTGGTGTCTGCAGTCGCCCCAACAACCTTCCCTTGAGAACATAGTAACATTTTAAGTGACACAAATATACTATTACAATACTTTCAATCTTAGAAAAACTGTATTCATATAAATCGTATAAATTTCAGGTGTATAGCCAGGAGCCAATTCCATGACATTTAATGAGAAGTTGACTTTGTGTACTGAAGGCTTTTTGTTCGAGCTCTTTGAGGTAGAAACAATTCTATCAGATCTGGACCAGGAAATGTAACCATACTCCCAGAAAATCATCTTGGGTACATTCAGAGGATGCTTTTCCATTTAGTGCACTTAATATTCAAAAAAATGCAGGTCATTTGTGTGTCAGCAGACTACAACAGAGCAAATGCAAGAGTAAACTAAATTGTCATTAAAATACAAAAGAAATTATGTTTTTGTCTAAACATTTAAATGTCCTGAGTAGACTTAAGTGGTCTTTGTGGATTCATGCTAAAACCCTTTGTTGTTTCTTCCCTCTACTGTACTCCTTTTCTTTGCTCCCCAGTGATATTCAGAAGGCATCTGCAGGGTCTTTAGCCTCCATCTTCTCCGCCATGGCAATATGTCCCACCGAGCTGGTGAAATGTCGGCTGCAAGCCATGCACGAAATGGAAATATCTGGCAAGATCGCAAGTGGACAGAGAAGGTTGGTGTGACTAAAATGGGACGATGAAACAGGCAGTACATGTTCACATTAAATTAATTGTAAGATAATGAGCATTAATTTCATTTGATACATGTTTGACTGTATTTTTGTGGTGTGACTTCAGCACTGTGTGGACAGTAGTGAAGACAGTGTTGAAGACAAATGGCCCCCTGGGTTTCTACCAAGGACTGACATCCACCATTGTGAGGGAGATACCGGGCTACTTCTGCTTTTTCGGGGCCTATGAACTGTGTCGGACCAAATTTGCTCAGTACATGGGCACGGACAAGGACAGTATAGGTATGGTTATATCATTTTCCATTTAAATTTAACAACGCATTTTTGCACTTTCTGCTGTGCACTTGTTTCTGTGATCTGCTACCACAGTTCGGTCTTTGCAGGTATTCTTCCACTCATGTTCAGTGGTGGTTTTGGGGGAGCTTGTCTTTGGCTGGTGGTCTATCCCATAGACTGTGTGAAGTCCAGGATCCAGGTGCACTCTTTAACTGGGAAGCAAGCAGGCTTCCTGAAGTCCTTCTTGGGTGTTATACGCACTGAGGGTAAGTAATTCAACCAGATGGATTCTCAACAGCGCAGTTCTCACATTTTACAAGATAAATAAACAGGGAAGCACAACTGGGTGGTTTAAATCACATGATAATCATCATATAAGCACAGTTTGAAGAACAGCAACTGTATAATTAGACTTCTTGAGAACAACATTGGTTTGGTAAAGAACAGTGTTGTCAACACTTCTACCCCACTCACTTCATAACAAGTTTAGACATCCAGAAATCTCTGAAACCTCTGCAGAGATGTATTTCTCGTCATAGTAGGAGTTAATAAAAAAAAAAGATTCTTCAACAAAAGAAAAACACTGTTAAATACACTCTTTCTGAGACATCGAGGTATTCTTCCACCATGTCTGATATCCAACATTTGCCTTCCTCTGGAGGTATCTGGATGATCCTCACAGATGATTTACACAAGCTGTATTTGTTTTTCTGGTGTTACTGTCTCATGGTGCTAGTCAATGTTGATAATGAGACAAAATTATTCAGAATTATTCACCCCTCCACCCCCTGAAGGAGATAGGGTTGTTTTAGCAGCAAACAGTAAGACTAAAAACCTACAGTGTAAAGGGTGTCCAACATAACAGCAGCAAAGCATCTTAAGATAAAAGTTTAAATGTGCTGTACATATAACAACATAAAACAACAAAAAAAGTGTCCACAGCTGAAAATCAGCATTTGAAACAGCTGAAATACTTGAAGAAGTTGAAGTGGTGGACAAAATGCAAATAGTGAAAGAAGAAGTTACAATGAAGGTCCAGTAAGAAGTTGAAGTTTCAGGTTAAGGGTAAGCACTAAATGACGATGAAGTGGTAATTTAAGTGAAAGTGCTCAGGGAAGTTGAAATATCATTTCAAGTTCAAGTGCTGAGAGAATTTCACTGAAGTGTAATCACTAAAAATAAATTAACTCTCAGTTCTGAGTGCTGAAAGTAGTTGAATATTTAGTTGACATGTAACCACTGAAAGCAGTTGAAATGTCAATTTAAGAGTAAGAGATGAAAGCACATAAAATTTGCCGGTATGAATACAAATTTTAAAAACCTGGTTTTAGATCCATTCATTCAAGTTTCAGATCAGAGCAGCCTCTAAAAGATGTTTTATTCAGCTGTTCTCTGTAAAGTGTAAACTACAGTCTGACCTGTTTTGCACATTTGTTTAATAAAACTGTACATCTTGCATCTAGATCATGTCTGCAGTCCTAATGTACTGAGTCATGGCCACATGTCACACCATCTGCGCCATCTGTTGGCATGGTGGGGAGACGTACAGAATAACTTCAGAGTGCAATACTTGTAGAATTTCTTTAGACATACATTAATTGATAAATTCAAAGATGTTTTTATGATTTTGAAAAGCCAAAGATTGACCCTGTAAATGTTTGTAATGTAAATGCTATATTCAAACATCAGAATTTCAGTGGGTAGAAATTGTTACAGTTCACAGCAGTTTAGTTGAGGTAACAGCAACCTCAACAATTTCTCAAAATAATTTCCAATTTCACCGAAATAAGTGAATAAGTGAGCACAAAGTTATGTAATGCAGGAAACAGGCGTACGGGAGGCAGAGTGGGGATGACAAAGACATCATTCGCCTGATTACACATCAGTCTATCGTTTAAATGTGTTATTTTATTGTAGAAAAGTAACACAATATTAATTTAAGTAGAGGGCAAACCTCCACACCATACTTACTGACATAAAATCTTAGTAAAAACTACAAAAGTAGCCATGAGTGGGTTAACAGGGGAGCTGAAGTTTTTAGACACTTGATTGCACCACTGCTGGTCTGACTTTAAAGAGTGTGGCTGCATCTTGTGACTAACTGGTTCAAGCTGGAGGCCTGACTCATCTGTGGGGAATGACGTGTGTATAGCTGTTTGACTCTCTCTTGTCCCGCAGGGTTTGCTGCTCTGTACTCTGGCCTGACTCCTACCATGATACGCACCTTCCCTGCCAACGGAGCTCTCTTCCTGGCTTATGAGTTCAGTCGAAAGTTTATGATGGACACAGTCGGTTCCTCATGAGGAGGATCTCTACACTTGATGCCAGTATTCTGCTAAAACACTGCTTTGCATTTGAATATCTTATAAATAAAATGAACTTGTTTTTGTGCTACACTGACCACGTAAATTTAAAATAACGTTTTAATCATAAAATCCATAAGTCTTAGTGTAATACCTGTGAATATGTTTCAGCATGATCGATAATACCTGTGCTGCACCTCACCAGACGTTTTTTAGTGAGCATTGATGTGATGAGTTTTTCCAGTCAAATCATAATAAAAACTCAGCGAGCAGAATATGAATAGTCAGCTCACCCTGCCCTCTAGGCAGTTTAAGCAGTTCAGCTTTCTGCTTTCTGCTCAGCCCCGCCAACAATGACATTTAAAAACAATTTTGTCAACCAGACTGAATGCTCATCATCTTCCTTAGGCTAGAGTTGGACAAACTTTGAATCCAACATAAAAAATGCTTGAACACTGGACAAAAGCTGCAAACATCAGCGTAAAGATCAGATTCTAAAAAAAAAACTTGCAGTCAAATAATTTTGTTTTGACTGATCTGTTGCAATAACAACCGTAAGCCTACATTATTTCTTTCTGTTTTGTTTTTTCCATTTTCTGCCTGCCTCACCACAGGAACCACACAAACTACCGTCCTCTTGCAGCAGAAAAGAAAAGTTTTTGATGCATGTTGTGTAATTCAAACAAAAAATGTTTCATAAATGATGTGTATGATATAAAATTAAAAGTTTGAAAAACATAATCTTGAAGGAGGGTGTGGTTTAGAATAAGGATACTTAGGAGGAAGTGAATTTTGCTAGGAATTATGAGTAATCCAGCATGAGGGTGTAGCAAGATTGTTTTCTGTTTTTAAAACATTTTTTTTACTCCACACATAAAAAAACAAAACAAAATGATCTTAGTTACATTTTAAGCTTGTCATAAATTTTAATGAAATGGGCAACATGAGCCTGTTGTGTATGTAGTGTTGTGTACAGCTGAACCTGGATTCACATGAACTCATTGTGTACTGAAGTGAGCTGGCTGTCATGTGACCAAGTATCATGTGACAGTTGATGAAAGGGACCTTAATGAAAAATGACGGTTTAACAAGCAGCTTACATGTCATACTGTGTACTGTACTGCTTTGCATGCAGAGGTATGTTTTATGAACTGTGGTTGTGTTTTTGCTTTCAACCACACAACTCTACTATTATATTTTACAACTGATATTTGGGGGTGGA
The DNA here is from genome assembly GCA_033000465.1 of Sciaenops ocellatus. Classification (NCBI taxonomy): domain Eukaryota; kingdom Metazoa; phylum Chordata; class Actinopteri; family Sciaenidae; genus Sciaenops; species Sciaenops ocellatus. Next base: position 25,778,540 of record CP136887.1, read on the forward strand.
TTTTCTTTTGCCACATTTCCGTGTGTTTACTTCCTCCCTGCTTCATATGTTTTGTCTGTGTATTTCCACCCGCTCCTGAAATCTTCCTGCTCATTTTAAATGTGGGAGGATTTTCATGATAAGGGAGGCAAGACATCTTCTCATCTTCTTGTACGTGCACCATCTCTCATGTTTCAAGACTTGGATGCCACCTATTGTTTATTCATAACCTGCACTCAACAGGTGTCAGACTACTGGACGTGGATATAAGAGTATAATGGAGAAGTACAAGAGTTGAACTTTAAGCTTTCCAATAATGGGGCCACATAAAGACTTCTTAGACTCTATAGTTCATGTTACCTGTTGGCACTCATAATTTGAATCCAAGAGTCACGTACCAAGTGGGAGTTTATGTGTGTGTGGGAGTCAGGCTCACAAAAAGCAATAGGTGATGAGGGATGAAAACAGACCACACCCCACAGGGAGAGAAGACAGAGAAACAAGCGCAGCGCTGCTTCACTTGCTCCATCATACCTGACAACATACTCACTAATGATCTCAACAGCATCCAGCACGGCTGAGATGGTGACACAAGGTAAACTTCAGATCAACACCGTGGAAAATGTTGAAGGTAAATACTTTTTTAAATCATTTGGTGGATCAATGTGGTTCACTTTGACTGTTGTTAGATGTTTATTGCTTCAACAACTTGTTCACCAGTTGCGTAAAATGAGTCTAAATTATTCAGAGTGAACATATCAAGAATAATAGATATTGTTTGAGGGTCTCAAGTATGCTGTTTTTAAGGCACCTGGGAACTCTAGTGTGCCCCTGTTAATCAGAAAATATGTATGTTTCATGCTCTATAAAGCATTGTTTTTTAAAATTAAATTACGAGTGTATATCTTAAGATTTTTACCCAGTTACTATAAAGTTTGCAATACAACAACAGTGTAAGCAGGTGGGAAGTGGAAGAATGATAAAAATAATAATAATAATAATAATAATAATTGCAAAACAAAAGGGTCTAAACAAGAAATGAATCAAAATCAAACATATATATATATATATATATATATATATATATATATATATATATATATATATATATATATATATATATATATATATATATATATATATATATATATATATATATATATATATATTATATTGAACATAAATATGAGAAACTTTTGATGTGTATTAATGTTTGTCTTCAGCATATTAATCAAAGACTGTTTGGTTTTATTTGACAACATGAGTTTCCGGAACTCCCTGAACCCTTGAACAACAACTAAAGCATTATTTATGATCCATTACACTGATTGGCTGGCGGCATGGCTCAGCAGCCCCCCTCCATTTACAAATCAAACACGATTCAGACCCTGAACTGAGCTTGTTTTTACTTTTACCAATTTTTGTATATAAGTGTCAAGTATTAGTAGTATTAGGGTTAAGTTTTTTTTAAATTTGATATATACTTAATTGGTAATATTATTATTATTATATTAATTATAATATATATAATAGTTAAGTGCAGTACTACTCCAAGTCTAGACAGTTTTTATTCTTCTCTAACATGACCTCTGTAACTAAAGGAGGTAACTCCATCACAGTGTTTAGTTCAGTAGCCTTCTGCAACACTCTGCGACTCAGGTGGATTTGAAGTTATGTGACCTCCCTTAGAGATTAATTACATAATTGACAAATGATATGTGTGGATGCACTACATCTCGCTGCATGAATGTTTTGTGACACCTTTATTAAAAGGTGCTGTCCCACTGGGTCATTTTACTGTTTAATTGAGTGAACAAATGAAAGGTGCCATGGAAATTATGCAAAGTACTGTACCTCTCTGTACATGAGTACAAGTTTGTGAAATGTTTTTCACTCTGTCTACAGATAAACACTCAGGCAGCCTGGGATGGTGTGGTTGGCTGTTGGTCCTTATATCCCTCCTCTTTGTACTAGCAACCTTCCCTCTTTCCATATTTATGTGTGTTAAGGTGGAGTATATTTTTACTGATGTACACAACTGTATCAGTATCAGTATTTGTTTCTGAAAGCCAAAACAGATCTTTGTATTGCTGGGGCTGTATTTTTACATCAGTATTCACAGCTCTGAAATGTGATGTTAACTGTTTAAAGCCAATATGTTGAGACTTTTTGTTTGATGAAAAGTTTTTGTTTCTAGAAAGATTTGCCAGTCTCTGTGACAATTGCTGCAGTGTATGTGTTGTTTTCAGCCACTGGGGGCACCAAAGTCAGAACATTTCCAGTGCTACACAAATTGGCTTCAGTGCAGGGTAACCCTCAGTATCTATTCAATGTATGTTTTAAACTCATTTACAAAAACAAATTATTGGCCAGACAAATGAATGGATAAAATGTGCAGATGTTATACATGTGTCTGTGGTCTGAGATAAACCATATCAGCATATGTCAGTATTATGTTAGATCCATATAACTAACCATTATAGTGATGCATTTGCATTTAGTTCACTGACGTGGCAAGATGTCAAAGATGATGATGATGCTAATTTGTTTTTCTCACATCCAGATAGTGAAGGAGTACGAGCGAGCTGTCATCTTTAGACTGGGCCGGATCACAGACAGGAAACCTAAAGGGCCAGGTTTGTCATCTAATGTGTTACATGAGTATACACTGTAGAGAAAAATGTCCAGAAACTGCCTGAAGAAGTCTGCTTAGAAATTTGGTCCAATGAGGCTTCATTTACAATCTTTATAAATGATACAGCTCTGATCCTTTGTGGGAATGGATAAGACTTCTGTCTGAAAATTGTAAAAATTTTACAAGCCAGTTGGATTGTCCACTATGATGCCCTGTGAATGACAGATACTTGTCTTGTTTTATCCTGTTATATTCATCAAAAACTACAGTATAGCATGACCAAAGCACAACATGAATGCATGATCTTTACTTCCGTCCAGGACTTTTCTTTGTTCTGCCCTGCACTGACAACTTTGTGAAGGTCGATCTGAGAACTATCTCCTTTGACATCCCTCCACAAGAGGTATAATTTCTTCAATTCTTCCCTAAAAGTAGGAATATCATTAGTGTCTCTCCTGTATCACAGCTCTATCATCTTCCTGGGTGTATTTAGTGGCAGCATTATAATTGCAGCTTTTTACCTTACAGATCCTAACCAAAGACTCGGTGACAGTGTCTGTGGATGGTGTGGTGTATTTTCGCATACACTGCCCCATCTCAGCTGTAGCCAATGTGTCCAACGCACACTCATCCACACGGCTGTTGGCTCAAACCACCCTGAGGAATGCACTCGGTACCAAGAACCTGTCAGAACTGCTATCAGACAGAGAGGGCATATCACACAGTATGCAGGTGAGGATAAACCCAGGTCAGGCTTATGAGCAGCCGGAGGGCAGGAGTGTGTGAGGAATGTAACATTTAGTAAGTATGAAAGATTTTAAAGGAAAGGAAAATTCATTGAATTCATGGTGATTCCTACATTAGTTCAAATTATTTTGGACTTTGTGGATGCAGCAAAACACATCATTTTTAGGCCAACTACTTTAATTTTAGTCTTCAAGTTAATGTGACTCAACAATTTCCAACCATGAGCAAGGACTTGGCGAGTTTGGCAAGGAAAAACTCATTAACCCCCAATTTTTCCTTACAGTGGTTTGTTTGCATTTTGACCAGGTCAACAATTTGTACACTTGAGAAGAAATATGTTATTGAATATTTGCCTTTTGAGCAGCATCAGTAAAATATTTCCACCCAATTGATTTGGAGTCCAAAACTCACTCTCCTATTTTGGTCTAAACCGACAGAAAAATCTTGATCTTCAATTCCTTAATTCATTTTTAACCAGCTGTCACTAATTTTGTGTGTCTGCTGTGTGGTACTGTGGTTAAGCAGAGCTTTGTTTGCATAAAACTGCTGTCTGTAATAATAAGAGTGGTGACATTGAACCAGAGAACAAATGTACCACAAAACCAAAATAATGAGTTGATGAAGTCAACAAAGACTCACCCAGCTGAAGATATTTTATAGTCCTTTTCCTGATTGCTTATTCAACACTTGTTTTATGTGGCTTTATTAAATGATCCCCTGCAGGAATCCCTGGATGACGCGACTGACCCGTGGGGTATTAAGGTGGAACGTGTGGAGATCAAGGATGTGAAGTTGCCTCAGCAGCTGCAGAGAGCCATGGCAGCAGAGGCAGAAGCCAGTCGGGAGGCCAGAGCAAAGGTGAAGAGGGCAATGGAAGATTCAATTTGATTTCCTCTTGATACACTTGGACGGTGAAAAAGAAAGGAAGCTGTGAGGAACTGTAGAAATAATGACTTTCTGTCTGTTTCAGTTCATCGCTGCTGAGGGGGAGATGCAGGCCTCCAGGGCTCTGAAAGAAGCATCTCTGGTAATTGCCGAGTCACCCTCTGCTCTCCAGCTGCGATACCTGCAGTGCCTCAGCTCCATCGCAGCAGAGAAGAACTCCACCATCATCTTCCCTCTGCCCATAGATATATTGCAGGGTTTTATGCAGAGGAAGTGACAGCTTGTTGTTATTGCTACTGTTAAAAACCTCAATGTTTCCCCTTTTAGACACTGTATGGTCCAAGCAGCCTAGTGTATTTACTTCTTAACTGCACTCTGCACTGCATAATCACCAATTCTTATAGAAAGTTTTCTATTTTTACTACGACAAAATAAAAGCTTTATGTCACTTTCATATATATATATATATATATATATATATATATATATATATATTACTGAATAAATATGTATTTTAAGATATATCCACACCAAATCTCACTTTTGTACATTATTTTCTTATTGTGATTTAATACTTAAATACAAAGTGCAACATATACAGTATAGACATTTAGTGTCTCATCACTGACCACAATATTTTAACCAGCTAAGCTACAGTTGAATTTCTGGAGGAGGACAAATAAATAAATAAATAAATAAATAAATAAATAAATAAATGAAATGTACAAGAAATGTAAAACAAAGTACATGTAATACACAACAACCTTATAAAGACATGCTTTGCTTTTCTTTTCCTTCTGAAACACTGAATTTGATTTTTACAACAGAAGTCCTGTAAACAATCAACAGAAGTACCGGCATCCACCTGATACACCAACCTTTTTTGACATTGGATGTAAACTGTAAACAAAACCTCTTGTTCTAGTGTCGGACAAACATTCAGTAAATGAGTACAAGGTCATGTCCACAGGACACAGAGGCTATCAGTGCAATCGGAGCACCTGATGGAGAGAAATATCTTTTCCACACAGTAGAGTGTACCACGTTAAACATCATCAACTTGTCCTCACCTACAACCAAATCCGTTTGAGCAGGTTTCAACATTTTATGTCTCGGGGAGCTGATTATTATCTCACATAATTATGACGAAGCAATATTTCTTCAATCTATTTTCTTATATTTGCTATTTATACTGCACTATGCTCTTTGAAATAGTTAAACATATTCTGTGCATCCAACTAATTTTATACAAAGGATGTCTTGCAGGACAGACTGTTAAGCTGAGTGGTTATGTAAACGTAAATAAGTAAATAATAATAATTAATACACAAAATAAAGTTATGGCAGTTGCTTCCCTTTGATGACTCATAAACCTCCTCAAGACCTGAGATTATTCTCTACAATGAGAAATGAGGTAACAGCTTGCAGATTTTCTTGATTCTCTTACTTATTTTGATAAGTTTTAAATCTTTAACAAGGTTTGGACAAGAATTTTGCGAGTTGAAGAGTCAATTGGAGGTACAAATGGAAAAAATTAATAATAATGGAAATTGTTTGCATGTTTGAAAGCCACATTATTATTATTTTTTCATCACACTTGCTCATGAGGTGAATTTTAAAACACACAGAAAACAATCAGCAATGGAGAATTCGAGTCAGCTGCAGGAGTGATAAGGTTCACTTAAACTAAACTGTACGAATGCAAGATAATGAACAGAAGTTGGATTTACATGTGTACAGGTCAATACATTATGACCATTTATAGTCAGTTGCGCAGCACTTAACTCCACAAATATAATGGCTACAGTACATGATGAATCGCCGTGTTTCATGACTTCCTCTTTGGTGGTTTCTCCAGGTCCTGCACTTTAGTTTTGTGGGAAATTCTTACATATCTCAACCAGACTGAAGATGAGGGGCATTGTCTCACATAAAACAATGTCAGATTAGTCTGAAATGTGTGATGCAGTGATTGATTTCTTGGTTTCATTTGAATAAATCTTGGTTTATCAGAAATAAGAGGTAACTTCTGTTGCCCCTTCACCGTTCAACTCCATATCGTCACACTGTAGGTAATCCTAAAATAAAATGCATTATAACTGGAAGACAGAACATGCTTTAAAGAGAGAAATACGTGTAGAGTTTTTACAAATTATAATCAATATCATCGTTACACTGTGTTGGCAGTTCAATGGTTTTATGAGTTGTTGTAATCTTTTTCATTTTCAATTTTTCAGGTCATCTAGGAGAAAGTAGGATGGATGGTTGAGGTTAGATGGCTAGGTAGTAGTTCACACACTCCTGATATATCAAAGATTTCAGCATGAAAAGGTAAACATGCCCCAGAGAGGAATCCACACTTTGAGAGTAACTCTGAGAGGAACTGTAGGTAGGTTTGTGATTTTACTCAAAGTATCGCCTGTGCCTTGATAAACGTTGCTGGTGGGAGAAAATGAACAGCAAAGGCGCTTCTTGTGGTTCTTGTTGCACATTTGATGTTTGTTATGTTTGCACATCCATCATCCTGAGCACTGAGATGAGAAGGTGGTGACGAAGATGAAGGCGAACACATGGAAATGAGGCACCATGACTCTGATCCTGCTCTCTGAAGTCCACAATGACCAGGTCTTTCATCTACTGCAGTATCACAGCACGTCTGTTTTGTGGGGTGTTCAGGACAAATAGAAAAAGAGGAGGGCAGAGAATTCCCTTTTGAACAATAGGCGTAATCATTAATACAATTCTTTAGGTCAGAGATTAAAATTCCAGCGGTTGGACTTTGGAAACGCATCACATTGGTGTACGACATCTCCCAAGAAACAAACTTATCTGTGTCTGTCCGTCTACATAGTGTAAAATCCTACGCTTTAATTGAGAGGAACATTCAACAAAGAGTTTAAAAAAATCAGGGCTTCCGATGCCAGATAAAAGAAAGCGTTTGATACAAGAGCTTCCGTTGAGAGTGTCATTGATGGTAGGAGTGTGGGCGGGCAGGAGAGCCTGGTCCAGATGAAGGTCGATGGATGGGGGAGGAGCTGGGAGACATGCGAGGGCTCAGCTCGCCCGTCTGGAGACGCCACAGGAGTTCCTCATTAGTGCGACTCAACCGTTTCTTCTCGTTGCTCTCTTTCTCCACGTGCACTTGCAGGTTGGCATTTTCCTCAGAGAGTTGCCTGAGAAAGAAAACGGATGGTAAAAAATATCCAAAACATAAAAACCATGTACTAGTGCCACATTTCTTTCAAAGGAAGTCAGAAATTTCAAGCTGCAAGGTCATAGCTCTAACCTCTGTCCTTTATAGTGATGGAAAAAAAAGTTGTATTGTAAGAGAAACTGTATGAGAATAATTTTTGGCCTCAGAATACAATATTTTCACAACTTAATGTTATCAATGTGCCTTCTATACCCACTTAACTCTACTGATTTGAACTGGGTTTTCAAGCTGCAGTAGTATTTGTGTTTAAACTTATCTGACCTGGACACAGCAACGTTCTTGTCTATTCTTTCCTTCAGGTCCTCGTTCTGCTGCTGTAACACTTGCAGTCTCTCCTCCAGGTACACATTCTTTTCAGCCTGCTCAAAAACACAGGAGGAATGGTGCACAACATTAAATTCTTCAAATGGTGTATGACGATACATTACAAGTAAAACAGGAAATAGAATTTCTTCTAAAAAACACTGCATATGTTCCATTGATCACTTTATCCTGGATATAAGTACAACTTCTATGTGTGGATTTTTTATTTTTGAAAACTTTGCACTTCAGTTTAAATCTTGTTTTTCTCAGTTGCAGAATGAAAGCAGAAATTTGAAGCCTACTATTTTCTCCAGTTCAGAGATCTTCAGGTCCTGTTGATGAATTTGTTGATTCTTCATCTCCAGGACTTCTTTCAGACTCTTCAGGTCTTCTTCAATGTGTTTATATGGTGCCAAAGCATCCTGGCAACAGCAGACAACATCAACAGTCAACTATCAGTCTTACAAGCAACAAACAGTATTTTATCCAGCTACTGTCACCAAAGCAGTCAACGTATTGTCCTGTAATGTATCATGCAGAAATTACCACTATCTGCTCATCTGTGCTCCTGCGCAGAGCTTCTTCGAAGCGCTTGGCTCGGTCTCTGAGGCTACGATTCTGAAACGTCAGCGTGTCTACCTGATCCTGTGATCAAACAGATATTCACTCGTTAATTGTGTCACTAATAACTAATAAATGTATCACACCATGTACCTTCTCATGGGGAACTGTTTACCTGCAGTGACAGTCTGATCTTTTCAAACTCTTCTACCAGAGACTTTGTCTGCTGTTCATGGGCCATCTTTAGATCTAACACAAGAAATAACATATCATTATTTCTCTTGTCCTGCAGCAGAGTGAGTCAATACAGGAGTACAACAGGTTTTAAATGCTTACTCTTCACAGTCCTGGCATGCTCCTCCTGCAGAGTGGCCAGTGTGTCATTGTGAGTCGTCTCCATTTCCATCAATGAAGCCTCTTGGTTCTCATTTATCTCCTCAATCTGGGGGCAAGATTGAAACGATTAACAATCAGAAAAATAACTTAATACCTCTGATACCAAAAGTTACCTGTTCCACTTTCATAACATGGATTGTATCATACTTTAAACGTTTTCATGTGGATTATGTACAACCCTTTCAGTCACATCACATCCACACTTCTTATATTATATGTAGGCAAAGCTGATCGGCTTACACACGCACCTGCTCTTGCTGTTTCAATCGCAGCTCCTCCAGCTCGCCTCGCTGTTGGACCTGCAGGCTCTCGGTCTCGGCCATGTGTTGCGATTTCAGCCGCTCCTCCAGCGCTCCCAGCTCCCTCTGTTGCTGAGCCCGTAAACCCTGCAGCTCAGCCTCAAAACGACGCTCCAATTCCTGCTTCTCCTGCTGCAGTTGCTCCCAGTGTTTGACACTGAAAGCTGGAACACAATGTAGAGCTTTAGTCTGTTTCACTACAACAAATATATAGGTCATATGCTAAGTTTTAAAGAAGTAACTTTATTTCAAGAAGAGGGCATTTAACACTGAACAGCCTCGTAGTTTGTTGGTTTACTTGTAAATTGTTGATATTTCTTTTGTTAAATACCATAAGTGACATACCATATTCAAAGATAGTGTTGAATTCTGCAACTTCATGTGTTTATTTTGTGTTAGATTGATTTCTTGGTATATTTTTGCTCATTTATTTGAAAAACAGTGACATTTTTACAGTGTCTGGTATATGGTGTTTGATATTTGACTGAGTCTAGACTTTCATCAGTAGAGTGGATTCCCAGGGCTCACTTGTGCTGTTCTGTCCCTTGTGGTAATATACTGTATAATACATGATATGCAGTAGAGCAAGCAGTGACTCACTCACTGCTTTCTCCCTGTGGTGCCATATCTGTCATGCTGCATCCCACTTACCCACTTCATCCCTGATTCTGGCAAGCTCCAGGGACAGTTCCCTCTCCTTCACAATGGCACTCTCACTCTGAAAAAGCAAACACATACAGCAGTGAACACCCCTGAACTGTACATATGGATGTGAAACATGCCTACAGAACTACTGTGGTACAACTGGCACAGGACTATATGTTTCTCATACTGTTGTTTGTCCATCTAATAAATGTCAATGAGCCATCGTGCTGCACTTTCAAGATTATTTTTAAGGCGAAGCAGAGAAACGTGAAGATGAGACAGAGTTTAGAGATATTTTGAACCCAAAATGTTAGCAAGTACATCTGCATTAGAGGGTTACAGACCAAACTCAAGTCCCTACAACATATGCTGTTGTACTCAATATGGCTTGATGATATGCAAAACATCCGTACAATCTGATTCAGAACGTGCTTACACCTTGTACATGCCTTATAACAGCTCTGTTAGAACATGTTGTACCCCATCAGACAGTGTCATCAGTGTTAACCTTCATGCTGTCTGTCCTCCAAAACTCTCTGTGATAACTTGGCACAATACCCTCGATGAAGGTCAGAAGTCTTGTACAGTCTTGTACTTTTGATAATATTAGATGATTACAGGTCACATATTATGCTAAATGTGCTTTTTCATGGCCCCAGCATGTCTAGAGACACACAAAATATCAGAAAAGACTTCCTCTATCAATTTTTCTTGCTCCATCTATCAGAAATGTGCATGTTCTGTTTGTGTGACGTCTGATGGGGCTTTTTTTAAAGGTAGCACCACCTCCAACTATAGCTGGCCATCTGCGCCCATGGAAAACCTCCAGTAGCACAAAAATGTCTAAGGTATGAACAAAGGATACAAATTTTCTTTTGTAATACAAAGTCTTCATGTACTCCCGTCATCTGAGGATGTAAAGAACCAGTGAATTAAGTTTATTTTTGACACTAATATTTCCACAACAACTGGAAATGAGGATTTGCTTCAAAACTGATGCTCAAGGATTGGATTGCTACCGTCTCTCTGTGGCAAAGCTTCAAACCTTTGCAAAATGTTGGTTGTTTTAATGTTTATTTTGCAGGTTAGTAGAACTTAGCATTAGTGTGCTGCTTTAATTGAACTTCAAAAACACAGCAGCAACGTTGGAGTACAAAATATTGTGTGACAGTCAGGCAACTTCAAAGATCACACTGGATCAAGCAACACCATGAGGGATGGTAAAGGTCATCATTTGCACAGGATCTCTCTGGCATTAACTGGGGACTTGTCATGATGTGACACCCTCAGATAAAATTTTACTCACAGAGGAAGAAACATCAGACAGTTAAGTGACTATTGATCACAACCCTAAACATGCAGTAAGACAGCTACACACACTGTTGCTTGGAGATAAATCAGAGATCACAAAGCAGTGCTTGTGAGAAACAAAGGAAGAGAGATAGGATACAGTATGTCTCGGCAGTAATGATGTCACCCTCCAAGAGGTTCTACTTTATAGTCAGCAGGGAGAGACTGCTGCGACCTCATGAGGGATGAAGGATGTTCAGACCCTTTCTTACTCTTCAGCCCCACCTTGGCTCCTACCCATCATTTCCCCAGACCTGCCCGAACGCCCCCCTACTTAGATGTCCAGGGATGTGTGTGACATGCATCCTAATTTTCCCATCTGATATTCAGCTGTCACCAAGGCAACTTAATCCATTTTCAGGGCTGCAACTGGTGATTATTTCCATTATCAATTACACTGATGACTATTTTTGTGATTCCTTTCTAATCATTTCTTAGGTCTGTAAGAAAAATGCTCATCACAGTTGACTGTTCAGGGTTTGATTTGTTTGACCAACAGGCCACAACCCAAGGAAATTCTCCTTACAATGATATAAAACTACTGAACCAAATCCTCACATTTGACAAGCTGAAACCAAATATTATTTAGCATTTTTCCTTGATACACCACAAACTGTAATTGGATTATCAAAAAATTGTGTCAATCAGCTAATCATTTCAGCGCTGTACACTGTACCTTCTGAAAAATAAATGTGGCTTTTTATAGTAAGGGATCTCAGTCTCGAGGAGATACTGTAATGAGTCTGTCTCGATGTAATCAGTCCAGTTTCAGCGGGACCATAAAAATCTTCTAATGATCAGCTGCTTTTTTGTTTGGCCTTTTTGTCCTGAACACATACAGACTCCAGTGAACATACACATAGCTGCAACTACAACACGAATAAAAAAACAACAACAAAAAAAACATGATTTCTCATACAAGAGAATAATTCATCCTCGTTCTCGTATACAGTCCATGGCATGTAATCACTCAGAATTACACAAGCCTACACACAGTAAAAGGTAGGCAGAAAAATAGAAATACAAGTGTAAGCATAAAGCACAGCAGCAGTAGTATGTTATGTAATGTCCCTGCAAACTCTTAGAGAAAAGAAAGAGAGACAGTGCGACAGACAAGCCTGCTTTGACTCAGCATAATCATGCACAGCTTTACACTCTCTCCACCAGCTCTGTCTCTAGGAAACGTGTGAATATAATGCTCATATAGACCCCCCCTCTACTAAACACACACACACATGCGCACAACCACACATACATAAAGGAATCCTCGGTGCTGAAACAAGCCTGCTGCCAGCAGAAGATACTGCCTTTACCGTTTGGTCCAGACAGTGCAGAGGAAGGAAATGGAGCCTACAGCAGCAATGGCCCATACTAAGCTAGCAGACAGCAGCATCCTGAGCCAACGAGGACGCAGCAGTGACAGATGCGAGTGCAAGAAAGAGACAGAGGGGGAGGGAACCGGGGAAAGGATGGAGAGGGGAGGAGAGATGGGAAGACCGAAGCCTCACCTCGTTTCCTGGTTTTGCGACCGGCGTTTATCCCTGCTGGAACAAAGACTGTCAGCCCCAGCCCAGCTCTGCCTGCCCTCCCCTTAAACCCCCACCAACACGCCCTGTATCACATTCGCACGCATGGCAGCAAGCAACACACACACACACATGAAGTCTTTTGCATCTTTAAGAAAAAAATAGAAAGGAGCAGATGATGGGGGAGGGAGATGATCAATAAGTAGCCAATTATCTGCTCTGTTGCTCAGCTCAGAGAAAATAGCTACATGCAGACATTTCAATACATGCAGAACACACAAGTGCTTAATACAAAATATTTTAGCTAGCTTTGACTGAAGCAATGATGTCCGTGATGTAAAGTCCTAATACGTCTCAATTAAAAAGGTAAATCTGGTGATGTTCATGCCAAAGAACATTAGTCTCTTCTGTACTTCTTCAGTCAGACTCAGACATGTAATAAACCCTGAAAAAGCTCATCAGCATGTGTTCTCACTGCTTGCACACATCTTAAAATTAAGAACATAGACATGTATGGGCAGTAATGAACAGGGCAGGAGTAGTAGAGTACAAAGTAGATGGAAAATCTGTAGATGAAAAATCTGAGCCTAGCTTCAGCTATCAAAGTATATCAATGCAGAAACACAATACCATGGCAAATATCGGAATAATGACATGCTGTATCACACTACAAATGGTCCGGATGTTATAAGTGAACAAGTATTTAAGGCTGGCTATCAAGTTTACCTGTAATTTACATCTGAAAATCACCTACTTCTTCTATAAACTTACTTCTTAAATAATATATTCCCCCTCAAATGCAAATATACATATAATATATATATACTGCAAACCTCCACCCATCAAACCTTAGTGGTTATTCTGCCAGCGTCTGACAATCATTCAGGCAGGGAGCTCTAATCTCATTAATCAGCTCCCACTGTAGAACAGAACCCGTGGGTGGGGCCAGGAAATGGATGAAATGCAAGTAGACGACCAGCAAAGGGCAAGAAACAAATTCTTAATCCAGGTTTGAGAAGCAGAGCACACCCAGTCACAGTGTGCAGCCAGACTATCTGTACCATCAGAAGCTGTATGATGGTGATTTCGACACCATTGTCAGCAGTTAGCTTACACAACAGGAGAATACTCATGAGACACGACAACCCAGAAATAAATACTAAATGTGTTTGGATCCCACTACGTCAACTATCCAGCATTTGTAGGAGAGACCAACTTGAAATGTCAAAAATCACTATCAAATGAAGGAAATAAAAAGCCAAAATGAATCACTTAGAATTTCCTTTCGTTTAAACTACTGGAAAAAAAACAAAAACAACTTTGGAAATCCTCAGAATTTCCTCACACTCAGATCCTACTGCTTCAGAGTTATTCCCAAAAAAGCCACAACAAACAAAGCAAGTGAATGGTTTTGTGAACAAAGTAATGCTGAGAACAAAAGCCAGATGCTGCAGGTGTCATTTGTGCTATTGGACTCATCACACTTTGTAGTTGCTTTCTGAAGCCTGCAACAGCTTTGTGTCTGTAGTTTTTAAGAGCATGTTTATTAGCCTGGAACATGGCTGCAAAATGAATGAATATCAAGATGAATCATAATGCAACCAAGGGCTGTTTTGAAAATTAATCACTGCTGAACATCAAACTTTGACATTTGCGAGTTAATTTATCAAAAGGGGATACCTTTTCATTTCTGATAAGCTCTCATAAGTAATTTATGAATACAAATCTTGAGTGTCAGAGCTTCCATGAGCACACCTTAAAGGGGGCTGTGACACCTGCTGCAGCCATATTTTACTATTTAAAGTTAAAGAATTTGGTCTTTTGACTTTTAAACATTTTATGGGGCTAAAGTGGATATAAGGTCATAATTGCTTGCCTGTCAGTGTTTCTGAGGTCCCAGATCTCTGCTGTAGCCTACCTTGTGACAGAAGTGCTGGGTGGTGATGCTGAAAACATCCAGGCAGAGAGAGGCCTTCTTTAACTGGGCCTGTAAGCTCTGCAGCTGTAGGGCCTGCTGCTCACAGCGTTCCCGCAGCTGCTGGATCAGAGCCCGGTCCAGCTCCTGAGCCCTTTCAGTCCGAACAGCTCCATAAACTGCTGCTGTCCGCCCACGAACTACAGAAACAGAAGGATGCAGCAGAAGGATCAACAACAATATACTTAAATAGTTTGACTCATAACAGCCTTAATAAAATGTTTTTTTCAGTGAAAAATCTGGACACAGCCATTCACAAGTAGATCACATGTATAAGAAGTAATTAACCACTGTCTCTAGATTCGACATGACATACTTACACCAGACAAAGATTGTGGAAATAGGAAGATACAGGAAAACTAATGTGACAACAACACTGACGATAGATCAACACAAAATGAATCACTCTAAATTGAACATCTTTGTGCTGTGGACTAACAGGAATTAAAATACTTCTGGAAATAAATAAGTAACAGACAAAAAACAACAGCTTAATCAATAATAGCAGTAGTTATAAGTTGCACCCCTGATAGCAATGCCAGCTGAGTTACACTGCAGATAATATTAGCAATTGTGTTGGTTTCTCATCTTACACAAACAAATTAAGTGAAGATTGGTTGGAAACCTCAGTGGTTTATATCCTTCCACAAATGATCTTTCCAACTTATTCAAGTCTTCTTCCTGCTCAGACCAGTCAGAAGCAATTTCCTCTCTCACCGTGTTACATGTGCAGCAAACTGGAACTTTTTGTCTGTCTGGTCTCTGAGAAAAGGACAAAATACTGACTTGCTGTGATAATCTCACCCAGCAGGGTTTCTACTGAAGGAGCCATCCTAGCATTATAGCAACTGTAGCTTGTTGCTATGACAACAACAGGCTGCCATGGGTCTTGTAATGAAGTGTGGAGAGAGAGACGGAGAGAGAGAGAGAGAGTGACTGTACATTTTAAAGAGGCAGTAGAGGCTGAAGGAAAAGGCTATTGTTTTCTCTCTTTGTACCATACACAGAATATCAGATGTACTGTATATCGTACTGTATACAATGTTTACATGTACACACACACACACACACAGGCTGCAGCGTGAAATATAAGACTCACCAGGGGACTGTGGTTTGGGTGAAACCACTGCAAATCTTTTAGGAGAGGATTTTGGTGGCATCACAGCTTCAACATCCTTCTGCATCTCTCTCCGAGAGGCTGTGTGGTAAAGAAAAACATTAACATGTTTTATAATGGACACTTTTTGTTTTCTGACATAAATACTGTTTACATACATTTACATTGTTTACTTTTATAAAATAAATGTTAATATACTGTATAATCAGTAGAGGAAAGTAACATTTGAGGTACTTGTACCTGACTTGTTGATTAAATTACTTATTTTGCATATAAAACATGAGTTTATAAATTATGATAAGTGATTTCTTTCTATGAATTATTCTATGGTAAATGTACGCGCAGTAGATAAAATTCATAAAAGTTATATTGTGTTCTGTTACATCATTAAAATTCTGCTGACACATGAATAAACTGGTGATAATAATCCAATAATATATAAAATAACACTCAAGGTCTTTTCTGTATGATGAGTACTCTTTGGGGAACTGGAGGGTGGCCGGTTTAAGTATAGCATGAACCACGGGATGTGAACTGGTAGCGGGAGAAGTGCCAGTTCACCTCCCGGGCACTCATGAGCTGCCCTTAACGAAGCCACCAAACCCCCAACAGTCCTGTGTGTGCATGTGTGTGTATTTCAGGCTGATGTGTGTAATGAAAAATAACAACAGTGTACAGTCCCAAAGAGGGATTAATAAAGTACTTCTAATATGTTAAATAATCACTAAATCTAAGGTATTGTAATTTTACTTTGGTAATTGACCTGAATAATTCAACCGGTGTTCATTAACTGATTCATTTACATTAATTAACTCACAAGAGTACTTTATGGTCATTAATGAATTGCTGTTTGCAAATGTTCCTGCAACTCAGCATGTGTTGTGTAAACCACTCTCAGTCTGGGTGGTTGGACTTCCAAAGGGGTTGAATTTTAAGAGGGTGTGGTTATGTTTCTTTTTTAGACTTGATTTTTACATTGGAAACTGTGAGAGTTACTTGAGAAATTCTTCAGGCCTTTATTAATATTCAAATGCAACAATCTGAGAAGTGAAAATCAATGACTGGTTGAAACGTTAGCAACCTAAAAAGGTTGGAAACTATTGCCGTGAACCTGAAGTAAGAGAACATTTAAGTGAAGCACAGTGCGGCACATTGTCCACTAGCTGGAGCTGCTGCTCCACTTGTTCGTACAGGTTTAGTTGCAGCAAGCCTGAAGCTTCTCCTGGCTCACACAGAAATACACTCTGTGACCACTGGATGGTGTTGATACTCCACATTCACTGCAAAGATGCCAACACAGGCCACAAAGTGCAATAACTCACAACAAAGACGCCTACATCGGCAGAGAGGGAGTGCATATACATGGCGCTGTATCAGTGCTGTGTTGTGATGCAATGCTAAGCAACAGTTAAGATACATTACAGCAAGATTCAGATTTTCAGGTGAATTATTTTTCATTCTGTTTTTAATTTTCTTCAAATCTTGAATCAGATCCCCCGCAGGGAAAGTGAGATGAGCAGTGGGCGTTAAGGGCCTGTCAAGGGGACAGTCAATCATACTGCTACAGAATCATATCAGAGACACTATGTGCATCAATAAAATAGCTGTAATAAAATACTCTACAGGTAATGAAAGAATAAAATACAAAATATAAAATTTACAGCTCAGCTTCATCTTCACCCAGCTCAGTTTTCTGTTTCTGTCTGTGATAAGTAATTTATATAGAATATATAAAAATAGCTCTACAGAAGGAACAAGCACAGTTATTAACATATGTATTCCTTCTGTTAGAAGGTCCCTCAAAGAGGTGACTGTGTGTAACATAGCCATATAAAGTACATTTTTCCCAAGAGGAATTAGTACAAAGAATACTTTTGCATCTGAAACCCAAACAAAAATGGGAAAACACTTGCGGTTGAAATGTTGTCCTTGTGGTCAGAATCTCACAGTTTTATATTTAGATCAAATTACATATAGATGATATTTTAAGGGGAAATTAGAGAAAGGTGAAATGTCAATCAAGCCATTTAAACATATAGAAAATGCATACAAGCCTGAGCATCTCTTATGCAAATTAGCTGCCTGAAGCAGATTGGCCACTAATAACCATAAATCTCTGCCTAGCCAACAGTATTATTGTCAGTTATTTGTAGAAAACCTCATACAGTATCCTGATCCATTTACACACACCACACCAGCATCTGCAAACTACCCTGCTGGGTCTTCCTGCTCCATTATATGCAAATAAATGACACGTTTAGTAACCACTGCAGAAAGAAACATACAGTTACTTCTGTGAATTAGATGCTGATGGTGAAACTGTGCTGTCATTACAGGGTTGGGAGCTTCTGATGACACTTACTCAGGAATGAATACCAACATGTGAAGTGAGGGCTACAGTTTATCGTCATGAGCTGACTGCATGCTGCAGTGCTGTCCACATACATTCCAATGCTAAGCTGCCACTGATACGCCTGGTATCACATACTCACACATGCAATCTCAAGGGTCATGTGATCACCGTGCAGAGCGACCTTGAATTGGGACCAGGATGTTGTCTCTGGAGATAACTGCACATACACATACACAGAAAAACAGAGCATCACTGGCAGAGTGCCCCTGGGACGTACCGAGCGGGGAGCAACGCTGCGACGGCAGACTGCGGCGCTGGAGGCTGGGGGCGTTGGGAGGCTGGGACCGGCTCTGAGCATGGGAGGCTTCATTGGGGGTTGCTGTGGTTTTGTGGATAGGTGTGTCATTGCTGCCACTGCCAGGATCTGCAGAGCAGGAAGGATGTCCGAGGACAAAAAATGATCAAAGCTCTAATTTGGTTTGGTAAAAGTGAGAGGAAAAAAGAAACCTGTGGGTACATTTTAACTTGAATTAGTCTACGTATACGTTATTTTTTGTAATTCGTACGTTTATCATCTATTTCCATCAGCGTATAAATGCCTCACTGCCAATGTGGTTAGATCTGAAAGTTCCAGTTTAAAAACGACAACATATTTTCATTTCAAAAAGCATATATTTTGTTCAGAGTAACTGTCAGTGACCAGTAAAGGATCAGGGGATCCTCCACTTGTTAGTGGGAATTACCATATTGTATTTCTTTTGTATTTTTAGCATCACGAATATCAGCAGATCATTATCTTTCCTTGGAGAGTATTTTTTTTCTGAAGAGAAGAAATTCACAGAGAACCAGAATCCTGCAAACATCTTAATTATTCATAGCAGCTGTTTTTTCGCCTCTAGCTTTCTGTGGATATGAAAAGCTCTTTGATTCATAGACAACTGAGTCTGTAGGAATGAGTAGTCCAACAGGAGAACAACACCAAGAACAAAAGAAGGAAGATCCTCGCTGTTGTTATGTTGGTTTGTTTTAAACAATCGCATCATGATGAACTCTTACTGTCTGGATTCCAGCACTATGTGGACAGATAGCTCCAATTACTTTCATGAAATATTCAGCTCCTCAATCAATAACAGTGCTGACACCCAGAAGTAACTCAGCACTCTCAAAGAGGAAAGAAGAGCAATTCTGTGGCCTTTAATTAAAATATCAGTAATCCGTTAAAATCACAACTGAAACAACGAGACACAAACGTTCACATTAGAAAGAAAACGGTTTTTATGACTTGTGTGAAACCTCCAGTGGGATCACAGTAACTCTCCTCACCCAGGTGGGCTGAGGCTGAGCCAAGAAGTACATTGGCCAAGGGAGATGGCTGGAGACTGACTCACACTGTTAAACGCTTGTTTCTAGTGTGCATGTGCAACTCCACCCCCTGTTGTAAGCATCCTCTGATCAGTGTGAAGCAAGGAGGGCTCTACTCTGCTGGTGACTAATTTTCAAGAAGTAAGAACAAACAGGTTAAAAATATTAAACAAAACATTTTGCTTATCTGTATTGTACTTTCTGAATGTACTTTCATATCTTCTATTTCTCAATAATTCCTCTTGATAATGTTATTGTTAATTAGATCTGGCCTGTGTGGTGCAAATATTGGAAATACACATTTTCAACAGATACAGTCGGAAGAAGTTATTTGACATTTTCTTGTTTTTGTCAGATTATTATTTTTTATTGTTATCTAATTTGAAGTGACACAAATAAATATGTGACATAAAACTGCAGGACACCAATGTAAACTCTGTAATGATGCAGATTTAGGGAAATCCCTCTAGATACATTTTAGGCTACAAATAAATGTTTAATTAGACTGGCAAGAGTCAGTTTTTGTCTTCGTATAAAAGGCAGAATACTGTGCAGTCATACTGAATTTGTGTTGTTTGTGTTGTTCTCAGATCTCCTCTCCGTAAGACGGACTAAAAAACAGAATGGCCCTTTTCTGACTCTCCTGTCAAAAAATGTGTCTGCTGATATTTCTTCCTGCAGGACTTGACAGGGGAGTGATCCACGGAGAAACAGGTTTACTATGTGGCATAAACTGAATAGTCGCCTCCAACTGGTTCAGAAAGCAGCAGCTCAGCTTCTTACTAGTTTTAACAGACAAAATACAGCATATATTGATTCATATAATGATTTTTGTTCACATTTTCTGTATCTCTTTTACCTTGTATGTTTTTGTGTCTTTCGTCTTCTTGAATTCAGTCCTGTGGTTGTTTGGCTTTTCTGACTTTCTGTTGTTAAATTGTCTTCTAGGTAACCTGCTTTTGCTTTGTCTGTCAAAGCACTTTGTAAACTCTGTTTTTAAAGATGCTATATAAATAAGATTATTATTATTACTGCTATATTCAAAATAAGCCACAGATATTTGCAGAACTGATACACAAAGCATAAAGTAGGTATGTAGGTACTAGCAACCATACTGTGTCTATAAAATATCAGAAAATAAGAATCAAGGTGACATTTGTGATACAAAGATATAGAGAATCTGGAAACAATGAATGTTTTTTCTTGATAAACAACTCACTTACAACTTACAACTTGCTTGAACACTAATACATAGAGTCTACTGTTCAAAACAGTACAACTAACAAACACACAAAATGTAACTGTATCTCATCATTCAAGCAGCACAACAGACTCATGAGCAGACTGTGCATGCTTGTTCCAGACTCCCGCTGACCTAACTGGACAGATGAATTCGATATGTCACCAGCGTCGTGATGTTCATTGTAGAAACCTCTACCCTGAGAGGATGTACTCACTCTCAGTCACAACGCTTTGCTGGAGTGCATCCGCGGTGAATGTGGCTGCATGCGTGGCATACGGTGGCACACTAATGGAGCAGTGGTGCATGAGCCAACAGCCTGAAGGGAAACACTGATATACAAGCTGCCAGTCATGTATATGCCGCCTGAGTTACTCCCAAGTGTTTTACTAGCTGGTAGACACCCATCTATTCTCTACAGCACAAATAGAATTACATTTTCTGTTTTAGCTGGAAGGCAAAGCTAATTTGCAAATGCCTTATAAATAAGCTCCACAGAGAAATGCACAAGACAACAATGGGGAGAGCAGGCCACACTTACATGACTGTAGATTATCATCTTGAGCTGTAGTTGTTTTCTGAAGAATAAGTGTTAAAAATGGAACAAAATATCCCAGTAAAGTGTACATTGGAGCCTTTTAGGGAGAGAGAGTATGGCGGACTGATAGACCATCATCTGGCTTAACTGTTGTGAAAGTTCAAGGAGACCCAGAAGCAAGAAACAGGCTGAACAGAGGTGTCGGGGTAAAAACAGCTCCACAGATAATCCTGACTGACTCTTTTTGACACACACTGCAGCCACCGGCACCATTTTATCATTTCAGAGATTATAAATAGTGAAGAACAGACTGCCACTGACATGTGAAGCAGTTACTGTTGGTGGAAGATGTGGATGGGTGGGGAGTCACACCCTGTTTGAGACAACAGCTGTTTTCTTTTTTTTCCCCCCAGTCTGAGCAGCACCCTGCCTGCACCAGCAGCTTATGGAAGCGTCTGAATCCAGCAGGTCAGAACAAGACAAAAAAGCAGTGAGTGAGGAGAGGCAACAGTCAGCTGTCTACGACTGCAGCAAATGTGGTGACACTTGAGCGAGGACAGCATTAAGCTGTCATCATATTTGTCAACCAGCACAGACACTACAGATGCCACAGAGACACTTTTGCCTGTGCATAGATACCAATTTTGGTCTCTGGTACACCATGAGATAACTGGATTTGGCGGTCATCTTATTTAGACATCCTATTTTGGAGTGTTTGAATTAATTTTATTTAATTAGTTTAGTTTATATTCACAGTAAAACCTACATATGAGGTAAAGATTGATTCAGTACAGCTATTTGAGGTGTAATCTTTGAGGCTCAGTCAAAGAGGATCATGGGATGGATATAAAACACAGGAGGGAAAAACAGGATTTTTTTTTTTATAGTAGATCTAAGCATTTTTTTAGACAATGGTTGGTTTGAGTCAGCACTATGAACAAATGAATCAGCAATCTGCTCCATGCGGGAACAGAACACATTCACACTGCTTAGATTCAGTTTTCACTTTAAGAAATAAAAAAGTATCAACTGACAACTTCTCAGCTCGTTCTGACACATTTCTCGTATCTCTATTCCACACAGTGGAGTTAATCAGCTTGATTTTTCTGAATGAAGGCTGCATTCACAAAGCTTATGAGAGATAGGGTCATGCTGGACCCTCAGATCTGATCTAGATAAAATGCTGCAGTACGCAGGCTGAGGAGAGGCAGCAGAGGGAGGAGAGGGACATAAAGATTTCCTCATCAAAGATTATTCTGTGGTGCAGCAGCTTTCAGCGCCTACTTGGGATAAATGAATGAAAAATGAAAGGAAGTGAGTGGCTGTTACTATAGTAACTGAGGATAGCAGTGGCAGCCACAGCTACTCTTTTAACTCTTTTCGGTCAGTCACATTTTAAGCTAAAGTAGTCAACACGGTATACTTCATGTTAAATTTGTGGTGAGGGCGTGACTCACGCTGAGAAGGTCGGCAAGGATCACTGTGACTGCTGTCGGTAGACTGGTTGCTGGACACAGACGAGACACTGGAGCTCCGGACGAAGCCGAAGGCAGCCAGACGGGCAGCTGGCAGGGCGGAGAAGCCTGGTGGACGGAGACCAGACTGGCCTGGTTTGAGCAGGAGGCTCTTGGGATTGGCTTCTGGACCTTTTTCTCCTGACCTCTTTTGCTCTCCTGGAGTTGGAAATATGCAATATAATAGCAGCGGTTAGTGAATCTGTCGACATATGGGCCACACATGTCCCGTTCATATGTAAAGTTAAACTTTGATTTCATGAATGAGAATACAGTTAACAAGTGAAGCTAAAATAAATCTGTTTCATTCTTTTGGATCACGATTTGTTCCATAACTGCAGAGTGAGTCAGCAAATCCTACTCATTTTAATGAGAAAAGAATAAATGATTATTTACTCTGACAAGATTTAGTAGGATAGAATAATGCAGGAAAAATACTGCTAATTACTCTAATGATGCACTGCTGGGATCTGCAGAAAAAATAGACAAATCTGCTCTGATGAGTAAAAAAAAAGTCACTTCATGTCACTTTCAGTCACTATAAAGATGACACACACATATAAAAACATGTAACAACCCTCATTCACTGATAAAATTGTACATACATAAGATCATATGTGGAACCTGACTAGATTTTGACTTAAAATGTGAGCAGGTAGAGTAAGTGGAGTTCCTGTTGGTAGGATGTATGAGTTCAATTGCTATAAAATGTTTTGCACTTCAAAGAGTTTAGGTGCCAAAAGCCAAGCCTCATGCATAAGCATGACAGGAAAAAAAAGATTGTTAAATCATTCAGCAAGCCGAGGACGATAACTTCTCTGCAGCTGACATGTGCACAGAATAGCTAAGTGTGGAGAGAGAACACTAATAAAATTATTTTCCCACATCAATTTAAATGGTTTACAACATAAGCACATAAGCATGCAGTGTGTTGAATATGTGTTCACTTTGAACTAATTAGCCCAGCAGATCACCATCTCACCTGCAGGGTCCTGGTGGCCTTGGGTGGACACTCCAGCTGCCTGAGGAGAATGGCTTGGGGCCGTGGTCGTCCTCTGACCTGTCTGCTGAACTCTTGTCTTGGCTGCAGGCTGCCTGGTGACCGCTCCTAACCCCAGCTGAGGCCTCAGAGCTCTGGGTGAGCGGTAGACACTGCTGCCTTCTTGAGAAACATGCTGGTGAGGGACATTACCAATACATTTAATCACTGTAATCACAATGAAGATTTTATCTGACAGCTAATGATATAATGTAGATACAATTTGGTTTGGAGTGCAATGATAACCTAATTCCAACTACATTGGGCACTGTGATTTCATGTAATGATATACCCATTTTGTAACCCTAAATAAGAAAATGGGGATGGAACAGCAATATTAGCCCCTTAGCCACCTGCAGGAACACGAAACTTAGCGTTACTGCTGGTATAGATGCTATCAGACTGTACACAGACCACGTGTCTTCACATTTAGGAGGTTTAGGAGCAGTTTCATAATTGTTAAAACCTTTGCATTACAGATTTTTTAGCTTCAGACACAAATAACATGCAGGTCTGTCATATGAATCAAACATCAATTTCTCACCTCTTGGAGATATTTCTCATGCATATCCTCATGAAAACTGTCCGACTTCCCACTCTGCCTTTGAGGGACGGTGTTGCTTGGAGGTTTCACCCCACTTACAGCCATGCCTGGAGGATAGTACCCTGCCTTCTGAATCTCCTGACGATATTTGTCAAACAGCAGGTTGGAGGAACATAGCACTGGTGTGGATTTAGGTTGAGGACCAACCTTTAGATCTTTATGAGCAGGTGGGCTGGAGTAAGAAGATAGTCTTAGTGGAAGTGTAGAGGCTTCGAGTGGGGCATCTGCCACATGTGGTTTTGCTTGAGGATTCTTTCGAACATAGGTGATGATTTTTGGTCGGACATTCTTAGGCTTCTGGGGAGGAGAGGTCTTCCTGGGTTCAGGCTCTTTCTGCTGAGACATGACAGGTTTAGGGATGCCACTGCTCAAATTTGTCTTTGCCGGAGGTTTGATTGTTTGACTTAAACCTCTCTGAGGGGAGCCGCTGCGCTCTAAGCTCAGTGCCCTGATGCCCTGGACCTTGGCTGGTGAACCAGGTGGTCGTCTCTTGGGGGAACAGGAGGTAGTTTTAGGGGAAGTGGGAGTTGCTGGTCGACTAGGGCTTCCCCATGGCTTCCTTCTCTCCAGACTTGAAGAGCTGGTGGTGACAGTGTTCTCAAAAGAGCCCTGCTTTTTTAAAGTGTTATCAAAGGAGAGCTGCTTCTTGAAAGAATTCTCAAATGATGGCTGCTTTTTAAAACTCTTGTCAAAAGAGTTTTGTTTTTTCAGTGTGTTATCAAATGACCCTTGTTTCTTTATGGCTTTGGATTCAATTGACAATTGAGTCCCTTTTGTAACTGTTTTGTTTGGGCTGTAGTTCATTTCGGGGGCTTCATTAGCTTGTGTGCTTTTATCCATTTTATTGTTGCTTTCTTCGTGTGATTTTCTTGCAGCAGATGAACCCTTGTGCTCAGTACTTCTCCCTTGATCACAATCCTGCTCTGAAATGGCTTTATTTCTCTGGTTATTGTTCTTCCTGCACTCATCATCCTTACATGGAACAACTCCATTGCTCACTTGTGCCTGTGATACTACATCCTCTGAATGAACTGTTGAATTTAAATTCATGTCCACATCTTTCTGGTGTATTGTGCTTTTTCCAGACGAGAGGGAATGGTAATCAGCTCTTTGAGAGGCCTTGCCTGTTTGAGAGACCAGAGTCAAGTCTTCTGAGATGGTCGAGTAAGGACCAGAGGCAATGTGCCAGGACTCTGTTGTCTGAGTCCTGCCAGCAGTGTCCATGCTTGAAATGGTAGACAGACAGGTCACAAAGACATCAGTTTCGGAGCTTAGCTCAGTCCTGGATACCTCTCTGCTCTCAGAAACACTGGATTCCTGCTCACTGGCACCACGCAGAATAGACTTTCTCTCTTCCCTGTTCTTATTATCTGTTGCTTGCTCTACTGAGGCTTTGCTGCATGTTGAAGGCTTTTCTTGAGACTCCTTTCGGTCTGCAAGCCCGACAAAGTCCTCTCCATCCTCAACCAGGTAGGCCTCCAGCTCCTGACACTCCAGCATCTCAAACTCAGCCAGCTCAGGGTCATCACACTGGGAGTCTGTACCCCAGATGATGACTTTGTCCTGCTCTGCTGTTTCAGTTGTCAGCCCTGACAGAGTACCAGTATCACCCGTCCTCCCACCATCCTCTGTCTGGATATCATTGGCGTTGGCATCACCGTCCGCCAGCACTCCACCCTGCTGGTTGTTATTCCTTAACTCCCCTTCACCGAAGGGCTCTCCACGTTCACACATTTTGGAAACAGCTCTGAGTTTACAGCACCCTCAAGAGCACTTTAAAAATCAATCATCCATGGCATCAATCACAAAAAAGTCTGTATGCCCATCAAAGAGTCTTAGTGGCACAGCAGGAGAGTAGAACTGATTTTCACATTTCGTTCCAGTATGCCAGTAATCAGAATGTTGAATATCATATCTAACTTGGAAGATGGATCTTCATGACATCAGAGGTCCTTATCCTGCATAAAAACAAAAGTTAACAAAACAAGAGATCAATAAGATGACTGAAGTATTTAACAGGTGTAAACTCCTATAGAAGCCAGCAAGATGAAGTAAACACTTCAGTATTTTAGTCTAGACATCCAATGATGACGTTTATTTATTATTCCCAAGTCCTGAAGGAAATATTGATGGATGGCCTGAAATGTTTAGCAGCACCACAATGCAAAAGAGCAGAACCATTATCTCTGTCCTTCTGTCTCTCTCTGGTGTCCTCTGACACACCAGAGAGGACAGAACTCTTTCAAAAGACAACCATCTAAAGATCTAAAAAGAAAATTTAATTAGGAAATTAATTGACTCCTGACTGGCTTCTTTCTTGCCTTAAGTGTATTTTACACATTGTAACTGAATTATATGCTAATAAAATAAAATACACTGTGAAGTATGTTACTGGGAAAGATGCAACACGTTCTCTTAATGTGGTGCTGCCTGATCCAGTTTCAGAAGCCATCCATTAATGTATGCCAACAAAACCTATAACTAGGACAACCCTTATTAATGGGGTTACTTGCCAGAATGATTTTCTTCAATGACTGAAAGCTGACCAATCATACAAGAGAATATAATAAAGGTAGGCTTAAGAACAATATACTTTATCAGAGAGGAAAGAAGACTGCAAACAAAAGACCATTAAACTCTGAGGTAAAAAAAGAAATTCCAATTACGTTAACCCATTAAAACTACTGGACTGATTTAAACTAGAGGTTAGTGCATTTAACATAAACCAAGGAATGACTGTTGTCTTGCAGAAACACTTAAAGAGCTTTAGGGAAGAAAAATATTTGCAGAAATGGATTGAATTAAGTGTCCTAGTAAAGTCTTTGTCTTTACTATACAGCCAATAAAATAAATTTCTCTTCTTGTCTCTTGCTAGGCAATATATGTGGATGATATTGATATTTGTATGCAGACTGCTGTCTCTACCTGTGTCTGTGACTAGCCAGAAGATTGAAGGTGTTACATTGTGCCTTGTCGAGCAGCTTGTTTGTGAATGTTTTTGCTTTGCTGAGATCTTCTCCTTAAAACTGTGACACAAGCAACGTCATTTTATATTTACATTCTCTCTGCATCAGTTTGCAATGACTTACTGCTGAAATACTCCTGTAAATAGACGAGACTGATCCCTGAACATATAGTTAACAGTCAATAATGGTACAACAGCACGTCACAGGTTGTGGCATAATGACGGCATGCTGTGCTGTAGGGAAAACAGATGGTGGTTTGAATTAGCTATGAATGGGTTCACATTTATAGTGTTTACACAAAAAACATAAACATAATATGTGACAGGCTGTCTGTGAACTTAGTACTACTAGTGCTTTCTGTTTTCCCCATGGTGATCTCACCACTTGTACCTGCATTTTATATAATAATTTAAGGACGTGGCAGGAAATTCTGCGAACAGAATACACTATTAGCCCCAAATCAAGTGATTTCTGCCCACTGCTAAGTCATGAGGAACTTGTTATATACAAAACTGTACTGACTCCAAGGGTGGAAAAGATATGTAAGGATCATGTGTGACTGACTTGCCATACTGAGATCATTATAGAGGACATAATTCAGCTTCAGACTGACAACATGACTGGTCTGTGCACTTACTTGTTCTGACATTCAGGGTCTCTGATTAGACCTATACTGTAAATGGAAGCAGGCCATTAATGCTCTATCGCTGCTATTTTGTCCTCAGCCAAAAGAACATAAGAAAGGATGTCTGAAACTGACCTGTTTTCTGAATGGACTCAGACACAGACTCTGATCTCAGGCAGCAATTTGTTCTCACAAAGGCACCTGCACATTAAGTTCCAGCTTGCCACATCTTTGCCATTATTCACCGCTGGTTGTCAAGTTCAGCTCCACGTCATAAATTAATCACCAAGTTAAAAAAATAATAATTTTTTCCACTTACATAGTCATGACCTTGGCAGTTTATATGCCTCGCTACTCATTTCAAGTTTAAAATAGAACAAAATAAGAGATATTTTACTTCAGTATGCAGAAAGTGAAACAAAAACCTGCTTTAGACAGCTTGGGGCAAAAGCAGAACTAAACTTGGGAATTCTCTGTTTGTCACATTAGCTGATTAGCATGAAACCTGACTGACTACTGCTACACCTCATTATTTCACAGTTGGAAATAGCATCTCATTTTCATTCTTATGAAAACTGTTGTGTGATAAAAATACATTTTGGTGCATGTTTAGAGTAAGTATGATAAATAATATTGGCCACCCTTTAAATTTCTGGATGTACACTTATGAAATGCAAAGAGAGTCTAAAGACAAAAGTGTCTGAGGCTAACACACTACATTAATGCTGTCTCAGCACCTGCACTGCAGAACAGAGACCAATGGATCAGATTCTTGTTGCACCTGCCTCTCCCCAGCCCCTCTCGAGTCTTTCCCAGTACTGTATGGTTACTGTTCAACCACAAAAAGCCACAAACTCCCTCTGGGCAACCCAACAACCAGTGAAGTTATGATGAAGATTCTTACATGTAGCATGTTGTCTGATGACTACGACAAGATATGACAAATTGTGGTAAATGAAGTCTTGTTTCATTCTGGTAACAGGATTGTTTCTGCTGCAGCCATCATTGCTTCTCCATCCCTTAAATTGATTTCCACCTCCAAATCAATACAGTGCAGACCACTGTACAGACACAACAGTACTGTAGGTCATATGACACTCCTCCAAAAAGGGATGACAAGGCAGCTCATCAGGTAGTGCCATGGACAAAGGCGGAAGTCCTTACCACAGCATCCTGGGTTCAATTCCAACCCGAAGCGCTTTGCAACAAATTAAAGACTTAAGAAGGCAGAAAAAATCATTAAAGAGAAGTGGGGTGACATGATGGCTGTGGCTTACAAGTTTGGAAACTGGCTTTCCTGGTTCAAGAATATGGAAGATAAAAATATCAAGCATGCAATAAACAACTTGGAGACAGAAAGTCCACATATTTGGCACCATTCATTGTAAATAATCTGATAAACACAGATGGAAGATAAACTAATGCTAACATGTAACAGAATTTCCCATACATCTTATTTTTACTCTACCTGCCCTCACTCACCACAGTGAGTTAAATTCATATTGCTTACTGTGGGTTTGATAATTGTCTGCTTCACAGTCTCCCATGCTGGATGAAATAAAAACATTACAGAGATAATTAAAAATTTTAATCTGTTTCAACCTCAATCTCTTCACAAATCTCTGGAGAGCTGAGAATCACAGTCTGGCCAAGAAAGAGCATGATGCTGCTCTTACTGACTGAAAAAGTGCACTGCAAGTATCCTGAATGACTAAAGTGATATTCTTCACTTCCTTTACCCCCACATTTGCCATTTCCACCCACAGTGCACAAACTGATCGACTGTGCATGCAAGCTGTCAGTGTGCCAGGCTAATTCCTGCATTGGCCCTGACACTTTAATCTATTTGTTTTTTTTTTCTTTTTAATTTATGTCTCCTGGTTGTTTTCCTCTTGTATTTTTCATGCTGCTGCAACAGCTGATAATGTTCCTGCGGTGACACCATCACGGCACGAGGGAGATGGAGGAAATTTATGCTCGCCCCAACAACATGTTTCCCTGAACATGTTTCCCCATCCCCCCATTGTTCAGCAACTCACCCTGCCACCTGCCTCCTGATATGCAGCATGATGGCAAGACCTTCATCAGGGCATTTTATGAAATCTGTGCAAGCTTGCACTAATGCTCAAGTGTGTGTGTGTGTGTGTGTGTGTTAAAATGTTTTGGTTTGAAAGAAACAAGAGCTTCTTCAGTTTTAGCAGTCGTATATATCTGAAGCAGAGCAAAGATCAAGGCCTTCATTTGTCCACCAAGCTTCACTTGATGCTTTAACTGTACTCCTCATGAAATATTGAGGATGAATGAAAATGGAGGCATCGGTCTCTATCCCATTTTAATGCTTCAGTGGCTCTGACTTCTTTGTGCAACCAACCAAAGCACACGTAAGATCTTCTTTTGTTGTGACTTAAGCAAACTGGAACAGTAATAAAACTGTGTGTATGTAAGGCCTACAAGTGAGGGCAGAAGAAACATGGCGGAAAAAACGTGACATGCAAATGTTAAATTTTCCTATGCAAATGCACAAATATGTACTATCAACACCTTTTACATCATTATAATCACCAAGATCTCACCTCAAGATAACTGAGGTGTCTGTGGTCCTCTGTACTCTTCTCTGTCACATCTTGCGTTATGTAACACATACCAGCCCTTCTGGATAACTGTGGCACCAGCAGAAATCTTACACTTCACTGTTACTGACGGTCATGTTCCTCATTTTACAGTCTCTAAATATAAAGTGCATCCACACACATGATCCCCAAACAGGAAGAAAAGTGGAGGCTTTGTTGCTGTTGAAACACAAACATGAGGTAGAGGTGAACGAACGCATCATCCAGGGTCTGACCCCCTTTACACACACACACGTACACACACCTAGACACACACTAAGGTGAGCCCACCTATGATGAGGCAACCCTTTCCTCCCCTACCTTAACTGTATGCAACAGCTACATTAAAATTTGCACTGGTGGACACAATTAGCCAATGACTTGAAAATACAGCGTTAACACTTCCAACAACAGGATCATCCGCAGTCGCTCCAGCAGATGCAGCAGTGTCAATAAATCCAATTATGACTGCCGCTGAACTGAGACTGAGATTTAGAATAAGAGGGACAGAAAATGGTGGTCCTTACCGTTTAGTTTGAGGTAATCCGTTGACACAGAGAGAGAGAATAGCTCGACAGTGAAGAGAGGAAGAAGCAGGAGGGACACATCCAGGTTCAGCCGCGATGAAGAGGATACAGTCTGCAGCATCGCTGGAAAACAGGGAGGAGAGGAGAGGAGAGGAGAGGTGAGGAGAGAGGAGATTCAACGCCCATGTAAACACAGGCTCAGGTCGCCCCCTGCAGGTGAAACCAACCATTTATATTTCCCTCAATCAATTATTTAGAGCTACATACAGTAACATATAGGACAGTAGCATCAGACCGTGTACACAATAGAGTGAGGACATGAATAAAGTATGTAAATAATAGACCCAACATATAGATTTTTATTATTATTGTTAGCAGTAGTAGACAAAATGCCATCTGTACACTATCCAGTGCTATTATCACTTTACGTTGTCAATCCAAACAGTTCTGTCATTAAGATTTACATATTTTATACATATTTTCATCATGAAATATAATAATAAAAACAGAAATGACCAACAAACTACAGCTGTGTCATGCAAACCATTTGTGTAACATGCTGGCCAGATGTGCCCACCTCATTTCTCCAAAAATCAAAAGGCAAAGTCTGTGGCTTTAACTTCGAGCATTATTTATTTACAGCAGAAAAATATATAAACTGCAACCAATATACAGACAACACATGTTGAACCGCTGACCTTCAACACTCTGATACACAAGTGTAAACCTGTTTATAACTTCCACAAAATCTAAATCTTTCTTTCAAGCTTGAAAACATTTTGAAATGTTAAATTTTTAAATCTCTCCAGCATTTAAATGTTTCCATAAAACAGTGTCAAGGACAATTCATAAGCATCATAACAAAGACTAAATCACTGCCAGTAGAACAAGGGCTCCATGATTCACACCTGATGAATTAAACAAATATATTACATCTATTGACCATTAACAGCTACAATACTGTTGACACAGTTTGTATTAGTGTTATTTCTTTTAACATACACAGGCTTTATGGGTGACATGATAACAGACAGGTGACAGTTGTAATATGGGCAGTAACTTAAGAAAAACTATTTACAAAAATAAAAACGAACATAAAATTCTAGAAATTGGCACTTTGAAAACAGGCAATAATGCATGTGATTTTATCAGAACAAAACTTAAATGTATCATATAAGTTTTGTTCTTTCCCATTGATTCAAACAACCCCCAGTTTAATCTAAGGCTAGCTGGTTTAATGCATGGTATTTACAAAACAACTTAATGGCTGGACAATAGTAACTTTCTGCAGCACAATCGTTTTTGACAATGTTGCTACAATAAAAACAAATTTAAATGCTGTGTTTGTTTTTACAAACCTATAATATTTTAAACTTGAATGCTAATTCAATGCTGTATGCAGCAGTAACTAAAAACACAAAGTCAAATTGAATTAATTTAGCGTTTTCATTTTTTTAATGTTTCTCCCGATGAAACATAAATAGAAAAATCATCATAGTGTTGAATTAAAAAAGGGATTTTTCACCTCGTTCCATTTTCGTTCTTTAGTGAACACATACTTCAGTATGTTGCATTGAGATTTTAGCTGCTGTGGGAATATGCACACTCTCCACAATCAGAAATAATGTCTGACTGGCTGAAATACTTTCACATATATTACTGCTTGGAGGTAAGTGGTTACCGCCTGTGCAGCAATAAAACAAAAGCGAGTTATACTGCTCAAGTGTTCAATGTCACTAACTGATTGTACTTCATCCCATTCAGATGTATGTGAACTAAAAAGTAAAAATGGTCCACGTAGGTGAAATTTCTGTTATAGATTATAAATATAGGTTTTTCAAAATCTAAAGCGTGCAATTATATACAGACAATATATATTTCACAAATCTAGCTGGTGATAGAGCAATATCATACGTTAAAAAGGTGCAACATTCATTTGGGACATAGGCACTTAGAATACATCCTCAGACTTATCTGATAAATCACTTCACATTAGCAGCTTTTTTCCCTTTGGTTACTTAAGATGGTGCCGCTCCCTGATGGAGACAACACTGTATTTGATCGCTGGTGAATGTGACAGAACCATCAATCAGCAAATCCATGTAACATCAACCCTTTCACAACGATGTACCAGATTATTGACAGCACCATGGTGTACTTCTGAGTTATACTGTTCACGTAAAAACAGGTGCAGAGTTGTGCTTTCTGTACAGTACATTTTCTCAGGAAAAAAATATCTACATTATTACGTTGTACGTTGTTGGGTTTGAGAAGTATTATTTGCCGATTCTTAATCAATTCAATTAATTAAAGCCTGACATAAAGGGATGTGGATTTAGAAAAAAAAAAAAAAAAAAAAAAAAAAAAAAAAAAAAATTGGATATGGACACAGTAACCCACACTGTGCCTCCTAATGCAGCAATACGAGTGACAAACATTTACCAGGACATTTGACACATTTTCCAAAAGAAGAAATAAAATTATGAGCCTCATTCATTTTATTACATTAACCATAACCTCAAAAACTAAGTTGAGTTTAAATAATAATAAACGAATGTGGCTCATTTTGATATACTGTGGATTCAGGAACAAAAAGTTTAAAAATGTCCATATGTCCATATATGCTATGATAAAACTGTTAAAAACACTTGGGCTACTGTCCACAGACTTAGTTGTGTTTCGTGAAATTGATCATATCAAAAATATAAAGCATAAAAAAGTTACTTTTTCAGTAGCAAATTAAAAAAAAATCTTAAACAAAATCTTGGTTTTCATTTTCATGCTTGTCTTTGTAAAAAGTTTTCACTTTGGTTTTAGATCTAATTCCCCTTTTTTACATCTATTAAATTAGACAACACTTTTTGGCCAGAATTAGGAGACAAATCAACACTTGGGATGCATAAAAAGTCTCCTGGATTAACATGTATGATATGCAGAACAAATTAGTGAACCTCCTGTCTCCTCAGGAATCGTCATCGTTGTCTCCTGTGGCATTTTCTGTGCCGTGTAGAAAGGCTTCCTTTTCTGTGGCCATGGGCTCTCCCTTTATTGTGCAGGCGGGCTCGTAGGTGTCAGACCTGCTCAACATGGCCTCTGCACTGTTGCGGATACCATAGCTGAAGTAGATCAAGAAACCTACAAAGGGTGGAGAAGCATTGATGTAAAGACTTTCATATATTTCTAAAGCATAAATATAATAGAGATCATTTCTGATATTGTTGGCCAAAAATCTAAAGTACCTAAGACCATCCAGATGGAAAAGCGCATCCAGGTTCCTTTGTCGAGCTGCATCATCAGGTAGACGTTGATGAACAAACTAGCGACTGGGAGAATGGGCAGCAGAGGAACCTATGGAATGACCGGGAATGACATAACATAACCTTAGATATTAAGAAAAGATACACTCAAAGCATATAGTGATGGATGATATGGAATAATGGCTGAGTGGGTCATATTGCGGGTAAATCTCAAAACAAATTCAAGATTTTAAAGAAGGTATGACTCAGCACCTGAAGATCTTTCATGTGGAAACAAATATAATTAACAATAATTTGAATTTACACAATTTGTGTTTGTTGCTAAAATATTTGCAGTTATTTAGCAGGTAAGGACAAATTAAGTTTTAAGGAGCAAAGTTTTTGATTTTCACGGCTTGTCGATGCTTTCTCTGAAGTTTACAGCACTCAGACTACAGCAGTTTTTGTGAAACCTTCAAGTGTGCATACAGAGTGATTTACACATCACGCTTATCTTATTCTGACAATGAGATGTTGTACAGACACTGAAATAGTGTAAAAACCCCTCTGGTAAAAGAACACACTCTACCTTGAAGGCAAGCTTGGCCTTGCTTTGCGGCTGTCTCCACACAATGAAAGTGAGAATCAGACAAACCACCAAGATAATACTGAGGACAGACAGGGACCAAGGCGCCAGCCCTCCTTGAACAGCAACAATACAGAAGACACACACCAAAACACCTGGAGGGAAAAATAAAGAAAAGAGTAAAGAGAGGTCATCGGATGACATTCAGTCACTTCCATCCAGTTTGCTCTGGGCTTTGTATGTGTCTCACCGAGTATACTGGTACAAATGTTGACGGCAAACCCGGACAGAGGGGATGGCTCCGTGTTTGAAGGGAACAGGAGATTCTTGACAGTGAAGCGATCCTCTGGTTGTGGTAACATGTCAACGCTCCCCTCGTTGTACGACTCAGCAATTTCAGCTTCATCCTGAGTGTTGGCCATCTCATAGGCTGCACTGAGGGGCTCGGGTTGGTATCTTCAGACAGCAAAACAGACAGTCAGAAGATTTTCCTAACCAAGTTTAAAAACACACCTCATCGCAATCATTATGACAGCTTTAACAGATGTTTCTCTCTAATGAATATGATTAGGGTGATTCACTATTGTAATCTAATCTGCATTAATACATGAAATGCATAAAATACAAAAAAAAAGAGACTATATTTTAGGCTGACACCTTTTAGCAGGGCGAGGGGTCAGTAGATTTAGTAAGAAAGGATCTGTGATTGATTTGGATAAACTCTATTAGCTATTCTTATCCTCAAGGACTCCACCACCCTGTGTTTGAAGATTGCATGTTTCATACTGATGTAGCTCAGTTCAGTCATCTAGTATCAAACAGAAAATGAAGGTGTGTATGTCTCATAGTCTTGTGCACCAGACTGACCGGTTTGACTGGGGAAAAAAATCTCCCGTCAGAGTTAAGATAAGATAATAGAGACTTAATGATCCCACACCAAAGAAATTCACTTGTCACAGCAGCTCATATACCTAAGGTAGATAAGAAATTATTCATAAATTTGTTTTTGTTATACTGCCTGGTAATCGTCTAGTGTCCTGAACATCAGACTCCATATATGATCTCAAAGATGAGGGCTACCTGAGGACGAGCACACAGGCAGCCACCAGAGTGTAGGCCAGCAAAGTGCCAATAGACATGAGATCAACCAGATCCTTCAAGTCTAACAGGAACGCCATCACAGCTGCAGGACAAACAGGAGAAAAATAAACAACATCAGCAGGGTGACAGACTTCTTCAAACTCAAACAAATGGTTATAAACGCACAAAGCATATTCATCACAATATAAAATCAGATATTGTATTTCTAGATACAATTTCTTTTAAGTATTCATACTTAAAAAAAAATCAGTAACTTTCCAAACTATTACTGTTCAGCTCCATTTATTTACAACTTTAGGTGATTTTGCCATGATCCTCCTTCCACTAGAGGGCACTGTTGCTTTTGGCCTCATCTCAGCTACCTACCAGACATAAACCCTGCCACCAAGGTAGAGATGATGGGCGTCTTCCTTTCACTGACACGTGCCAGAAACGAGAAGAGCAGACCATCGCGAGCCATAGAAAAGATAATGCGTGGAAGTGGAAACATGGAGCCAAGGAGACTAAACCAAGGATGAAGGAAGGAGGAGGAGGAGGCAGATATTTTAACTTTAAGAAGTTTGTGAACTCTGGTTTCACACAAGGCCTCAACTGCAGCCTTTCTCAGCACGACATCCTGATAAACAACGCAGGATGCAATAAAAAATTAAATTAAATTTGCAGGACTGTTTTTATGCTCTATGGCCAATTTTGGTTTTGTTTAGGTGCTCGTGTTGAGGCCGTGTGCACCAAGAGTGTCTTGTAGGGTTCTGAAAGGAACCCCATCCAGTTAGTAGGTTTAGGTCGTGACCTCACCTGCCACAATACCCGATGTTACTGTAGCGGTTAGAGGGGTTTTGGTTCGTGGGCTGATTTTAGCCAAACATTTGAAGAGCAGGCCATCTTCTGCCATGGCCCAGATCACTCTGGGCATTGGGAACATGGAGCCTAGTAAACTAGCATGGGAGAGAGAGAAAACAACATGCCCTGTAAGTGAATGCACAGTTAGAAGCACACTTCTGTTTAAAACATTATTTATTTAATTTTAGCATTAAAAACCCAAAGGGCCAAAGTATAAAAACTGCACAGCACTGTTAGACCTCAAGTATAAACACAGTGCATTTCAGTGAGTACTGGTAAGTATCAGTGTAACTTTGTTTACAGGAAACCCCACAGGGCAACTTTAAGTTAGTTACGTAGCATCCGTTTTGCCTGCGAGGAGTATTTTTAACACTACAACTAGTTTACCCCAAGTACTAAACTAACAAATGTATTTGTAGGTATACTGGACATGAATTATTAATTTCTAAAAAATAACATGCAAATTCTATGACTTCCCATGCTGAGAGGCAGCAGGAGAGCCTCTTTACCTGGTCGACAAGGCACACAAAGAGCCAACGGCCACTGCATATGTGGCTCCCTCCCAGCCCACATATTTAAAGGCCACTGGCAGTGGGCTGTTCTTGTCTAGCATGTAGTATGGCATCATCATAGTGAGGGCCGCGGACACACCGAAGTATGCCACAAAACAGATAAGAAGCGAGGCCACGATTCCAATAGGAATGGCCCTCTGAGGATTCTTCACTTCTTCTCCTGTGGAGGAAACATAACTGGAGATGTCAGAGAGTCTGGGTCATGTGTGCTGATTATCAATTTAATGTATTCCCCCTCACCTGTAGTGGCAATGCAGTCAAACCCCACAAAGGCGTAAAAACAGGTGGCTGCACCAGAGAGGACTCCAGAGAAGCCAAAAGGCATGAAGCCACCTTCACCAAGATTTTCTTTTAATGGTATGGGATCAGACATGCTGGAAGTAAAAGGACACGTTTCTCATTATTACAACATTCTGGTATGGACTTAGGTACGCTACACAATTTAGATATGAACTCTTCATTTCACTCACTTTAGGCTCGAGTTGCTGGTGGCATTGAGGATTTCTTCAGGGTTTAAGTTCCAGTTTTTTAGGCTTCCTTTGACAAAACCAGAGATGATCACAAACAGCAACACCACTACGTTGATGCAGGTGAATACTTTATTTACCATGGCTGACTCTTTCACTCCAAATGCAAGCAGTCCTGTAAGCAGTTAAAAAGGACAATGTGAAACATGAAAGCCGATGATGTGGGGGGATAAAAACCAAGGATATGTCCGAGCTGCTCCTTACCCGTCAGAGTGAGGATGATGAAGGCAGCAAACATGTCTGGGTACTCTGCCAGCACACCTGGGGCTTTCATGGTCATGTATTGCCTGCAGAAATGCTCAATGTGCTTTCCAATCAGCTCATCAAAGGTTGCACTCCATGCTCTGGCCACACTTGAAGTTCCTGTGCACAGGAAGATATTCATGTAAACTGAACAATATCTGGTGTTGCAGCCATCTCATTTCCTTCCTTATTTAAAGTGTCTCACCAATGATGTAAGAGAGGATGAGGTTCCAGCCTGTGATAAAGGCCCACAGTTCTCCAACTGTCACATAGCTGTAGAGGTAAGCTGAGCCAGTTTTAGGGACACGGGCTCCAAACTCAGCATAGCACAGACCAGCCAGGACTGAGGCGAGGGCAGCGATGAGGAAAGAGAGGACGATGGCAGGTCCAGAGCTGTCTCTGGCTACAGCGCCAGCCAGAACGTAAACACCAGCACCCAGCGTACTGCCAACGCCGAGGGCCACCAGGTCGAAGGTGTTGAGGCATCGAGAGAAGTGGGACTCATCTGTGTTACAGTCTACAACTTTCACTCGCAGCAGCTGCTTCCCAATGCCTTTCAATGTTGCCAGAATCATCCTGGCTGGCACCAAAAGCTCTAGAGAAGATAATTTACCTGTTGACACAACAGAACAGAAATGACAGAGTGGTGAAATTACTATGGCGCTGTTCCAGTTTCATATCAGCTAACTCGTCCTCCTTGTGCTTCTAACTTTAAATTTATGTTCTCAGAAATATAACCTTCGTTGATACGTAAAAAATAAACTAATGATAATAAAGTGCTGACATATTTTTTTGGCATTTGCAGTACAGGGACTCTCAAATTCCTCTGCTCAATCTCTTTGCATTTTCTGTTCAGTAATGGACACTGCTATGAACATTTGGACGCCGTCACAAACAAAAATGAAAATGAGAACATTAGGATTGGTGTTGATGATCATTAAACTAATGTAATAATTCACTTCAGTCTGGTGTGAAATTCATACTGACTGCTTTTAGACATCCACATGAGTCACAGGTTACAAATCGAGATGTTTAAAAATCCTCCATCAGGACACACAGGAAATGACTGTGTTCTTCATACCAATAGAAGTGTAACAAATGTGTCATGTAAAAAGCGTGGAGATGAATGCAACACGTTCACCTCAGGAGAAAATATTAATTATAGAGCTATTGGTCTGTATGCAATCAAAATTGGCCCATAGTCCCTTATCGTACAGATAAAAAAGGAGTGAGCACTTCCCATTTAACCTGACTGTAGCAGATGGTTTAGCTCTGGAACTGAATCCATTTTGTGATACAAACGTGCCACAGAAGGTCGACTAGGACAAGCTTTAGTTGGTGAAGCCTCACTTAACCCAAGATTTTGTTTGTCAAACTGATTCTTGTGTGATTTTGAGATTTTGTGATCTTGCAAGACCAGACAAGGTTACCTAAAATAATCCATCCATGGGATAGGTATCAAGGTGCAGGTTAAACACCATAACAACAACATAGGCGTGCCTTGAGCTGGTTACAGTAACAGGTAGTCTAAAATATGCAGTATTATTACACAACACAATGCCACTCACTGTTTATTACGTAATGACAAAACAGAAAAAAAACAAAACCATGATGCGGTAACGCAATATGCTCTGCACAGCATAATCCTGGCAATCTAAGATCCAATTTCAAAGCCTCTTCTAAAACAGCACAGGCAGGACCGATATGGATCTGCCCAACAATACAAACAAGTACTTACTCTCACAACACAACACAAAACCGGATCTTCTGTCTTCGTTACTGATGTAACTGTACAGTAACTCTTCCTACGGTTTATAAATCCACTCAACTATTTCCTCCAGACTGTAGCTGTTGACTCACTTCCAGTCAGCTTCAGATGAATAGAACTGAGAAAGACATTTACAATAGCTGGTCTGACACGTGAAGCAGACGCCTCTTAGAGTACAAACCATTCAGGTATCCAGTTCACAAATAGAACAGCGACACATGACTTGGCCTCCGAGCTAAAGACACTCAGAGCAGCTGTGACGACAGCCATATTTCCACATGCAAGGCTGACTGACTCTGGCAGGCTCTGCTCATTATAGTCAAGTCATGAATACAAGATGGATGGAAATATACAGTATGACCCTAATTTACCTTCTTAAAGCAGCATGTTATACAAAATAAATACTTATAAGATGTGCTACATTATAAATTTGTGTGCTTTGTGAATATCCAGGTGCACAGAGGACTATTTCCATTTCATATCAGGAAGTTGGTCAATATTCAAGCACTAAGCTGAATAGTTTTGTGTTGTTTGTCTGGGTTATAATGACCTGAACATGTGAAGCCAAACATTTCACTGGGCCAGTAGCTTGATTAGAGCCGCATGCATAAGACAAAACAAACCGGATTAACGTGAATACACACACAGCTGAAACTAGACTGTAAACTGATGAGTACTTCTCACATCAGTCAAAAATGTGAACAGTAGTAGGGCATGAAAAAAATATGCCCTTTAATGTTACACAAGCGAGAACATTTTTTACTTCACAGCCCGGGTAAAAGGGCCACTGGTTCAGAACTCACCACAAAGACTTAATGCAGCGGCTGAGCTAAAAAAGGAGGGTGGGCAGGGTAGGGCCCTGCCCTCTTCTCAGCCAATCGTCAGAGTCAACACCTGCTCATGACACACAGGGGTCATGTGGGTGAATTTAAATAGCAGCCAGTCACATGTGCGTCACTATTTGGCCTCAGAAAAAATACTTCTGATCCTTCAAATGTTTTACGTTTGTTGTGACATTATTTATACACATGGAGGACACACCAGTGTCACAATGAGACATAAAAAAACTAATATGACATCATTTTTTAAAATTTCACAAGTAAACTGGCTCAGATATTGGCGAGGCTGGGCATGGAGCTGGTATTTCAGACATTTGTGTTATAAAAGTTTCTATGCCGCGTCAAAAAAAAAAAAAAAAAAAAGAGACATTTCCATTGATTCTCTGCATGTAAATTAAAGTTAAAGATAAGATTAAATCCTTCAAATACAGTTGACTTGCCCTCAGCCAAGCTGTAATACTTAACCTGCATATCAGCGTTTGCTGAATTCAAATGATGCTTCAAATGTTCTATCTTTTACATACAATTTATGAACACCTGCAGAAACACCTGTGTCTGAGAAAACACATATCCAAGGATTTGAGCATGCAATTTGACATTTTTCTAACACAGATTGGAGAAAAGCTGTTGACTGTCTTTAATTACAATTTTCCCTGCATGAATTTAAAAGAAGACGACAGCAGAGAGCCAATTCAGGGAGCACTGAGTTCCCACTTGGCATGCGAAGGGTATTTAGCAGCACTACAAAAAGCCCACCTGTCCTTGTGGTGTAATGGGGGATGGAGCAAACAAAGTGCCATGTGAGAGTGATCATAAAACAGTCAGCTTACACAAGACAAACAAACTTTCCTTTCCAGGGATTTAGACTTAGCGACAACTCAAGGGCCACATCGACCTTGTAACATTAAAGCTACAGGCATAATAACAACACCCATTCGTTAGAAAAGGGAAAAACAGCTTTCATTAATTTTGAGTTTTGCTGAGATGTTCGTACCTTCACAGCCTCAACTCAAAGTGGGTTTTATGCACACGGGTTATGTTTTTTTACCCTTGAGGAAGAATGAAGAGAAAAAGTTGAAATGAATGACCCAAAACCAGTCAGACTTAAACACGGTTTGTAATTTCTGCTGCTAGAAGCTTCTCACATCAAAACAATAACAAAAGAAGTACCTTGGTGGTTGGTGCTGTAAAGCATTGGATCATGGGAGTTGATGTCATCATTGTTAAACAACCACCATTGCAGATGAAACTGCTTTTAAATGCACATGCAGCATTTCCCGATTAAGACATATGGGTCATGCCGATATTATCTGGGTTTTAGGAGCATTCTTGTCTGTTTACAGTCAGCCTTGTGTGTTGAAAATGCTGTATGCACAATAGAATAAGTCACATTTCTGGTTGAAGAAAAATAAACACTTAAAAAAATGTATGAAAGGCTTGGATATCAACAAATATCACAACAGTGATGTTTTCATTACGTTAATCTAAATATGCACAGCAGCATGTAGGGGAATATTAGTGTAATATTCATTTTCATTTGTAAACAGCCTCGTAGGAATATTGCAATCTACAGGGCTATACACAGGAACACACGGAGTACAGCCAATAATAGTATCATCCATGATGTAGATTGTGAGATGTTGACACCCTAGTTTAAAGCCAGGTGCAGTGTCAAAAACAGTCCCTCAAGTTAGATCTCAGCTGACACTGACCTTGGAGGTTTCTGTTTACGTTCTGTACCTTCGTCATGGTTTGTATTCTGGGACTTTATGCACAATCTTAAAAGTCACAACGAGACCCAATACAGCATTTAGAAACATGGCAGATCAACATGGAAGAAGACCTGTGATGTCTGTAGATATAAAAAGCTCATTCTAAGGTAACAAAAATGTTTATTTTCAGGTGCTTATACACTAATGGAAACATAGTTTTGCATATTATATTCAAATTGACATAGAAATAGAGCACCCTAAATCTTACACTCTGGACCTTTAAAGGATCCTTGATTCCTGATTGAAGTGCCTGACCACTGGACCACTACATCTGTCCCTGGGTTTAGGTTAACAATGTGTGTGAAAGGGGCCTATGAAGGAAACTGCCTTCTGAACATTAGAGATGAAATGGCGCTCCCCGTGCCACTCTGCAGTCATTGGTAAATATAGATGGATGGATGGATACACAGCATTGTCTCTACATAGGTAGTGCAACTTGAATCATGAAAAACATCTAAAAGAGGCCTCAAGCACTTAGTTAAACTTTGTGTCTACTTTCGGTCTGTTTGACTGACACAGCTGGTTTGATAAGGCTGAACTCTGTGGTTCATCTGCTAGATGTACCCAAGGTCATGGTTAGCTTTATTTTGTTTCAGATCAACAGACAGACTGACTGATTGACTGGCTGGCTCTCTGTAGAAGGTGCACAATGTAATTAGGCTAGCTGAGGTAAGCAGAGTTCCTTGTTTTGATCCAATGCTCAACAGAATATTCACACATGTATAAATAGATGGGTGAAAATTACCTTATTTAGACACACAGTGAATCTCAGTAGGTCTAGTAAGGATGTCAACCCATGCAGGAAGAAATCTTCAGAACTGGGTTAGTATCACTTGTACTGCTGATCTCCTTTATCCTTAAACACGGTGGTGTAAGTCATCAAGATGAGAGAGAACTTCTTCAAACTGCAACTGAACTGGGCTAAATTATTCCAGGGTCAACTCTTAGCACATATGCAGTGTGAAAAGCCATTTTAACTCCTCATTAAAGTGAAAGCCAGTCAAACCAGTCAGCTCGTTTGTGTTTTACATATGTAAAGGTTTTTACATAGGTTACCGAGCCAGTATCAGCTCTAATATGTTTCCTTTACTCACTACTTCCGCTTTTCAGTCGCTCAGCACATCATAAATAACACTACAGAGAACACTACGCTCGCTTATCTGACTGGATGCAGTAACTCAAAAACTTTGGACGGCACCCATTTGAACTGACTTCCTCAGATTTCTGGAACCTTGTATTAGCTTTGGATGAACTCTGCATTTTTGATCATAACAAGGACTTTAGAGTTTATCCCTGTATCTCGCATTAGAATTGCATTTGAAAGGGCAACAACTATGGACTACAGGGACCAAATAACAAGACAGATGTGAAAGAATGTGAACCCAAACTAACAACTTAAGTACATGTCAAAGACAGTTGGATTCTTTAGCCTGAAATGATGCATATTTTAACTTTGCTTTGATATTCTGATACTGTTGCACAAGAGGGTAAATATTGGCTGATAAACAGATAGATCTGGTTTTGATTAACTGATTCGCAGTATTATTTGATTTAGTTTGTTTTAACTCTGAAAGCTAAAACTCTTTCCACAGTTTGTTAACAGGTGTTTCAAAACACACCAAATTGAACCAGAGGGGCATTTTGTTAGACCTGCATGAAAATTTGATCAAAAGATTTTTTTTTTTTTTTTTTTTTTAGCAATTCAATATCAAATCTCAGAGCAACACTCACAGCTTTTCATGTAGTAACACAATGCGTCTCCAGGGTGTGAAACCTGTTTAATCAAAAGTCTTCATTATCCACCCACATTAACACGGTGGTCATTTATATCATAATAAAAACAAAGTGTAAGAAATGATTCATCACATTTATTTAGAGTGTGGGTTCATGTGAGCTCACCCACGCCAGAGGGCAAACGACACTCCTGAAATTATGTGGCGCTATAAAAGGTAATGTTTCTCTTCATGTCCACAGCTCTGGCTTTACACACTGTAAACCTCCACGTTAAACTTATTTCAGGTCACTTCTGAACTTAGTATCATTAGTGAAGACTTGAAGACTTTGGCGCCTCACGCTGCTACTTTCAAGTCTAATGCATGAAGAGAAAAGGACGGCAGACCTCTGGTTGCATCAGCCGGATGGTTCCTTCCTTCTTTCAACCCATGTGCACGACTCCTCATGGCAGCTTGAACTAAGCACGCTGTTGGGCTTTCTTTTTTTTGCCTCTCTAACAAGCAGCTACAACATTATAAATTCAACATTTGTTTAGAAACAACTTAGATTTAAAGAAAGAGTCATGTTAATACACTTCTTACCTTCTTTAAGAAGACGCCAATCATAAAAGAAGCCCCTGCTTCTTTCACAAATGCGACTCAACTCCTTACAATGGTCACTAGAAACGCTTTTTTCAGCCTGAGACTTCTGACAGATGGTTTGTTGGGGAGGACGCGCACACGCAAGCACAGATACAGAAGGCCAG
Source organism: Sciaenops ocellatus (assembly GCA_033000465.1). Classification (NCBI taxonomy): domain Eukaryota; kingdom Metazoa; phylum Chordata; class Actinopteri; family Sciaenidae; genus Sciaenops; species Sciaenops ocellatus. Next base: position 25,823,512 of record CP136887.1, read on the forward strand.
CCTGCACACACGGACAGCTGGAGGTCCGCCCAGCTGTCTGTTGCTCCACCCGATTATTAAGGAAATATCAGATCCTAAACCACCACAAGATGGCGCTCTTTACAAGCAAACAAGCCCTTCAGCTCCTCCTGTGGACCTCTTTGAGGCATCCTGGATGGTGTTCAAGAGCACCAACATGCCTTGTAGTCATGTCTTAATATAAAATGTGGCTCTATATCAGTGTGCCTATGTTGACACCTTTCCCTGCTGCTACTCCTTCATTTCATCGTTGTATGCAAACTGTCACATCAACACAACATGATTATGGGTCGCTTGTGAAGTTGCAAAAGTCACAGTGGGGGAAACAAATCTGTTCCGCTCTATTCTCTGAGTTTCCTGCTGTGGCTGTGGAGCGATACGATGTTGTGATCCTCTTATTTCAGCCTGATTCTTCATATATGGGCCCAAAATCTACACCAGGATTTGGGATTATCGGTGCATCCTTACAGACTGCTCAGCATACAAAAAAGAAAGCCACACCAGTCATGACTAATCTCCATCCAGCCTGGGATGGAAAGATTCCTTCCATCCAGATCAGTCATTTTTAAGGCCCCTCTGAAACCAACTGCAGCGGTTGTTGAGATCAGTTGGATATTGGAGCTGCTTCATGATTCCTGTCTTTGCTTTGACTATAACTAGTACATGTATCAAAGCCTACTAAGACATAATTGGTGAGAGAAGTGCTGTATATGCTGCCTTATCTGACATTTCAGGATTTATGGTTGACTGCCGTTCACCCTGAGGGCCAATTGTGGACTGCCTTGATAAATGTGAGTCAGTGCTCTAAGGTGATTTTGAAAGTAATGCAGTTCCTGTGGGTCTCTGAGAAGGAAGTCCTTCATAAGAAATAATAATTACGCTGCATTTTGCCTCTTTTAGGTACACTGTACACTTTTAGTGGATAATTTCTCACCTTATGAACTTATCCTAACCACCTTTATAAATGAGAACCAGTGGATTTTGTATTAATGCAGTTTCTACTAGTGTTTCCCAGCTCTGGTTCTCAGGGGCATGAGTACTGATGGTTTTCATTCAAGTTTTTTAATGAGAACTGAATAGACACGAGATACCAAGAGAATGCATTTAATTACCTTGTACAATAGAAAACAAGTGGTACTTTGGGTCCCAAAGATCTGCATTGGAACCCGTCACTGTCAGTGTTCTGCATAAGGATGAAAAACTGTATAATGACAAAAAGGATATCAACACTCTGCTCTCTGCTGGGCCTGACAACAGTCCCACCACACACATTGATCTTCCTCTTTCCCTTGCTGATGCCAGAGTGCTGCATTAACACAGCCTCATTCAGGCACCAATGATCATATCAATCACAATATTCAAATCAGTTTGGCCAGGGATGCCTCATTCTCAGGCGTTTGATACTAATAACGCAAATGATCATTAAACTCCGATTTCAATATGAAAATACAAATAACTTATTCATGGGGGAAATGCATAAAAAAGCAATACTAGGTCTTTTTTTTTGGTTAAAGGGTATGCCCTTTTAATTTAACTGTAACCATGCATTGCATTCAGCAGCACACTCTTCCATCACATGTACAGATAATTTGCCAACATTCAATTAAATAAGAATTTAGTAAAATTACAAACCTCTGCATACACACTGCATCCCGACTGCCAACACTGCTGCACTCTCTGAGCCAAATGACAACATGGTTTCAGGTAAGTTTTGATTATATTAATGGAGTGAATATATTTTTTAGAATATTTCAGCAGAAAGTAGCCTGAAGCCAAGTACACAGTTTATGACTTAAGACCTTCTGGTAGTTTTTGCAATAGTTAATTCTTACCATGTGGGATGTAGCTTGATTGAGCATGCTAATTGAGGCATTTTATTTAATCTATTTCCATTCAGTCTTGAGTCAAATGATTTAATTAAAGTTTAATTCAGCTAGATTGTTGATTTTTTCATCTCCATTAGAAAGGGTTACAATTATGTCCACTAATGGTAAAGGGTTCTTTCTCTCTGCATATGGCATGGTAAATACAGCCTGAACAAACAACTCCTGTATTTACATTGTATTCCCATGAAATTCTCAAAAATCCCTTTAATTCTCACAGAAAGATTCCACCTTGAATATTCCCAGAATTTTGCAACTGTACTTATGCTCCTTCTTTTACAGGGTATTTATTTCTTTTTTTTAAATGATCTTAGCTCTGTGATGGATGTAATGGTAATACATGAGAGGTTGTCAATGTTTTGAAAAAGATGTTGCAGCCTTACTTGTTGTATGATTTGTCCCTTTTATGTCCTATGAACCAACCTAAAAAATTAAGTCCCCCCCTAAGATTATTACAAGACAAATTATTACAAAGAAAACAGACACAATAAGGAGGGGGGTTATGGAACAATTGGTGCACTTCCATAAAGTTCCAAACCATGACCCAGTGAGCACTCAGGCAAAATCTCTAAGGAGAGCTGCTGCTTTCTCTGTATTTACCAGATCAAGATATTCCTCCAACCAGTTACTCATTGCAAAACAGGATGATTTGTGCTCTTTCCACTTCATCAAGATTATCCTTTTTGCCAAGAGACATCCAAGCGTGAAAATAAGGTTAGTAGCAGGCATAGTATAGGACAACTGGAAAGTTTACATTTAGCATTTCAGTATTTGTGAAGACACTATAGATTTAAGATTGTTTTTTTTTCCACATTTAGAGGACTAAATGGCAGATTTTCAAACATTTTCTGTCTATACTAATTAGGGAGGAATTCAAATGCAGCTGCTCTTATTGCAGGCTGGGTGCGGTAGTATTAGGTGTTGCACGGGCTAATGATCTATACATAGAACATGGGTCATGTTCTGGGCAAGACATATTCCCTTTAATTTCCATATGAAAGAAGGGCCTGACAGATCACTATTAAAAGCGTGAATGTTGAGAGGAATGATCTTTACTCTTACTCCAGTTGATCTTATAACCACATACGTTATGAAAATAAGCTGCTGTATGTAATACGGCTGGTAGGGAAGCTGCAGGGTTGCTGAGGGTTAACAGCATATCATCTGCATACAGGTTTAATTTAAAATTGTGAACATAAAGGAGCAAACCTTTAATATTTTCTTAAACACAAATAGCACAAGGTATAAAGGTTCTTTAAGGGTTTTCCCTGTGACCAGTTTCATTATTGCTATTTCTATCTAAGTTAAAGTTACGGGGGAACTAGATGCACCTCATCAACCTCGTTAATTGAGATCAAGGCCCTTAGTTCCACTATACTTGCTGTAATGTCAGAGAATTTTACTTAGAACTGTATACTACTAAGAAATATTTTTTATTGGCTGCATCACACTGAAGTGACCCATTCTCACCCAGAACTGCTTGAATTCACTGTCTGTTCTCAGTCTGCCTTATCATGTGTGCCAACATCTTACCTGCCTTATCGCGTGTTTCAAAATGTAGTTTTCTGAGTCAGAAAAGTGAGAAAACAGTTCCCTCGTAGCTTCTGAAGATCTGAGGAGAGAATTATTCAAGGCACTATTGGAGGGGTCCACCATGTGTAACTCCCGCAGCCTCCTGAACTCTTAGACATTAAGCTTTTGACCATATTATATTGGAGAATAACGTTGTGGTGGATGGAGTCTTACAAACCTAGAAAAATACAACAAAGCCAGTGTAAAAAAGGATCAGGTCTCATACTGCGTGCCCCAGGCATTCAAACTTACAGGAGTTGACTGTTCCTCAAAACCGCAGGCTACCTCTCTTCAAAAGCCAAATGACGAAAAACACATGTATTGTTGTCCTGAATTTGCAGGACACTGACTCAGAATGTGTTAAAGGAAGTTTAACTCTTTACATTTACTCTCATGTTAAATTAAAAGTGACAGGTGGCAGATAGGTTTGACAGGATTCCCTTGTAGAAATATTCAGGCGGCACATCCTGTTCAGACAGTTTTTTCAGATACTGGTTTTCTCTGCTGTTTGAACACTCTCATATTATATTGAAAGAAAGGGAAGTCATACTATACACAATAAGAAAGGTGGGTAGACCACGGCATTCAATGACATTTGCCATTCAAATCTTATTGCTTTATACTAGACTCTGACTTCTAATACTAAACGGCCCTCTACGTTTGCTCCTGAAATTATTCATTGGTTGTTTTCCTACAGTGCCAGCAGATAAGATGCCACATGACAAACATTTCACCAATCAATATAATTAACTTTACATTGCTAATTTCTAAAGTGCATGTTTCAACCTAAGCTAGCATTTATCTGAAAAGCTCAAGTCACTGAATAATATATCATCGCAGGCGTTCTGTATTAGTGCTGCAGCAGCGTGAATAGTGAAATCCCTCCCTGACCTCATGGGTCAGACACTGCAAACATTCTCTTTGTGCATGTCATACTCCCAATTCTGGCTTCGACAATATTGCATTCTCCGGGATCTTCCCTCAAGGCATTTTTATCCTTGTGAGCCCATAAGAGATACAGAAAGACAAACTGTTACAACACAGAATGCACTCTGTGCTTTCAGGGTTAATAACGAAATCTGCTCATGCACAACACATCATATATGTCCTACATATTTCATGACAGTTGTTTCTACAGCTCAACAACATACAGTAAACACCTTTAAAAAATTCAGTGCAACCCCACATGAAATAGCCCTTCACTAACTTCTATTGTGAAGCTTGCAGCTCAGTTTTTCTGTGACTGTTTCAGAAAGGTGTTGATTTATCCAGAGTTTGCAGTTTCTGTTATTCTGTCCACTGTGTGGACTGTGTTGTACAAGTCATCTCCTGTGGTAGCACATTAATATTATAAAGTAACTGAGGGCCATTTTGGAAAAAGCCAGAGGCTTATTTGAGAATTGTTTGCCTTTATTACTTAAAAGACTGAAAAGTTTTCATGAGACATGTCATGCAGCTTAAAAAGACAAACTTAAACCAAGTGAGACCAAGTGTATGTGTTTCTCCTGAACGCCACAAAAACCTGAGCCTCTAAAATTACCACAGGATTGAATCAGCACCTTTGTGAAACAGCCTCATAAAAAGCTACATTGTGATCTCCCCAAACTGCTTTTTCGTGATGCAGCTGCTATTAAAAAGCTGCTTGTATCAATGCCAGCGCACAAAGACACATAATCTGGTGTAAGTAGCACAAAGTGTGGATGACTAGGAAATGGAAATGTAAGTATTATGGTCTGATGAGTCGTCTTTCATCCCCCTTACATCATGTTGTGGGAACCACTGAGGCGATTGCTCCGTGTAGTCCTGTAACAACATTTCACAGCCTCCCTGGTCACCAAAGGGAAACTGAAACTTTATGTTTCAGTGCAGAGTGCCAAGAAGATTCCTTCTTTTGTCATCCCAAATATTTTGGGGCTTTTCTTATTAAAGTCTGGTACAGTATTCTACTACACACAGTTCACAGGACCTGTATACGATCACATTTCAAACAGGTTTAGACCTCCTGGTAAAGTAAAGTAAATTTTTTGGATAGATTGTATTGTTTCCATGCTTTTCTACACCGACTTTTGTGTCAGAATAAGGTCTAGATATTTTAATATTTATAACATAAACCCTGTAACATCTCTCATGACTTTAGAAAATAGATGAACTTGAGGCTGGAATGTAAAAAGGTGAGGCGCCTCTCGTTGCTGGCGATAAGTGGCCTCGTACATCTGTGAGAATTCCACTGCTGGATGAAAATGACAGACAAGCAACGACTGAAAACAGCTAACTCTTCAACTATCAAGACCGAAAAAAATAGTTTTTGTTTCAAGTACTTGGTGAAAGAGTACCATCACAATATACTCTACAGAATGCTGAAGCCCCTACATTTCCATAAGTGTGCGATGTGACTGAATCAGTAGTCAGACTGCACAGCCAGTTCATCCATATTTTTCATGTTGCTCGACAGGCACTGATTTATTATCATTAGTAATAATGAAAGAAATATGCTGCAATAGTTACTGTGTATCAGACATCAATTTTACTTTTGAGAACAAATGCAGAGAATTCATTTTGGCAGTGTTAAAATGACAATGACTCTGGGTCAAATGAGGGATGATTAAACACCCCACTTCAGTCTCAAAACCCAGCTGCATTGAATGTATGCAGAGTGATCCTCTCTGTGCTTTTCCAGAGGTGGAGCTCCCTTTAATTCTTTGGTGTTCTACAAAAATAAATGACATGATCATAATAGTTTAGCTAAACACAGGAAGATGGTCCTGAATATAAATTTGTTTACTTCAGCTGCAGGGGAGGCAGATCAAAACCTGCCATATGCCACAATACACCGCTTAAATGCAGAGAATTTGTACTAATGCAGTAGGTGTGGATCACAGAATTACAGTATCCATGGCAGCAAATCAAGGTATTAGCTTTTATCTGAAATGCCTAAATTCAGCTCTTGTTTCACTTACAACAGTATTGCTTTGGTAAAACGTGCAGAAAATACTGAAAATGATCCAAAAGACATCCATTCATATGGCAACGAGGGACTTTTAGAAGGAGGATGGAAACCGAAAGAACATAAAGGCTGAAAACACATTAATTATCACAGTCATTTGCTAAATATACCCTCAAAAGATGAAACCTCTTGTGTGGAAGACCATTTTAATGACATGTTGCCAGAATGAGTAAGTTCAGCAGTCACAAAAACAGTCACCGATCATCAGTGATGTTCCTCGGTTCATACACATATAGTTAATCAATAACTTTCTCACATAACAGCTATGGGGAAGACAGGATGAGCATTGCAGATGTTGTTTTGAGATGTTCAATCATCAAGTGTGTTGAGACAAGAGTCACAAAAGTCAGAGCTAATTGGAAGAGGCGTGTATGAATTTAGGTTGTTTCTGTGTTTTTCTGGAACGTCTGTAATAATCCCAAGGGAATGCAACAGAACCTAATGAACATGATGCACATAAATCATACTATCTTAAAGTAGTCAGGTGTGTGAGTCATACCGTACCCATTAAATTGTCTTCTCCTGCACAAAATGATGCGTTGATCATCAGTGTCAACTTATTTTAGAATTGAGCAAGGCTTTAAGAGTTTAGTGAAATTTACTGCATGAGCTACTTTAATGTGATATACTGTAGGACAAATCTATGCATTACTTTTTGCAAAGTGGAAAAAAAACCCCGTGTAATTCAGCTAAATATGTTACTTGGGCATTATGCAACACACTGTTAGCAATCCAAATTAGGTGATTTTATCACTTTGCTTTAGCTGCAAATTACTGGCTTAATAACAACTGGGCCATAAATAACCACATAAGTGCTCCCAGTAGCTGCATAAATTTAAACATTACAACACAACTGTTTTAGATACCCATTAACAGTAGAATAATTCAAAGCAGCATTCGTTTGCGCAAATTATAATATTTTTGTACATACAGTGTCCCACAATGCAAATGAACAAAGACTAATCACCAGTGTTTGAATACCTGGACATTTTGATTAATAAGTGCTGGTAATACTGTAAATCTCTTTGTGTCACTGACACCAAAATATTATTTGTATTTAAATACAAAATGATCAAACCAAGTGAAATATATGTTAACAAACATAATATCTAAAATATTCTCTGAGCTGTTATCATGTTTGAATGCTTGCAGTATTGCTTCCTTCTGTCACAGTCTCCGGTCATGTGTTTCAGATGACAGGCCAAATTCAACAGAGCCTATAAATGGCTGCTGGCTAGTGGTGGATGGACTCGGCAGGGTTTTAAGTTTTAGCATCTAGCTGCTGGTTAGGTTGGACGCTTCCCAAATGGAGCAATCTGCAGTAAATGGGGTTACACAGCATCTAAGGTTGCAGATGGTGTTTGAGAGCACACAGGCTCACAATGCTTTTCCCCCTCCATTTAGAAAAAGACTTGAACACAAAAAGTGGGTTTGGGTGGTGTGCAAGGTTGACACTTTAAGATGAAGGTGATTGTTAACACTCAGTTTGGGGTTGGAATCCATTCTCGATCCTGGTCTCTGTGGAGACAATCATCCTCTAATAACAGTAATCTATCTCCTCGTTGGCCAGGACAATAGCTGTTCTGCAGGGGATGTAGACCTGAGAGAGACAGAGAAAAAGACAAAGAGAGGAAAGAAAATAAGGAGAAAAGTAAGATGACAATTGAAGATTAATGATGTTAACGAGATCACCGATTTTAGAAATTATTGAACCTTTAGGTTCATCCTTTTTTTAGAACACATGGAGACACTTGGTAGTGTCTTGATGACCAGGTGTGATCATTTCCTCACAATCAAGGTCGCCTAAATGAAGACTAGAAGAAGGGAGAAAAACATGGGGATGGTGAAAAAGACGATTGGGGGTACTTAGAAGGATATTCAGATTGGAGCAGAAAAATAACTCTTCAGAGGAGACAGTACACAAACACCACAGGCTTGATCGAAGAGGGCCGTCAAGGTTAGAGGTATAATCAAAGTGTGACAGAGTTGCAGCTGCATTAAGACCTCTGGGTGGCACTGGAGTCAGTAGATCTGTGTGAAGAGAGAAGTCACAACTGCCTAAAGTGTGAACTAGTGCTGAGGCATTTCATTTTAAGCTTTGAGCTATGGAGAATATGCGTCCTGCTGCAAATGTTTTGATCAGTGACTTAAATAAAATTCATATCATAAGCATTACATTTCATGCAAAGCTTGTGTAGTCAAGAGAACAATCCCCAAAGGAGCAATATAGAAAAAAGTAAATAAATCCTAATTTTCAAATCTGAACTCTCAAATCAATGCAATAACTGTGTTTCATCATCTTTATATATTGGCTGCACATCAACTGTAAATTTAGGATTCTGTGAAGATACAATCTGCCAGTGGGCATAAGCTGAGCTATAAGAATCTCCAGAGTTTTGGTGGACTTAAGAAAAAATATGTCAGCAAAAAATAATCACACCATGAAAAAAAGGAAGAAAACAAGCCTGGAAATGTCAGATTCCATATATATACAGTGCAAAATTTTTAGAGAGGGTATAAGTTTGGAGCGGTGTAGCTAATAAATTCTTTGATCAATCCTTTTGATATTCACAGTGTCGTTTGGAGGCAAGGAACCACCACGTACCATTCGTCATTTCAGATTTATGCCAAAGGAAAAGCCAAGCAGACATAAATGATGCTATATTTCCCAACAGAAAACTGAAAAAGAGAGCAGAGCTGTAAACAATTCAATCACCCCCTGAACTCTTCAAGCCGCCCCTCGGCATCAGTGGATCTGAGCTTGCTGTGGATGTGTTTCTTTGGCAACAGTTTGTCACCGAGGGAGTCAAGCAGCCCGGCGCTGAAACACTGACACAGACATTGGTGACTAATTAAACAGTCACAGTGGGAGAGTCTCCATGCAGAAGCGCCGCAGAGAGAAGGGAAGGCAGAATGAATCACTGCACCTGTTTAGACAAAAGCTACCACTGTGCCTAACCTGGAATATGTCAACAGCTTTTTATTTCCACCAAATAGATAGCAATAGTGACAAATTCTAAATCAATCTGTGAACAAAGAGCAGCAGAAAGTCTCAAGTGTTGGCATACCAATTAGTGGAAGACATTCTAATTAACATATTACTCCTTACAGCATGAAGGTGCTGTGAATTAGATATCCCAAATTACCCATTAACACGCTCTAGACGCAATTAAAAAAGGTTCACATATTTCCCATTATCCATCAATTTAGTGAGAAATATTCTCAAACACAGGACCAGATGGTCATCTTCTACTGAGCTGAGCTATAACAAAACAGCACATGTGACGGTAAAGGGCTACACCTGTAATGGATTAGTCCATGTACTACAAATCACTGACTGTATAGTTCAGAAAGTTATTTTAATAAGTTCAACATATTTTTCTTACTCTTCCAGAATGCAACTTGTTTGCACTCTTATTTATGATAAATTACCATAGAGCGATAGTCTAACTGACCAAAATTAATAGGCTTCATGTTCACTGTGATGGATTATACAACTCAATTTTCAATAGTCTTCTAATAGATTTTAATATCATACAGAAATAAATTGAGGCCGTTGGCTGCGCTTAGCGGTAGAAAAATACTTTAAAAGAAGTAAAAATTGTCATTTGAATATGCTGAGCAAAAATGTAGTGTGCATCATTTTTAGTTAAAGAACAAATGCTGCAAAAACACTTGGACACTTGCAAAAAAAAACATGGTTCACTAAAGGTGGTGTCAAACATACTGGAGAAAGATAGTTTATTGTTAAGTTTTATTCCCAGGTTGTCAAATACAGTATCATCACCAAGAAACAACATGTTTGTGACATGTTGTCAAACACAGACACTTTGGGTTGATGGCTTGAAGATAGGAGATAGTTGATTGTTGAGTTTCATTCCCTGCATGAATTTCACCCATTGCATCGTGTGGCTCACTCTGAGCCACTCTGTTGTTTATTTCTCATTCATGTCTGCATTTCACCACCTGAGAGTGAGACAGCAATCAACTATCTTTCTCCAGTTTGACTGACCCCACTTGTGAGCACATTAGTCCACGAATCATACAAGTTCAGCCTGGGCTGGCAGGTGGCAAGTTTTCATCTTACAGTAGCCATCAGCCTGTGAACAGCAGTTAGTGGTTAGCTGCAGCAGTTAGATGTATAAATCTGGCTGTTTTAATACATGTTACTAAATTATCAATTCAATGTGATTCGATTCAATTCCTTCTATACAATAGCAATAATAACAAAAACAACAACAATAGCAACAAGAAATATTTCCCAGCCAGGGGCTGTGTCGGCCACCACTGTAATCCAGCCTCCGGCCCCCGGTGACCCTCTGCCAGAGTCAGAAGGTGATAGCTAGTTAGCTTATGGGTGTCTTGGGTGGATTACTGAATGGGCCTTCAGGGTACAGGCCCAGTGGCCCTTGACCAGAAGCTCTGGTGACGGTTGTTAACATCTATTGCTGGAAAGTCAAATGACCACAAAGACCACAAAACAACTACATAGAGGTGCAAAACAACCTCAGAAAGACACAAAATGACCGTAGTTTGTAGATATTTTGTGCCTCTTGCTCCTCTATAGGACCATATATGTGTCCATGGGCCCACTGTCTTATAATTCATCCATGACTGTAGGCAGTAAGCGTTTGTGGTTACAAACAGCAGCTATTCATAGATATAGTTTCATACATCATTAGAAATGATTTCACATTCATGGTTAATTTATGTTATGATTTAATTTAGATCACACATCCAGTCACTCAGTATTAATATACATTTTTCAGGCATAATGTCAGACATAATTATCATCAGTGTAGCACAAATTATGCTGCCAATGTTTTGTAAAGGCAAAGTGCAACAAGCAACAAACAACCCTGGCAATCCAGAATCGGACTGGATTTGTCTGAATATGTCTGCAAAGCCTCTGCTGATTTCCGATGAGTCATTTGGAGTAGGTGTAGTAGGTGTTTACCACCTCACCAGCAGACACTCATAAACCGCATTTCATGTCTAAGCAACAGCAGTTACAAGCGGCAGTCAGATACATCAGCAGTTACTGTAGAAGGGAACCTTTGCAAACCTGGCAATTTGTTCAAAGTGTTAATATCAGAGCTGCAGAACAAATGGAGATGAAGAGGACGCAAAGCAATTTGTTTTCAAAGTACATGTGCTGCATTAGTAAAAAGTTTGTCCTTTTTTAAAACTTCTTTTGTCTCACAGATGTTCTTGTAGGCCCCTCATTACACTCTCATGTGAGAATTTGGATTTTCCACTCACTCACTCAAAGTCCAGCCTTCGGGCTAATACTCAATCTGATCAATGTTCAAACACACTGATGAAGGATTCATGAGGTGCTTCATAGGAATCTATCATCCACCAGGTTTCTGTCTCCTGACCCGGGCTACTGGTGAGAGCACAGCCTGACTATCCATGCACTTAAAGTCTCCAGACATGTATCTGCTTGGCTCCATTACTCACTTAACAAGGATCAACTCCCTTTAAGCACTCCTGTACAAGTTGTACTTTAGACGGACCAAGGATCTGACTGGGTAACAACACAAACCTGACTTGGATGGTTAACTAAATCAAGTAGACTTAATTAAAGGAGCATATCTGTTTGTCTTTACAACCTGGGTCTTATTTTGGTTTTGTTTTAGTTTTGATAAGATCACGATACAGGATTCTAACTTTTCTGAGCTAACAGTGTCTCAGTCCTTGGATTACACAAAGATCTATAGTACAAACACTTTATAAAGAAAACTTCATAATTGTGTTTTTATTATACATAACAGATTAAAAATGCTGTCAGGGTGATGTAATAAGCTTCATATACTGTAAATGACTCACAATTATTAATTAGTTATTAAGTTTCTACCAGTGTATAGTGCATGTGTACAACAGCACAACAATATACACAGTATATGTGTGAAATGTGTACTTTGTCACACAGCATACAGCATTTGTATGTAAAGCGTGAAGCAGGACCTCGACGTCCTGTCATAGTTTTACTCTGTTAGTTCACACTTCAACAGCAGGCCTTAGATGTTTCAGATGGAAATGTGCGTCTTTTGATCATTTGCCACAAGCCTGCTAAGTTTCCTTCCATTTCTGCCTCACTTCAGCTTAATTTCTTTTTGTGAAACTGTCAAAGGAGACAACCTCTTTGATGCATGCAAAGTTTAACGGTCTTGAAGCAGCTAATTATTCATCAGTGTTTCTTAGTGTTATGACACTATAACATTCAAACAAAACTGTAAATGTGACAAATGCCAGAAGAAGTTCACCTAAAATACATTTTCTCACTTGGAAAATTGCAGTCCTCGACTATTAAAGTTTCTGTCTTGCTAAATGAATAAATTGTAATCGTTCAATAGCAGTAGTCCTAGTTCTTGATGTGCGAGATGGTCATAAAATGCTCTGCTGAGTATATCTAGTTGTCAGTTCACTCAGATGAAGGCTTAGCTGCAACATTTTTTTTTATTTGCATAAAAAGAAGATATTTTTTATTCAGCCTCATGGCTTCACAGCTATTGAAACATTCACTCCCTTCTTATTACCAAGGGTAAAATGAAATGAGCTCGTTGCTGATTCTTCTGTCATTACTAACAGACCAGACTTGTTTAACAATACTGTTACATCATAAACATAAAACGTAGGAGGTAATAGATAAAAAATATGTGATGTTTAATACATGCTGGTATATATTAACTGGCTACAAATCAAATTTATTTTAGATAATAGTACTTTATCAAGGAAATTGTAAATGGGAAATTTTTTTATATTTTAAAAAGTCTTTTCAGTGAACTTTTTACCCAAACAGTGAAGGATATTTTTTATCAAGGCACCGCAGTCACGGAGCAACATTAGTTTTGACTTAGAGTCATGTTTCAGTCTACCGGATGTCCAATATTAGCTGTGTTTTAGCTCTGCCTTTGTTCTCTACTGTGGTCTCAACCAACTCCAGAGAAAAATATTTGGATCTGTAGCAGCTAATAGCTCCACTATGTTCACCAGCCACTCACTAATTGCTAATTGTAAAGCGAAGGGGAGCTGCAGTTTGGGTGATAATTGTCCGTATTGAATTTATTTTATCTGATAGGGATGATGTAATTTAACATAGTTACAATGCAAAGCGTGAAACTGATGAGCTGCACAGAGAGTTTACAGCTATTCGCTAATTATCAACTGTTGTCCCTAGTTGGGCTTTTGCATGTACAGTTGTACATCACTTCATCACTTCAAGAGTGACCCCTTTCACATTGTGTCACACTGACATTTGATACATGGTTGTTGACAAAAATTTAAAAGTTAAATACTATTATAATAAAACAACATGCAAGCAGATATCCAGTTAAATATTTAACTTGACGTGAAATGTATTTCTTTCATTTCTTTAAAATCAAAATGAGGTTATATTTAAACTGTACAAGAAAAAACATAAAAAAAAAAAATTCTGAAGGCACTTGAATGGGAAATGTGAGCCTGCTGCTGATGTTGGTGAGATCACAACCCGCAGGTCTGACTCGACTGACAGGCAGGTTCTTGTTTCCATGTGCACCAGGGAAGAGAGAGCCACATCACAAATATATCATGTATAGGGCTGAGATGTATCAGCATTTCTTTGAGCTCTGTTTACCGTGTCAAACCTTTACATCCCTTGCTCTGACATACACTATTTTTCCTGACTGCCGAGATCCAGAAAAACTCCCAAGCTAGAAAATGTGTTGTGTTACTATGACAACTGGCAAGCTGTTTTGATTTGTGTGAGAAAAAGAGTTAAAACTCTTAATGTTAATGTCACCAATGTGGTGAAACATTAAAAAACAAAACAGTAAATTAATATTGGTATGATAAGTGTTGCTGCACCCTCGGCCTGTCCTCAAGACACCTCAGGGTGCCACTGAACCCACCCACACAAGAATCACTAGTCTCTTTAATAGTTGCTGGTAAAACTAAATATCCTTTTCTTTTGTGCTTAGTCACAACTCAAAATATTAGCATTTTAATTAAAACAAGTCACTGACATGGATCTTATCAATCTTTTTAAAGATATTTTTTGGGCTTTTCAAGCTTTATTTGACAGAGATAGCTGAAGAGCGACAGGAAAGTGGGGATTGAGAGAGACGGGATAACATGCTGCAAAAGTGCCACAGGTCAGGATCGAATCCTGGGCCGTTGCAGCAAGGACTGAGCCTTTGTACACGGTCTACCAACTGAGGTCTGGGGCCAGTTTTTAGTTTGTCCATTCTGGGCTACTGTAGAAACTTGGCAATTCAACGATGGTAGACTCCGCAGAAAAGCACATGCCGTGTCTGTAGATATAAATGGCTCATTCTGACGTAATAAATACATAACAATTCTTATTTTCAGGTGATTAAACAAAATAATAATAATAATAACATAGTAATTACAACCCCCTCAATATTACTCAATGTACCTTTAATCCACTATTCAGTACCACCCCCAAAAAGGTACCATTTATAAAAGTCCTAACTAATAGCTTTATTAGTGATAAATAATTTATTTACTAATGCTTTCTGCATCAGTTATAATCAATTAATATTCTAGATGCACTACTGCACCATAGCATCTCAGCCAAAGTGTTACGCCTCTTTACCCTACACTTGGACTGTTTACTTGCATGCAACCACATCCTGCTCAAACGTGACTGATCGATACTACGCAGACTACAAATGGAAACCAGAACGTGTCTGATACAAAATCTTGCCCTTCGCCTGCAGATTCTGCATTCAAATATATAGATAATAATAATACTAATATTTGTAACTACAGAATTGATGACACATAAAAAAAGTTAGTCCTAACCTTTATTAATGAGTTAACTGATCAATATTTTTTGTTAGCTATTAATTAAGCAACTTAAAATCCTTAAACCTTTAACTGGGAAATTAAATATTCCCCAAAACACAGACATAGTTTTAGCAAAACATGTAAAAGGTGCAGCATAAACTGGAATATGGACGATTACTCTGATAAAGTTTTTTTTTTTTTTTTTTTTTTTAACCAACCAGTTTGAAGAAATTCTTCTGTATACACTGTAAAACTTGTTTACCATCTATGTCACATCTAACAGCTTCTATTTTGTCCTTGTTTTTTGTTTGTTTGTTCTGAGATGTGAGGGCATTTTCCTCTTCATTGATTTTCTTATAATGGAGAAAGGGACATGACTGAAAAAGCTAAAGGGATGTCACATGACGACAGTCCAGGACCAGATTTGTAAACACAGGGTGTTACAGTTACACGATGCTTGCCACAGCCTATCCCTCTCGACTCTGCTGATTTCATCCAATTATGTGTATTCTCAGTCTAAGTGATGTATTCATAGAGGATATGAGAGTTTATTATCGCCCAGTAACGAGGAAAGCTGGAGAACTGACGGATTCATTAAAAAGACAGGAGAGAGGAAGTTTGCGCAGACTTTTAAAGCAACAGTTGTTAAATAAAACATGGATGGTGTGGGCACCTTTCGCAGCTCCCGCAGAGGCTCTTGTCTGAATATTCTTGTCAGAACCAGGTAGGTGTGAGGAGGAGGAGAAAAAGCATATTTATGCAAGACTACAATCTTACTGTGCACTCTGTATAAGGAAGCTATACAAGAGATACAGTGATGCATAAGAGTTCAGACCCTGCCCCCTCCAGCCCTATCAGCACCATTCTTCTCACTTCCCATTAATCCACGATGGTGCCAACATTAGCAGATGACTTGTTAACTAAACTTCACATTTTAGCCAAGAGGGACATGGGTGAAGCAGTGGTGTTTGAATTAATAAGAGTTAGGAAAGATTTAAGAGAATGTGGAATTTGAGTCCTGAACTGATGAAACCTAAGCTAATACGATGGAGGATCGCTGTCTGCATGAAAGAAGAAGCGCCTTTTAAACTGGGGTTAAATAATGCTAAATTGATGCTCTAAATATCACTGTGAGCTTTGCCAAACACATTTTTTGATACATTAAAGTGCTCCGTCCAACTCTTAATATCCAGTAATATCCTCAATCCATTAACTGCAATGCTCTAAGTATTGATCTGAGGAGGTTCAAGTTAAGTTCAGATAAACAAACGCGTCATCAGGTGCTATGTCAACTCTGGTACTAACTGAAACAGCTTAAGTGTACTGCCTTGAAATATTTATTATTTTACTAAACAAACTGAAAAGCAACAGAAGGAGATGGAAGATGACTGTGCAGACCACTTCACAGACATCACTGTCCTCACACATTAATTGGATTCATTAACATAAGATCCAACACATGCAATCAGCCTGAGTTACAGTTGAAGTGTTCGGGTATCAGTGCTGATCCTCACTAATTCATCCCTGACCTTATTTATAAACATCTTATTGCCTTTCAGCATTTTAATCAAGAAAAAATTACATCAGGAAAAAAAAGAGGCAAACATGAGGAAGATCCTCGAGCACTCTGCTTAAAATGCGTATCAGTGTTTCTTTCTATATTTCAAGGACCGACCTAGTTCATGCTATTAGCCTAAAGCAGTCTCCATGATGGAAGCCCAGTGGTTCATTCTCCCAGATATTTTTCTCCCCTCCGTGATGCCGTGCAACTTTAAGAGGCGTGCACATGAAAAGGTAAGTTCTAACACCATGAATAATGCACATTGTTTGCCTGAGAATCTGCAAGTGTTGTAGATTTCACATTCACATAACGCTCAATGATTCCAGGATAACTGCCAGCATGAGCAGAGTAAAACGCATAGAAGCCAAAATATAATATTCACAAACAAAGCCTAATGTTGTGGAGAAACCGCAAACAACGGATACCATCCCCTAGCCAACAGATCCAGCCTTTTTTGAATCCAGTCATATTTGATCATTTTTCTGGACTGCATGAAAAGCTAATAATATTAATGAGGAAGATTATAAATTATAGAGCAGTGGTTAAGCTGAGAGGCCCAGGACAGGGAGTTGGTGGCTTTTTGCCAGAACATGTAACCATCTTTCAATACAACACACTTAAACCTCATTACAATGGCTCTAAAGGCTCCTTTCACTATAAACTCCATTTCAGGCTAAGTATATTGATTTATGAAATCTATTTCATCATACCAAGGAGGATGTGTGTAAACATCTTTCCCTGCATAAAGGACAACACTAAACTACTGTAACACCATCAATATCCACCTGAAAAATGCATAGAAACTGACAAATTTGTTGTACGGTCAACAGCTTTAATCCTCTCATAAACATTCTGACTGGCTGCATTATGTTTTCGTGTGCCAGTGTCAGGATCCAGATATTTGAGTATAGTTTACTGGGGCATTTTAATAGAACAGAAATTATTGTTAATGTTATTGGTTACACCTATGACAAGTTCAGGTATCTTATATCACAAAGGTCTAAACCTAGGTCTGTGCACTATACCTGATATGTGAGACCAAAGCTATGTCTTAAAATATACAAATGCCACACATCTTATGGTTGTTAGTACACAAGAAATGAATGTACCTTTTGCACATTTTGTAATAATGGGAGATTATGCTAAACATGTGAGTTTGTAAAGCTACAGGAAAAATACATTTGGACACAACAAAGAGAAAGAAAAATGTTTGTCTAAAGTTGTAATCCCTCATTTTTCATTTTCAGAGATATTTCTGGAGCCGTCTCATTACCACCCACAAGTACTTTTGATGTTTTTTTTTTTTGTTTTTTTTAGCTGTGAGCATCTCCTCCATTACATATGTGCACTGCATTGTGGGACAATGGTGTCTATCAACAGCACTCTCAAAAACCATTTAATATGCATACTGACATTTTGGAGTATACTTAATTTCGTCACTTTGTCAGTGTAGATGTACAACAACCTCCAGCCATGTTAGAATTAGTATGTTAAGTGGCATCGCGATACAGCATAGGCTATTAGAAAAGTGGTCTAGAGACCGGACTCGACTACAATGGCCCTGGACTTATAATTAGAGTGCACTCCATATTTAGTACTTGATGACGTTCAACAAAAGATGGCCTTTGATGAGTCAAAAGAAATATTTACCCGAATGGAGTTGGAGCGTCCGTTGAAAGGCTGGGCCTCTGTGAAGAACTCTGTGTTGTGGTCCAGCCGTCCGTGACCTCCATATAGAATCTCATCTGAATCCAGCTTGATTTTGTATCTGACAAAGATTGAGGTTAAGGTGCAATAGCAGTGGGAAACTAGATTATAAGATCTAAGACATAAGAAGCACAAGAGAAGGTTTTATCACCAGTGCTTTGGGTGTGCAGACTTGGTTTAGCAGTGCTCAGCTGGTTTATATTCATTGAAATCCTCACATCCATCAGCATTCGTCTCCCCTTCGCAGCACTACAAAGTGACAGTGCGGAGCCCTAACAGACAAAGAGAACGCTGCCTGAAATGAACATAAATACAAAAGTGATTCAGCCATGGCACAACCATCCAGCCTGCCTGTCTAATTTATTTAATTCACTGCATAAATAATGAAACCAACCGAAAAAGTGATCCAAATGAGTGACAACAAATACACAAAGTGCAGCGTCTATAAAAAGTGTCCTCTCCTCTAGGACATTTCTATGGTTTATTGTTTTACAACATGGAATAATTAATTACAGATCAAGAAAAAGAACTCGTTAATGTCAAAGTGAGAGCAAATCATCACAAAATGACCTGAATTAAGGACAAAAATCACACAGCAAATGACAAATGACTGCTTTGGTATTCATCCCACTCAGATTAATATTGAGTAGATGCACCAGCCTCTCTCTGCATTTGGGTCTGATACTGACCTAACAATGTAACAGCTCTGCACATCTGGACACTATACAGTCTGTCCTATTTTCCTTTACACATATTGTATGTGGAACATACTGTATAAGGCTCATGCATTTCATCTTTTACTGCCATTTAAGTTCTCATTGTGAAAAAAGCTTAAAAAAGATTCAAAGGTATACATGTTATTGCTGCAACGAGACAGTTAAATAGTTATATAAAAAAAACAAAACACCTTTGATCATGTATAGTAAAGGTGTCTGTAGTAAGTGTGTGTGTGTCATGCCCAGACACTGAAGAGCTGACGGATGGCGGCTTCCATAATAAGGTTAGCACCGTTTCATGAAATATGTGTTATTGAGATGGAAAGACATTGCATGAAATATAATATGTTAATCACGCCACATGCTCCAGTGAGGGCTTTAACATATACAGTATTCTCCTTTTTAAAACTGCAGGATCAAATCGATTACATGATGAATTATGCTCTTCAGCAGGAGTAAATGGAGAATACTGACAAATGTGATATCTAAATTGTTGGGAAAGAGCTGAGCAGTGTCAATTTTCTGAGTAGACTTTTAGAAGTCCCTTCCTTCTCTGTCTTGCTTGACATTAGTACGTTCCCTGTCTTGTTGCTTGACAAAAAACAAAAAGGATGGATGTCAGAATCAGTTACAAGGCTATTATTAATGTCAGAGGAAATATTTAAGACATCTTAAAAGCCGGATTTAAAATGCAAGAAAGTGCACTTTGACAAGTATGTACATAAATATATATTTTTATGTGAAAACTTCTCTCTGGGTGAAGTTTAGTCTTGCTTGTGCCAATCAGAAATACTTAGTAGCCCACGCATGTACCATGATGTCCATGTATAATGTAAATACCCATAAACATCTGTGCAGTGCATTATTTACTCCTGCCTCTCAGGGACAGGAGCCGTAAGGAGTACAGTAACAAACACCAGGAGAGAAGAGCAGACATGCAAACAGCCCCCTAATTGGCTGGCTGAATAATCACCTTATCTCCCCATAGGCAATATTGTGGAGTTTGAGTGTGATCCTCAAACACTGCTTCATTCTGCCCCAGAACCGCTTTAGCTGCTTGCTTGTCTGCTTTGATAGTGATGATTAAAAAGAAGTGCTGCTCTGCGCATTGTTTTCTGCTGGGGAGGAAGATCCCCTCCTCCACATCTCCTCTGCTCTACTAGGCCTCTGTGGTGTTTTATTGACAGAGCAACCTCATTTTGCTATGACGGTTTTACAATAACTATCACAGGAGTATGGAAATATAACGCTTGTGGGAAACTGAAGATATATTGTATGTGATTTCAAAGGTTAATCCTGCTAATACAGTACAAACAATAAAAAACTAACATTAAGCACTTTTAACAGTGCATGGAATATATAAATTCCCTCACTGCTTATTGTGCATTTTTAGTCTTGTGGATTGCATGTGTACTGTATGCGTGCATGTCTGTGGCTCGGCGCGTGCTGGAAATGAGGCATAGTTACAGTAATCCAGTTCCTCTGCAAACTTCTCCGCAAGGAAGCGAGAACCAGCACAAACTCGTAGTTGGAAGGTTTGAGCGATTATGTCTTTGTTAGTGACTACAGATGGCTGCAACAACCGCTTGCAGTTCAGCTGTAAAGTATTGAAATCAATAGAGCCTTTGTGAATAAAGGGGAAGATTTAAGAACACAATCAGTTTTGCCCAATGAGCAGAAAGAAAAAGAACGCAGGCCAAAGCTTGATGATTAGAGTCATTGATGACCTGAAAACAATCTGGCCATGACCATGATTGCAGACCAAGCCACCACTTAGTTTCTCCATCAGCTTGTCGTTTTTGCTGGCTTTATGAAAGTAATAGTACCCTGGCATGGGTGAACAAGAGCTGAGCGAGATGTGTGTGCACATCTGAAGAATGTGGCTCGGCCTTGTAAGCATTTTAAATACCATATCTTGCCTTTTCAGAGTTGGCTTTTCCCTGGCCTTCTCCTCAGCTGGTGCAGGTTACATCAGAGTGGAAGAAATGGTAGAAACAGTTTCTGTCACAGAGGAATAAGAGACCAGTCTAGCTCACCAGCAGTTGAGACTCATATGAAGTGATGTCAAGTGAGACCCTTAAAGACTATTAATTTCAAAATAGGGGTTGTCCGTCACTTTGTATAAAGAGCATGACACCTAAAAGTGCTGTTTAACAGGCTTCAGCGTGGCTTTTTACTCTGTTGTTTTGTTTCATAGTTACCAGTCTAGACAGAGCTCGACCATCTTTTGTCATACTTTTTATGAAAAGAGATGAGCACGCTTTTGTTTTTAAATTATCAATACGTATGAAATAAAACTCCACAGTCATACATTTGTACAGAAAATAATCATTACTGTTCCAGATGGATCAACTGCTATGTACTGTTGAACTCAGTAGTGAAACATAAAAAGGAAAATAATGGTTTACGACAATAATTACAGTCTGTAATAATTAATTACAGACTGATTTCTTGGATCAGTTTGACCTACTACACTTGCTGTAGTTTTGTTCAAATAGTTTTTCTGTGCATTGAGGGACTGTTACCAAGATTACGGCACATCTCTGAGCTTTTTGGACAGTTAGTTAGTCTAAACCAGGCTGTTTATATGATTATGTGAGAACACTTGAAATGGAGCGTGATTTTTTTTTGTCTTACTCTGAATTTATTGTGCTGTCGGAGAAGAGGAGACATTGCTGAGCTTTTCTGACAGTGTGTGGTCTGTGTTGATCCATTTGAGGATGTTGCAGAGGTGGGGACCAAGAAATGTGCTTGTAGCACAGATGGATATGGTATTGATAAATATGGGGGTTTTCGGGGGTGGTTTATGCCCTCATGTCAGTTATTAGTTCAGGAGATTGGAATGTGTTGAGCTGCAGATTATTTTCTGTGCACCAGAAAACCTGTTTATGGCAGTGTGCTATCTTATGAGTTATTATTGATTAAAATCAGGCTAAATTGTTCATCTTGTGTTCGTGCTGCTCTTGTTTTTTGATCCACCTATCGAAGTTGATGTCACTTTAGTTCCTAGATGAAGAAATGACTTAGTTGAGGTATCATAATCGAGAGAATTGATGGTCAGAACTTCAAAATAAGACACAAGTTATAATTAACTGGATTTTTCCTTCGATGCCTGTAAAAAAAGCAGCTCCTCTATTTATCAACAGCATTTGAACACAACAAAATTTGTGATAACAGACTAAGCCTCTGGATTGATGAGGATGTTTGTGGATCATATCTGGTCGTGTTACAACATGCAGAGAAAAGCAACGCAATTTTGTTTATGCAATCCATCTTGATGCATCTTTACAGCATGCTGTGGTAAAAAGAAATTCGATGCATATTTTCCTTTTTCAGAAAGCTTATGTGGTAGATTCTAGATGATATCAGAGTAAATGATTGCTATGTATGCACGACTGTGTTTTATTCTAAATTCTAGTTAGTTAGTGTCACAGCACCTGTAGTTGAATTATTCCAAATGGCATTCAAGGAACGACACAGACAGAAAGGGAGAATGATGACCTGACACAATCTCAACTGAATATTGGCACAGTGTAAATCAAAGACCAATCTGCCCTGACAGGTACAGCTTTCATGACGGGTTCCAACTGGGATTTCAAATAGTCTAACCAGCCAGATAAAGCCCAGTGCCTGAAGAATGTGTCCACCATGAGTCAGAGAGAAAATAATAAAAAACACTGATGGTTTGAGTGCCTGTCGAAAAGCTGACGTTGACTGCATTTTAATGGCCAACATTTTCGGAGAGGTGCTCGGCTTCACTTTCTTTCCTGTTCCTCGTGGAGAGTAAAAACACACGCACAGACACACACGCACAGACACACACGCGCGCACACACACACACACGCGCACACACACACGCACAGACACACGCGCGCACAAACGCGCAGACACACGCGCGCACACACACGCGCGCGCACACACACACGCACACACACACACACGCGCACACACACACGCGCACACACACACGCACACACACACACGCACACACACACACGCACACACACACACACACACACACACACACACACACACACACACACACACACACACACACATTCAAAAGCAAAAGAAAAAGCTTGTCTAAAAATATGAAGAGGCCAAATAGTCACTGTGCGTCATACGAAGGACTGGTACTGGGGGATGATGACTATATTGAGTTGAGTAGCTATTTATTTATTGTAACAACAGACTTCAGTTTTACAATATACCCCAGGAGTTATTTAGTTGTAACTCATCTGACGAGATGCTCTTTTCAGTGCTACATTGCCAACTATTTTCTCTTTTTTTCTTTTGTACGTATAATTAAGCAATACACTGAAACATTATGCAGAACTGAATGCATGTTCAAACAGTGATGCAACTGTGGAACATTCTGCTTCTTTGTTTAGCTTAGTCGTAAAATAACTGCAAAAGTTTTTAACAAGAAAACACCTGAGGATCCATCAAGACCAACATGCAGTTCTCCAAGCATGTGACGGAGGGCAACAAAAGGTAACTTGATGGTTTTTCGCTGGCAAGTGCCACCCTCTGATATAATACGGTACTTGCCATATTGCCAAACGAAATAACACCCTGTATTGGATCCATTTTCTGTGGTGAACAGCATGGCCAGCTGCATTCAGCTATTATTTCCAGATACAGCAGTGGTGTGGGGCTCTACTGTGACATCTCTGACCCTCACACAGGTGGAAGAAAGTTTAAGTATATGACAGCTGAGTGTAATGAAAAAGCACTTTTGGACTCTTTGAGCTTGTCTTGTTTACCTCCTCTGCCTCTGAGTGGCACTTTCATCTGTCTTCTCCTCTAATTGGATCCTCTGCACACATTCCCATCGGAGGATCTGCATCTCCTCATACACACGGCGCATTTACCTTCCTCACACACACAGCACATTTGCCTTTATGTGTTTACTGCTTCTCTGTATAATGACAGCCAGAGCTTTGCCCTCACATTTATTTGCATTTCCTCTCAGCCCACCCAGTGTCTGAGGCCTCCTCTTAAACATCAAAAGAAGCACCAGGAGGAAAAGATGTGGTTCCATCTAAATGAAAATAAACCCTCAAAAACGGTGTTACAGACACTGCAGCGAGGCTATTAGTTGTGTGCCCAAGATTCACCCCATCAAGGCAGAGCCGAAAAACACGAGGCAGAATGTACAATTATTGCACATCAAACAAGCTTACAATTAACACACGATATTAAGAGATTGGGGGTTACTTCTGTGATTTTTTTAATCCTCAAATAAACTTGATTAATGTTCTGTCTCACTATTCACATTTAATGACATGTTTGTTTTTTGTCTTTCTTAAGATGTTGATTAACACTTGCAGTGAAGATTAGGAATGTTCTTTTTGTATTGGCTTTATATTAATCATACTACCCACGCAGTCAATTATATGAATTGATAAAAATGAATTCATAAACTAAATATCTATGTAACAATAAATATTATAATAATTGCCAGATAATGTAGTAACCAGGAAAAATCCAATGCAATTCACCTTTAAATGATATCATAAAACATATTGTCTGCTGATATAATGGCATCATCAGGCTGGTACGGTATTAAAAGCATTTTTCATTTAGGATATTGCTTTACTTTTTCACAAAGTTGCATTATCTCATTATGATTTGCAAGAAGCATCAGGTCATCCATCTAAATGAAACAAAAAATAATGTAAAAATCAAAGGAACAACTGCTGTTTAACAGCCTCATTGTCAGCCAATCGAATCATCATAATTTGAAACAGAATTGCTCATGGATAGTGATGTGAACCGCTGGCGTCCAGAGAAAACTAACAAACTCTGTCTGCATTGTGACTCACCATCACGTTATTTAAGTCATAGCTGAAAAAGCAACACAGCTTCGTATCCATCCAGGAAACTGTTGCCGTGAGCTTCAGTGGGCTCCAGAAGAGAGCGATGTCCATTATAATAAATACAAATCTGTCAGCTTTCTGTCCCCCTTCACATCCCTGATCATTAAGCCTGCTGTAATCACACAACTGTGGGACTCATTAAATTCCTCTGCGCTGCTTGCTGGGAAGACAGACAGCTAATGCCGCTAAAGAGAGCGCTTTCTGAATCACTGGGCTCTGCTATTATTTCTCCCTAATAGCATAACAACACCACTATAAACAACTGACTCATATTCCTGTGAACAGTGACTGCTGAAATTATATCACAAAAGTCTTAGCCTTGGAGAAAACACTGCCATTAAAATTGTGAGTCTTTCCAAATCAAATTTACTTTAAACAAGTCTGACACAGTGTTTAGACTCACTTCTCAGCCCAAAAGGACTGCATCTTCTCAGAGGTGATTTTTAGTGTCTTCGATGCTGACAAATTTATTGATAGATTCATTTTGAACTAGCCTTCAACCTCAACAGTTTATGTATGAGTACTGAAGATGTCTGGTAAAGCTGCTTGAATGTATACAGCTACTTCACACATTGTATAGGGGACCATGAGACTGAAGGAGCTCATGTAGAATGTATGATACTGAAAGTCTCGCAGCTAATTTAAAATTCATATGTGAGAAAATAGCTGATCTCCACTGTGTGAAGATCAGCAAGCAACATTATCTTAAAGCACCAGTGTGCAAGATTTAGTAGCATCTTGTGGTGTAGTTGCCAATTACAAGTCCCTCGCCTCACCCTTTCCTTCTTAGTGTGAATGAGAAACTATGGTGACTGCAAAACATGCGAAAAACACAAGAGGCTCCGTCTAAAGCCAGTGTTTAGTTTGTCTGTTCTGGGCTTCTTTAGAAACATGGTGGATGCTGTGGAAGAGGACCTGCAGCATAGACATAACAGCGTCATTTTAAAGTAACAAAGTCATAACAATTCTTATTTTCAGGTGATCATACGCTAAAACATAGGTATGCATATTATTTTCCATTGATGCTATATTCTAAAGCTTACACACTGGACCTTAAAAATAACTCACCCAACAGTTAATGATACAGGACTACAGTGCAAAACACACCACAACCGCCTCAGACAATTGCTGCTTTTCTGGAACGCTGACGCATCACTGCTGGAAAATAGGACAGGGGCATATACTGACTTTTAGTTCACATATTCAGTAGAAACAAATGAGTAGGCACCCAGGCTGGGGAAGTAGGAAAGTTTTTTTTTTTTTTTTTTGCTTTTCATGTGGTTTGTTGACAATGAGAAAATACAGAATACTCCTAGACTTATAATGTCTACATAGCCACACTAGTGGCACCATGATGTTAAAAGGAACAGCTGATCTGATATGAATGTAATTATTTATTTTAGAAAATCTTGTAATAAAGTGTTTGACAAGAGAAAATTTGTACTGTGCGAAAGCAGATAACCAGATGTCCAATGTCTGTACTACACAGTTGTTGACATGTGTACTGTACCTCACCCTGTGAACTTATTTTACACATGGGTCATCTAATCCCTACCTTTATATTTCTGTCTCTTTTAACATGCATTTACTGTCTTGGTTGTAATATTGTCAGTCAGCGGTATTACAACCAGTCAGGATTAAAAAATGAGTCGTGTCGTTGCATAAAAGAAGTAACCAACAAATACATCATTACTCTGAGAGGCACTGTGGATGCGCACTGAGGTGTGACAGAGGAAAGCCAGTGTCTGAAGACTTAAAGGAAACGAGCAGTGACATGACAGATGAGAGCTAAAAGGATACTTTCCTGGAACTTCTGCAGCCACCCTGTAGTCCTGGAAGCTCTTACTGGGGTGGAAGTTGAAGATAAAGAGCACATTTGCCCTGTCAAACACAATGACCTTGTCCTCTTCATGCTTGGCGCTGACAAAGGCCTGGAGGGGTAGGAAAAAAAAAGCTAATAAAATATTTCTTCATGAATATTGAACATTACCTTTCTCATCTTGGATTTAGAGACTTATAATGGGGCACACTATATCAGTGGACTACACATTTCCAAAAAGGCTGAGTAACATTCCCACATCAAATTTCAGGTGGCACTCATCAGCAGAAAGCAGCAGCCCAGGGTAGTGCGAGGCACACACTGTCAGCTTTAGACAGCTGCACATGATAAAGCCGCCACTCTCCTGTGGAGCGAGCTACTGTTAACGTGTCATTAGCAGAGATTATCAATGTCACCCAACCCCCTATTTTTAGTGCCTTGTTCCCCAAGCCAATTTCAGGGCAGCATATTCACGGCTGAATGAGAAGATAAGCACCCCTGCAACTGGACCGGCAGAGAGGATGGAGGTTAAGGAATGAGCTGACAGACTGGAGTCTTTTAACAAGTCCATTTCTACATAAGAAGTCCACAAATTTGGAATGATGGCAAGTCCCTCTGGCTGGCTGTAGCTGCTTTAGCATTAGAAAACAAATCTAACCTGCATCCACTCACTCTTAATTAAATAAATGAGTGAATGTAAATGCAATGAACAGCCTTGATGACGATCATCATTTTTTGTGATTATATTCAGAATGTGTTCATGTCAGAAAAAGTTATGATGCAAGCATATGGTCACCTGATATAAAAACAACATCTTCTAGTTGGATCTAAGAGTCTGTTAAGTTTCTGTTTCTGCCACAGCCTGCAGCATCATTCTGACCTGAAACAACAGTTTCGGGTGAAACTTTAACCATAAGAGCATTAGCAAATCTCTACAGTAGCTCCATTTGTGACCCCAGTGCTCCGAATGAAAATATTTTTGTGAAACCACTGTTCAAATCCAATATTTCCACAAACTGCGACCCTCCTTTCCACTCCTTTTCTTCACTGGAACGTAAGATAAGTCAGCTGCAGTGCAACCGGCACAGCTTGTTTAAAAATTGGATTTAAATGTTGCTTTTGCCCCCTAGGACAAATATTTTATGTTACCGCGGAGACAGGAGACACCGAAAATACATTTGAAGATGTAACCCAGTACTGGATAAGAGGTCAAAAATAACATTTTGACTTTTCCCCTTAGGTTTGCTGAGGAAATGCTACTTTATGTTAACAAATCATAGAGTGACATCCAACCTCAATATTAGAACAGAAGGAGTTTATGTTACAGTATAATGAGAACAAACATCAAAACATTGGGATTCACAAAGAATTTTTACAATTACAAATAAAGACGTATTTAAGTTACATTACCAGTAAGTAAAATGATTGTTTGCATCCTAGTTAAGTAATGTTGGTATAAGAAGTAATCTAGTAGTCTGTTTGCTAGTTTGGACTTGTTAATTTACATTTCATCACAGCAGGACACCTCAAATCATGCTATGTCTGCACTAACAGGAGCTTCAGTTACGTATGTCTAGAGTTTGGTCTTTTGAAGCTCACAGAGGTGGGCATGAACATCTTCAAAGTGGTGGGCACAAACCACACTTTTAAGCAAAGTCCATTTCCATCTCGGCTTAGTTCACTTACACCTGGGACAACAGGGAGAGCCGCTGACAGATCCTCTCCTGCTTCTCATTTTAACTACAAAATGCTCTTGGATCCTCCCACCACAGTGAAATATTGAACCAGGCTATGGAATATTCCCACTAAGCACGATTACCTTGGTAACGCCATTGATAAGCTGTCCAGAGGATTCAGATTCATCTGGTTATTACAGCAGAATCTCTGAGCAGTTATTGACATTATCTGTGAATAATGTTCTACAAAGTCTTTTTTGTGATATTGTATCAATCCACGAATAAGTTTTTTTCCCCACAGTGGCTTCTGAGACCGGAGCACAGGGTCAGCTACAGAAATCCCTGGAACTGATTTATTATCTATGACCTCAGTCTGGTCTTCAGACCACTTACCTAATTTCTTAGGTTAACTTTTACTTAATGTCTATTTTGATTCATGTGTCTACTTTGCCTTCACCTCTTCCATCGTGCCACTTCTAATCTAAGAATTAAAAATCTCTCTCCAGTTTTTTTTATTACCAGTGGCACAAACAATTTGACCATGTCTGTGTGTAGTATGTTCCATATATCTATAGCAGATGTCTGTATATGTGCTGACGGAGCTAAATTCTGTTTGAAAATAAAAGCCAAAAAAAGTCTGTGCCACTCTGTTTCAATATATATAATATGCAACATGTTTTTCTCCTTTTTCATTAAAAACAAAAATGTCTGCACACCTCGAACCGCCCCTAAGCACCATTTGTGGAAACCAGTGGCAATGTTTCATCTATAGTTGCGTAATATTCTGTATATCTACAATAATGTGGTGCACTTATGAATTGACACAGGATATACTGTTAACAATATGTCATATTCTGAATGATTGTTTTGTAGAAGTTCTTTGCAGCAACAGTTATTGTGAAAATTTGGCATAAAATTTCTGGACCTGTCACAATCTTGATACAGACTGTCTTTGTCATCAAATCTATAACTCTGCTGTCAGTGGAAGTGTCTCACAGACAGATTCAGAAGTTATCCTTGTGATGGACAGTCTTTCTGCTCCCGAAACACCCAGACCTTTACACATACATTAAGCTTCTGCCAATGTATAATCTAACAGAATCCTTTTACACATGATTTGAGGTAATGAACCAAAGGAAGCACACAATTTGATGATGTCTAAAGTATGCATTTTAGAACTGTCATCTACTATATTGTTTCACATATTTAAGGCATACCAGTGTGTAGCAGGTCAGTACTGGTGCCAAATGTATGCGTTTTCCCTGCCAGTGGCATCCCTTTGGGATCACCAGTTCCTCCCATTCCCCTAAAAGGGAGCTAAGAAATCAGCCAGGATCTGTGTCTTTTCTTTGTCTTACTTCCAAAGCTCAGTTTCATCTATTTGTCAAGGGGTAAGAGGTTGCAGTAAGTCAGAACATGCCCCTGATTGATAGACCAATACAGAAATTATCCACGTGAACAAAACACGTCTCTAATTATGTTGTCTAATACAGTACATTTCCTTCTCTGCTGCATTTGTCTGTCTGTCAAGGAGGAATACGCAGGTCAGAGTGTAACGCAGCAAGGTAAAGGAGCTCTAATCTGTGGACTGATTCCAGGGGATGTGAGGGAGGATATTTTTTAATCAATTACACAGACTTACTTCTATTCCCTGTCAATTTAGCCACACTCTCCATTTGCATTATCCCATTACTTTGTTACCAGCCCCTCAAGAGGAAAAACATCATTTTTTCCTCACATAGGCTTCAAATGCAGGCAAAGAGAAAAGCTGCAGGATAAGAGTGAAATCTATTACTGTTCACCTTGACAGCAGCCAGTGAAACAGGACATTTCTAAAGAAGAACTGTCTTTATGGTGTATTCAATTCCACCTGCCGGAAAACTACAGTAGTCCCCAATGTGGAAAAAGGAAACATGTAAAATTCTGTGAAGACGGAGGCTTGAGAATACATTTATTTCTGAAAAATAGCCTTATGTGAGCTAAATAATTTATGAATTGGTTGGAACACTGGAAGTTATCAAATATTATATATGTGTCTAAAAAAATAGTGCTGTGACATTATGCAGTTTTAATGCAGTCTGTGTCTGCACAAGGCCTACTGTACTGTGGTAGTGTGATGTCCTTACAGGTGGGGCAGCCAGCCAGCCGTACTTGTCTTCAGTACGGTTCATGTCCCGGTCAAAGGCGTAGAGCTGACAGTAGCGGAGGTGATCCATATCCAGTAGGTTAAACTGCCTCCGGGCATAGTGGTAACTCTGATTGTTCCCCTCTCTAGGGAAATCCAGCCACTCAGGATGGCCAAACTCATTCCCTGCAACACAGAGTGTTATTAAAGAACGTACATAATGAAGGGAAAGGCACACAGTATCTGTGAATTAGCATATTATATCGGGCAGCGCTACATGAGGTTCTTCTCTGGGTTTTTGCAATTTTTAACAAGAAAAAAAAAAAAAAGACAGAGAGATCAAAGGCACCAGAGTCAGCGACAGCCTGCGACCTTTTTATAACCTCAGCAGAGGTTAGTACTTTCCATGTTAAAACAGGGCCACAAATCTCTTTTTTTACAAACACTTTCACCAACTACAGTGTGACAACCTTCCTGTCACCCAGGAACCTTGAACCATGAATAAAACTTTTAAAAACAGCCAACACAAGTGAAAACACTGTGCAAATAAATCCCATAGCTTTCATTTGAGTCTCACTTTTTCCAACAAATATATGCAAAACTAATTCATCAGGATATATTTATTTATTATTCCTGCTTAACCCAAAGCAAACTTCAAGTCAGTGCTGGAAATGAGGAGAAAATGCAAAGAACTCGTGTGACACAAACAAACAGAAAGATAGGGAATTCTCCAGGAGATATCTCTTGATGACACTGTTGATTAATTCACATTTATTAAAACATGATCTAAATTTCTAAATTATTCCGCCACCTCACAACCACCAGACAGAACTGCTGCACTTTTAATGTAACTACTCTAGAATATTGGTAATTTTCTTTGACATCTTTTAATCGAGAGGGAAGGCCAACGAGGGCTGCAGGGCAGCATTAGTGACAGAGAAACATACATACAGTTGGATGCAACTGCGGAACTGTAGAAAACAAGGCTACTGTTGCTACAATGCTGTCACGACAGGAGATGAGATAATGAATCCGTCATCGGATGCCACGTCAACATCATAAAACAACAGCCAGCATAATTGAATTCCCGACAGAGGAAGAAACGCACAGACAAGAGACAGAGGAAGATGCATGACAACAGAATACTGAGAGCCCCCCCACCATCTTAAAAAAAAAAAGCTGAGTGATGGGATGAAGTGGAATGGACAGGGACTGACAGCAGATTCTAATGAAATACATTATGTAGGTGTTAAAGAAGTAGCAAACAATAAGGTAGCGACTGCCAACAGAACAAACCCACTGCAGCACTTGCTTAGGAATTAGGGCAGCAAAGACATGCAGAGAGAGAGGGAGAGGAAGAGAGAGGGAAAGAAGGGGGAAAAAAAGAGAGAGAGAGAGAGAGAGAGAGAGTGCCTTTTCTTGTGACATCTGCATGAATAACAAGCCTCCCACACAGCTGAACTTGAAATGTAAAGGAGAAAATTACACCTCAGACTTGCAACACTGGCAGTCAAAGGCAGATTTTTTCTCTGTGCACTCCACCAAGAGGAATGTGTACACCACACATTCACCGTACATCTCAAATTCCAGTATTAATATTTCACATGCAAATAATCTCATCGGGCACAGGACCTCTACTGTATGTAGTTATATTGCATAGGCTTACAGAAAGTAAACAAATCAAAGATCAAAGTGTGTGAATGACATACAGCAGCACATTTTATCAGATTGTATTAAATATTAAATTAGTCCCAATTGTTCTGTTGTTTTTTTGTAAACACTGCATATGAGCAATGTTTAAGGTCATGACTGAGATTTTTTTGCAATTTAAAAAACATTGTTTTCTGCTTAATATACTTTATAAAAGGTTGACATCAACACATTTCCCCCAACAAACCTCTCTTAATAAATTAATAACATCATATCGAAGTTTCTCAAGATATTTGGTTGCAAAAGCTGTCTGAAATCTTCATTACTCATTATCCAATTAATTATTAAAAACAGCCAATGGCTGTGTTAATAACAGGCCATGAGATACACTCATTTAAACTTTGCAAGTTTTATGTAATGATGGTGCTTCATAAGGTCAGCAAAATAAATAAGTTTCTTCTGAGTAAAATCTGATTTGTTTTTGAGATATGTTGGCCACTGAAAGTTTGGCCATAATGCACTGAAGGATCACCAAATCATTAGATTTCTGTGAGTGTGAATTGACAAGTTTTATGCAAACAATCTGAGGAAACTATAACATAAATTCTTTCAGGGAGGCAGGAGTACCACAGTGCTGAAACAGTGCACTGTCCAGTAAATACGGTATAGTGCACTGTGTGATCATCATTATTTTTTGTTGAATAAGAAGATCAGCGGTCGTTCTACTTCAGACAGGTTTCATTCTCCATTTCCCAAAATACTGCTTCTCTGACTGAATTGGCTGCATGTGCTCCGCCAATTGGAATGAATCTATCCAAACTTATTGGAGCTTGGGTAAGGGCAGCGATGATGCTGCTCATCATCTACTTTTCTTTACTCCTGTCCAACTTTGCTCATCAGTGTTACCTCAGTGCCAAGCATGCTGTCATAGCATGGGATCAACAACAACTAGCTAGAATGTATGGACCACATGGCTTTGTCATTATATGACAAGAAGACAGCAATGCTATAATTGCTTCCCACATTCACTATGGATGAAGCTCCAGTGTAATCACAGCGAGTACAGTACTGTGGCAGCAGTTATGCAAGGCCGCCCTCTATCACTTTGCTGCTGCGTCCTCCCTCAGCAGAGACAAGTCCTCCTTGCAGGAGTGAAGACAATGCCCTTTTGTCCTTTGCATTCTGGGCTGTTGTGTGTCAGGTGAGTAAGGTTGGTGAGACTTCCCAAGAAGTTTGAAGTCAATAGGCTCCTCTCATTTCTCTATTTTGTGCCACCTCTGTCCTCCTGCCCATGACCCGGAAATTGATCTCAGTGTGCAATCTTGAAGAATGTCTCAATTCATGAAATGTATCTCGAGGAGAGAGGAAGATTACTGAAGGAGCTATGAGCAAGGATGCATAGGTGTGTCCTTTGCAGATGTGTTTTTGGTAGCTGTGACGTATAAA
The DNA here is from genome assembly GCA_033000465.1 of Sciaenops ocellatus. Lineage (NCBI taxonomy): Eukaryota > Metazoa > Chordata > Actinopteri > Sciaenidae > Sciaenops > Sciaenops ocellatus. The sequence goes on from CP136887.1 coordinate 25,857,367, forward strand.
AGAGGTGACGCATCTGTGCCACACGTCATATTTAATTGACGTCACTTTAAAATTACTGCTCAGAATCACCAATGTCTCATTTTGTTAAATGCCTGTTGCCTCGACTCCACGAATGATATCATGAAGCAAGGAAAGGACAGCACAAACTGAGAAATGAGTAGAGGGTTATGTCTAAGACCATCAGCAGTAAGCTTCAACCTTGTGGCCCTCCTTACCTTTTCTAGAGGGCATCTTCAAGCCAGTTTTCAACACCCCAGTAATTAAAGAAATCTAGTAGTGTGTGAAGGCATCATAGCAGGAGTCTTGTAGAGGTTAAAGTTTCCATAAGTTTTTCTGTATCTGCCTTAGCAAGGCAGATGACCAATGTCACCATGGATGTTAAAGCAGCTGTGGGCTGTGCCATGGCTCTGGCCGCAGGTCAGCAGCTGATATGTCTACTAGGCATGACTGCCCTCAAGCAATAAGATGATGAAGTTCTTGTGAGTGCTCTGCTGCTATGTGGGGGACTGCATAAAATGTAAATCTCCCCAACTACCTGGTATCTTCAGGGCCTCAAGGAAGAAACAGCTCATTTCAGGAGCCTTTCTCTGTTATCCAAATCATCCTCCCTCTCGGCTTACTGTGCTACTTGTCAAAATTTAAAGAAAACAAATGGTGAATTGTACAAGTAATGAACTGAAAGTTTTGTATTGAGTAAATACAATGCATGGTTAGATCTTCACTACCCCTGCACAATCCACCTTTTGGTGTAACACGATATGTGGAAATGAGTCAGATGCAGACAGTGCTGTGATGGAAAGCCCAAGGTACTGGAGGAAATTGTTGCAGGCCAGTGGTGCCTGGACTTGCCTCTCAAAAGGTTGGATCTTGACAGGGACAAACGGGTGTGTAAAGAACTGATAACGTTGCACGGCACATACAGAGCATAAGTTGCAGATACACAGTCCACCATTTAAAGCTATAAGGCTAAACAAGTTTGCTTTTCTTACACCTCAGTAACTAGAATATTGCCAGCTTTCTGCAGTAACCTGATTTCTGAAACAAAGAAATCCTTTGCTGGAGATTAAGAGAAACACAGCAGATAAAACATAGCTCTATTTCTTCTGGAGATGTGTATCATTTCTAACTGACCTACTGGGCAATTGGGGGTTTACTCCAAATCTGTGCTTTGCCCTAGGTACCAGGAATTTGGAGACTTACTATGTGACAGTTTTACAATATTGATAGACTGCTGGTCCACAATCAATCAGGATTTAATGCGCACAATGTGAGGTCTGGCTGTCTTTGTTCCTCTACCATACTGCATAAACATGTGAAGTGACAGATGCTGGTGATTGGCCTATTCTATAGGATTATGTGGTCAGCACAGTTAGAGGGTAACAGTCAGACAATGAAACTAGTTGTTGCTTGGTAACAAGTTACCCTCCATCACCATGTATTTTATGAGGAGTTGCATCAACGCTACCCTATATAGGGGCATGCCCACCGGGTTGAATGAGCTCACTCTGATTGGTAGAGCACATAAACATACATTTCAGTCTCAAGAATGCAGGAAATTAGTGATTACACCTGACATGAGGGCTCCACTTGTAATCATAAAAGTAGAGTTACAAAAGAAAATGACACGTCTATTCTCAACAGACTTGAAAAGGCAAGTGTGACACATAGGATGTGCTGAATGAAAGATGTCAAGGAAATGCTACAATTTGACAACCTGCCTTCAAGTAAAGAAACATCATGTCTTTTTTTATTTTATGTTACAAACGACAGTCACGGTTGACACAGCAATCTCTGGATTCAGGTAGATATCAAGAGGGAGCAACAGCATAAAAGAAAACTCTCAGACATGGTGCTAGAGGCTCCTCCCTTTAAGTAGCACCTAAGGAATAAGCCCAATGACTACTTCAGGGATTTTTCAAGGAGAAAAAAAAAAAAATCACATTCAGATACTCTTTCACCATCAGACATCAACATGTGATGTTCAATGCATAATTTACTATTTTCGTATATCCACCTTCATTCTGACTCAATAGCTACTTTTGAGTTCCTACATTTCCCAGAATGACGTTCGATATGCCTGAGGGAAATGGGCTCTCTGCATTGCACTGTGTTGCATACAGTGCAATGCAGAGAGCCCATTGTAGGTGCTTGGGGAGACGTGAGAGCAGTATTAAATATTTTCTGGTGAAGAAAAAGTGAGAAATGGATCAATACAGCAGTGTGTCATGCACAGTTCAAAAAGACATGAAGGAGGTTGTTGTGCTTTACATGCCACTGACAAGAAATCCATGAAGACTCTTTACACAGGTATTCAAGCTAGGTGTAAAAAGTCTATCCAGTGCTGTGTCCCAAATCCATATGATTTTGAGGTTTTGAGGACACAGTGTATTGAATACTGGAATAGTATCTAGTCTGCTTGATTTGTGAGCCTGCTGTTCATCGACTCTGTTGTCCCATATGCAATATAGAAAGGAGATGGTGGAGTTACTCAAAGCTGCAAACAAATGTAACAAATTGTGGATAGTGATAAAAAAAAAAAGCTCTCTGGAAATCTCACAAAACAATCATGAGAAGCTGTTTGGATTCTCCTGAAGTTTACAGTAATTAGCAGCCATTTTTCAAAGCTGAAGTTTGATTGACATCTGTCAGGCCACATTTTGAATCACCTCTTAGTAGAAAATGGTATTTTGATTTCTTGTATGCTGAAGAGTAGACTGAAAATGAAAACTGAAAATATGCATATGGCACATGCTGTATGCAATTAGTATGTTATTTGGCTCAGGCTTCTGGGAGGGCTGTTTTTAAAACCCAAGAGCGCACCAGGTGGTTTCCCTGATTAGTTCCTACTCTCTAGTTGAAAATGTTCTCATCAGTGAAAATGTGCTCATTGGGACGAAAACTAGTATTCAGTCTTTAGAACACTTCCATGACACGATACCAATGAAGCCTAGTGTGGAGTCATCGATATCCATGCACTACAATAGACCTCTCAATCTGGGATGTTTAAGATTAAGGTAAGGTTAACTTTGCTGTGGTTTAAACCACTGATGTGTTTGCACTTTGTCAATTTCTGTCATTAACCAAACCAATGTATTGAGACAAGCTGAGAAAATAGGTTTCTGTTGCTCTGGGTTTGTAGCCTCAGTGATCATAAATATGTGATAGTTGCTTGGATTTAAAAGCAAAACTAAACAATTTACTGCTGGCAACAATTTCCCCCAATCATACTGCAATACAAGATGGTTCATTTCTGTCTCCATCCTTCCGTCATTATTTATGACAAAGTCATGTTACAGTCTGAACTGCTTCTAATGAACAACTATTTCTCTTTGTGTAAGCTTTTTGTGACCGCCAGGGAAAATAAGTGAAGACTTCAAGCGCCGGTAAGCACAGCATCATTTGCTGTTGGTCACTGAAATAAATTTTGTTTTGATTTTCCCCGCAGGCCCATGTAGCGCTGATGATGCAGAATAGGTCACCAAAAGTGAACATGAAAATGAGTTACCTGTCAATCCATGTGACTTTATGTTTACAACTCCTGGTTTGTTTGTAATAAGTCAGGTTGAACCCTAAATGGACTAGAACCAAAAAGAAACAATGGATCTTTTTTTTCCCTTTGGTTTAGACTGAGGGAACTGAACTACAGGCGTGAACACAGTGAGGGCAAAATAATGAGCCACACTCGAAATATTTCATCGTGATGTGACTTAATCTTTTGGCCCACATTTGACCTGCGTGAGTAGTGCCCCACCACACACAAAATGTACCCAGAAATGCAAGCTAACAGTTACTTAACAGTGTGAACATGTTTAAGAGTGGACTTTTCCATTAATGAGCTGGGAGCATCAAGTTATTTCTTATCATGCACTTGTGAGTGTGTGTGGAATAAGGAGGCAGGGCATGTACACACACCAAGTTACACAAAAACACAGGGTTTGAAGAAACTAACATGATCTTTCTTATCTCTGTACTGGCTGGTGCTTTGATAAAAGTTTTTAAAAGAGCTCCACTTCATTAACAGTGTTGGTGCACCGGCCTCTTTGCCTGTATTTACTTTCAGTTTTCTAATGTTGTTATTTTGGAAAGTCTAGTGGAGATGATTGATTTGCTGTAGAGTTTGATTTAGTGGCCCGTGGAAGCCTATGACTCTTCTTTTCATTTCAGCTTTAAAGAAACACATTGGACACACCTCCATTAGGTAATCATTTCCTTCTCCTCTATGATAACACAGCAGTGTTCCTCCCATATGCCTGCATTAATCACCATGTTAATAACCTTCCTCTGCATTCTCACACCTGAAGCAAACAAGATAGCACATTTGGTACAAGGATGAAATACGATGGAGTCTCACCACAGTACACACATAAATAAAAATTATCATTTGCGTGTCATAATATATGTGGGGCACTGTTATCGGAGATAAAGCGGTTTAATATAATATATGCAAGGATTGCCTTTTTAACATTGAAGGATTATTTCTGTTTTTTACAATGTTTGCCTACACTGAAGTCAGATAGTGCAAGAGACACATACATACACAACTACCGCAAATATGCAGCTGTGATGTTTGCATAAAACAGTTGGTAAAACATTAGTATTGTATTTGCTGTTTATTTTCTCATATAAACAAGTCAGGCTAACATGGGGGTTTGTTTAAAACCTGTATGATAGAGGTTATGATACTAAAGTTATGATCTCAAACCACTAGTGTGGCACCACTTCACCTCACAGAGCCACAATCATCAATGTATATTCTCAGTCTTGTAAGAAAAAGAAATGAATTTTATTTTAGGGTTTTATAAACTCAGCACCTAAATGATACACAAAAATAACTAATAAGTGGGCTGTTTGGAGTTGTTAACACATCCCCAGATATCAGCAATTAAATTGCTGAGTAAAATGTTATCATAACCAAAGAGAAGAGCACTCAGTAGAGTGCACATCTCCACTAGGCAACAGATGGTGAAGGACTTACTCCAATACCACGATAACTGACAGATGCACCCAAAGTTTTTTGCATACAAAGTCTTTTTTCTATATATCTATACAATATGATACTATAATACAGTATAACTATAAATGTATGCAGAGTGGTAAATTGACTGTACTTATATAGCGCCTTTCTAGTCTTCCGACCACTCAGAGCGCTTTTACACATATCTCATTCAACCATTCACACACATTCATACACTGATGGCATTGGCTGCCATGCAAGGTGCCAACTGCTCATCAGTTTTGGGAGCTAACCACTCATACACATTCACACACCGATGGCGCAGCCTTCGGGAGCAATTTGGGGTTCAGTATCTTGCCCAGAAACACCAACATGCAGACTGGAGGAGCGGGGATCGAACCGCTGATCATCTGAGCCACAGCTGCCAAAAAGTGCTTTTGATAAAGTGTTTTTCTATAGTATGGTCTTGGTTTTCTTTAAGATGCATATGATTAGTCCAAACATCTCTTAAACATTGTTATTTATTTAAAGCAACCAGTGGCTTTATAACAATATAATAGATATATAAATGTAGATTTTTGGAGAAACTAAAAAAAAACACACTTGATGTTGTGGTTACTTGTTTTTGCATAGAGCTGATTAATTGAAAACTGAATAACTGAATTTAATTCCATCGAGTAACAGATCATGTTCTGTTTATAACAAATTTATAAAAATCGGTTCAGAATTAAGTCAATTTTGTAGTGAAGTCTGCATCGCTTAATACACAAATATTTGTTTACTAGCGGAGTTTCTCCTCTTCTCCAATATGGCCACCAAGTACATGCTTACAACAGCTGCCATTGAGGTATCTTCTGCTTCAACTCCCTTCCAGTTAGGATGGCAGTGTATCATGTGTAACTTTAGTGGATCATAACATATTGGATATGGAATTAATCTGCAGATGCTACGAAAGCCAAAATGTGGCTACAACAGACTAGTTAAGACTTATTTTTAGTCTAGCAGTTGTTGATTACTTGTGCCCCCTACCAGCTGGTTAAGAGGAGTGAGCAGTCTGCAGTTGGTAAAAAACAGCATAATTTGTTTTTGAGTCGTTTCTCAGGGTTTTTCAAAAATTGTGTATCACTGCAACCACGTGCAGTACACTGCAAGTCATACATGTGCATGAAAATATGACACTGACTATGCGAGATGAGTTGCAGACAGATACCTGCATACACAGACGCATGTGCACACATGACCAAACTCATAACCTCCTCCATGCTTACGCTTGGTAAAAAGAGATAAGTAAAACCAAAATAAGAAAAAAAGTTATTTTCCTCTAAGAATTGCACAAAGATTTTGCACCCATGCTAAAGGCTGATAAAAAAAAAAAAATAAAATATTTTAAGATAACGTAGATGCATAAATTTATGGTGGTTCCATAACGCTATGATTAATGGGGGGCAATCATGTTTACACAAGGTTATGTCAGACAGCTTCTCAGCTGGCACATCCCATTACTCCTCTACACAGCGCTGCATCAGATAAGGGCCTGACAGTGACACAGTCCCCTCAGTAATTAGCAGCACAAGAAGGAGCCAAGGATCAATGTGTTTTCCATTGGATGGATTCTGGCAAAAGGAGATCAATGAGGGAATCAGAGGGGATGGGAAGGCGAGAGTCACAGAAGGTTTCAGATGCAGCACGAAAAAAAAAAAAGCTACAGAAGTGATTCAATGATTATTTGCACTTGCTAGATTGATTTCTTGTTACTGTGTTAATGTACACTCCCACTCCCAGTTTGCACATTAAATAAACATTACTGGTCCAACAGCAGTGGTGGGATTGCCTTGTTCATCCAAAACCACAAGCCTGTAAGCACAGTTAGCTCTCAGTGAGATTATCTATTTGAAATGTATCATGAGGAAGTGCTGGTTTTCAATTCACCAGTCAAGGCCACAGTATAATGGTTGCCTATTGCATTGTAGCATTCAATGAATACAGAGTGCCGGGAGAAGTTTTTAGCTCAATAATTTAGCCTGTAAATCTGCAAGGTTATCTTAAGTCTCTGTGAGCCCTGAAAGTCAGGAAGTGCGAGCGCTTCCATTCTGTCCCTGCTGATGTAATGATAAAACCACTGAGGCGTTTCATTACTGCCACACCACTTGGTGCTTCAACGTCATTGACAGTCCAACATCCTTTACAGTATCCATCACAGCATCTCAAATTCGGATGTTCCCTCTGTCCTCTTCCTCGCTGTGTGGTGTTTGCTATTGGTCATGAGTAAATAAATGGGTTTTTCTGGGCTAGGCACTTCAAATGGATTTGCTTGCTCAAACAATTTGCTCTTGCTCAGCACTGACTAAATGACTCTCCCTTCATTGATCCATTGACACGGCATGTCATCACAGATCTACTTGACTTTCTTTTTTTCCTCCTTTTCTTGAGCAATTCCCTAATGCTCATCTGATAGCTTGAACTTTGAAAAGTTTTTAGGGATTTCAGTACGGTGTGTCTTTTTAGACATTGAGACTTTTTTCCCCTGATTTTGTGCTCTTCAAAAAAAAACTATTAACTTTCATTCATTATTACTGTTATCAAAAGATGATAGCACCATTATTTTAGTCAGCCAGACAGCAGTTCTCAAAAGAGAACAATATTCCTTTCTTTGCCTCCTTAATTCTGGTCTCCTTTCAATATCTCTGCTCTTCAAACCACTGAATATTACTTGACAGAATATAGTAAACTAAAGTTTGAGCTGTGAGTGAGTTTGCTTTATTTGTCTGAATAATTCTGCAGACTCTGATAATTGTATCATAATTGTAATCATTTTGAGAGGGGAGATTTTATGTTTACTTTATTTGTGTAGTTTTCCTGTTTTCTAAAACAGCTCTGCTAATAAGACAGAAGAGTTTGTCCTTTCTCCAAATCTATGACACAACATTTAGAAGCAATTAACTGATGCATGAAAGGTTTTTACCAAGGGAGTGGAGGACAGTCACATACATGATCGAGTATCCATAAGTTTCTTCAGTAAAATTGTAATAAAAGGCTTCAGGTCCAAACTGCATCAGCAAGAGATAATCTGGAGGTTAAACTGCCCATAGCTAGCAGGATTAAAAAACCAAGATCACCTTTAAGGGCAAATTTTTACAAGGCAATGAGAGACAGGTGAAGGACTTAGAAGGGATTTACAGACACAGTCTCTAGTTAAAATTTAAAATGAAATATAGTGAATATATAAACGCATAATACCAGTAATAAATGACTGCACCCGAATCTCAGTGTGTCATCATTTTAGCAGCTCTGATTTTGATCTACTTCACTGGATAATACACAGAAAAGACTGATACAGAATATGCAATGTACAAAGGCCAGTGGGAGACATAAACGTGCATATACTGTAGTTAGCGCGTAAGTAAATGCATCGTACATGCATCGTACATGCAGTGTCCTTTAGATAGATTGAAGCATTTTGATCTGCAATGCATCGACTAGTTCAAACCCCATCTTAATGGGGTGCTGCATAAACTCTACATGTTTATGGACTTATGTAATAATGTTTGGGAGCAAAAGATGCAAAAAATATATGGACTTATGTTAGGATGGCAAAAGATAACGTGATAAGATAACTGACTGATTTCATGAAATCACTGTCAAGTGTTGTTTTTCACTCACTGTATCAACTCTTTGTCATTGTGATGCTGCACTGATTGGTTGGGAGTAAATGCTGCATCAAAAATCCATGGGAGACAAAGCACCAAGAGTATAGCAGAGTGTGCCTTTTAGCTATACTTTAGCCAGAGAATCAGATATAATTACTATCAACTGTCCTTCAACTGCCCACATGGGGTCAGTTCTCTGACATCCTGTTCATTATGAGTTGCCCTGTTATGATTGTCCATCGAGAACGGCTGCTTTCATGGTGCTTCTTCTCCCCCCACACATCAATCCACTTAGCAGAAATTCACATGGTGTTTCGCTCTTTTTCCTCAATTGGATATCGCAGTGAATACTGAGTGACAATGAATCCAAAGAGACAGCACAGGCATTGTAGAAATACTAATACTTCAGATCACCTAGTCACCAGGTGGAGCTAAAATGCTATGGATCCCATGTGTCAGCTGTATCTACATTAAGCCAGAGAACGGCACATGCAAGGAAATACATTCCCTTTAACCAAGGTCAACTTCCAACATCATTAATTATCACTTTATTATCATTACCTACAGGCTTCAATAAATCCATGACACAGCTCAGATGATGTGTAGAAAATGAGGAACATCTCAACTGAGAACTGAATCCGTTTAAAGACAACTTTTGTCCCGGTTTTCTCCATCAGCTCTAGAAAGTGTGTAATAATGTCATCACCATTTCAAAAGGTTCCTTTCATTAGCCTTGACTCATTGGTAGCAAGCTACTCCAGAGATATATCCATGAAAGAAATATAACAAATGTAATAACTGAGCATTTTATCCCAAATGGAAAACAAGTAACAAGGGCTACTTCAAGTTATTTCACGCTTTTATGAATGAGGATATCTTTTCTTAAAATCTGTTTGTGTTCTTCCCCTTAAGCTAAAACAAAAATATTATGATGTAATGATATGTACAAAAATAAATGACACTAACAACTAACTAACAACTCTAACAGCAGTGCAATTGAACACAGTAGGGATAGCTCATCAATTAAAAATTTATAGTGAAGCCTGTTTCTGCCTGTTGCCCGCGGTGGACTTGGATGGACGGGAGAATAAATGCATGTTTATATGTGTTGGGTGAACACTCGGGGATTGTTGTGTCAGCCTGCGGGGAGAGGTTCAAATTCAGGAAGAATACAGTGCATGAGAGCGATCCGAAATGATTCCCCTCGCCGCTTTTAATAAAGAATGAAGCAAACAGATGGACGCTGCCTCACAATCACGACCTCGATTGCCTCTTCGCTGTTCATTGCCTGTTCAATGTCACCTGGTATGATTATACATTAATATGACATGGTATCATCTGGTATCATTGAAATGTGATGCAGTCTGATGGGTTGTGTCATATGTGAGCTGGATCAACATGATTATACAGGATGTACATCACAACTGAATATGGTGCGTAAATAAAATTCATCCATGCAAAAAATGTATTTGCAATATATCAGGGCTGCAACAGGCTTTTTTTAAATACTGATCAATCTGTCAGTTATTAATTGCAAAAAATGCCCACCACAATTTGTACAACCCAAAGGCGACTTTAAAACTGCTTGTTTTGTGTGACCAATGGTTCAAAACCATGTATATTTAATTTACAATGATATTAAACAGATAAAACCTGCTAGGTGATTTAAAAATAGAAATGAATAATCATAATTATTGCTGATTCATATATTCAGTCATGGATTCATCGTTCCAACACTAAAATAGAAACGATTGAACTTGAGATAAAACAGGCAATATTTTCTGACATTTTAATATTATTTATTCTAGCATACAGTATAAATTATAGGTATGCATAGGTATCAATAGGGTTGGATTCTCTGTGTGTTACCGTGATGACTCACCTATGAAGTTGAGGTAACCTTCTCCACCCAGACCATGAGTGAGGAGGCGGATCATCTTATGCAGCTGAATGCCACGGTCGATGATTGCCGTCATGGGACCCAGGGAGCTCATGTTGGTATACATCTCCTTGTCCATCAACCAGAAGGCCAGACTTTTATCCCCAACCAGAGCCTGGAAAGATGGGTTATGTTTTTTTTTTATTACCCACAGCTAGATAAAGCAGACTGTATTGCCACTATGAAGTAGAAAATAGCCTACCTGGTCATGACTTTCTGCATAGGCTATGCATTTCTCTCCGTAGCGCCTGTTGGTCAGTGTGTGGACAATATTGCCTATGTCCCAGTCCTCATCCTTTAACTCCTTCAGGATCTACACAGTGACAGAGAGGGGTTATTGAAAAAGGGTATGATAGATGTGTAACTGAGTGATCCATTTGGGCTCTGACTGATGTCTAAAGCTCAGTATTTCAGCTCTGGCAGTCTTTCTACCTTTCTTAAGTTTTCTCTGGGTTACACTTCTTTCTCAGATCAATCTCTGTTTTGACATCTCTATATCCGCACAGTGAGTTATGTCTACCTTTGAATGGCGGTAATGGAGTTTTTAATAACTTCACTACAGCCCATGGGTAGTAAGGCATCAGCTCGCCTCACCTGAGATGGGCAAGGTCAGAGCCTCTCATCCAAACGGTGGGATTCAACAATAAATCCAACCATGGAATCAATGCCCTGCCACTGGCCTGCCTACATGCACACTTTCTGCCAAAGGAGTCATTTTCAGAGGTCAGAAAGATACCGGGGGCACTAACACACGCATCTTGAGCACATCTGCCCACACAGTGCTGCTATACAAAGCCTGTCTCCTAGAAATTACATTTATATACAACTAGCTGGTTCTAATCACTCGGTTACACAAGCACAGGGAGCACAGGGCAGGGTAAAGATAACGACATCGGCACTCGTGGGCACAGAGATGATTTAATAAACAAGAGAATACCACAGTATCAATATCATCCCTGAGTGGGGGAAAAAAAAGACAGTTTATGCCCTCCAAGAACCCTTGGTGATGGACATGCAGCCCGTCTGATTGGTAAGGGAGTTGGCGAGCCCATCTCAGTGACAGGCTGAAGTCTGCTCGGTGGAATTGGCTGTGACAGCTGATTGACATGTCAGGAAACCTTTATATTACTCTACAGAGCCATAATCCTCTGAGTAAAGAGAGTAAATTGTGCCGATCAATACGTCTGAGATGAACTGGCTGGTCCACCTAAATAGAGGCTATCCTGCTCTATATATCACCATCTGTTCACATTCACTCTTCTTCACCTTAGCCTTGTGTGGCCATATTAGTCTTTGCCAATGCCACCAGAAAATCTCAGTGAGGCACTTATCATCTACATGTACCACAAATTCTCAGACCTTTTAACGCTGTCTGAGCTCAGTGTGCTGCCTCAAGCCAAACCATGCTGGCTATTCTTTGGTCTGAGCCCAACATCAAACCTGATCAGTCCCCAGATGCCAAGAAGATTATTACCTTGGAACAAACATTAGTGTAATTTCTTAAATCACATTTTAAATCACTTGTCAACAAGCAGGCTTTGACATAGATTGTTTTTACTACCCCAGCTGGCAGGTTTAATCTAATGTCCACCTGTTTTTGTTGTTCATGTAAATGGATTTTAATAGCATTAACATAATTTTGTTTTTGTAAGCACAATGTAACAGTGCTTTGAGAAAAAAAAAAAAAGCCTTGTGTTTTTGAGTGTTTAACATTTGTTTGTACTGTATTTAGTCATGTTACAGAGAATACTAGATTTGTTATTTTCAGGTACATTAAGATAATAAAAAGATAATAAACTAAAAGGATATGTAAGAAATGATGAGGGCTTTTACAAAGTGAAATATATCAAAAAAGGTAAACATGGGCATTTAATCAAGAAAATGAAGCCTGTAATTTCATACGATGTTTTACTTATTTATTTATTTTTAATAAAACCTTAAAGACATGTAACAAAACAGATGGCTTTATAATTCAATGGTACTCCACAGTGCTTATGAGAAGCACAAGGGAAAAAAATAGAATATGAGAGAAGGTTGGAACACCGATTCAAGAAAATTGATTGAAAATTAGCAAAACATCAGGGAGATGATCATACAGAAAGACACATGTTCACAGTGTGAAAAATATCTACACTATAAACAGTTAATACATTCAATTTCCTGATAAACAAGGCATGTGTGTTCTGTAATTACCATTATTCCCAGGACCATTTGAGTGAATAGTATATTGCTGAGGTAGCCCCCCCCCCCACGAACGCCAATATAAAAGCTAAACAAGTGAATCTGCAGGATATACCCTGGAGATCACCCCGGCCCCCTCCACATCCACGTACAATCAGACACTTTACACTTCCTTATGAATCATTACAATTCAATTCAACCGCAAAAGTGGTATGGGAGCAATTAATCTGGGAGTGGTACTGTCGGAGCGCAGACAGGAGTGACTGGGTTGACGACTTCCCTACCACCAGCTCACCCACATCAGCCCCGACCAGCCGAGTTCCCTGGCACCACTGACACTCCACTTCATCAATGATAATGAGCAGTGCACAAATCTTACTTTACAAGCCTGCTGTCAGGAGCCAACCAGAGTGCCCAGATTAATTAGGCAGAGCCAGAAATAAAATAAAAAAAAAAAAATAAAAAAAATCTTGCAGTGCAGGGTGAGGTCATCTCACTGCCGCTGACATGCTGTGACTGATTCAAGAGCCTCTCTACCACCACTGCATGGTGCTGGAAGGACTCAAAGGCAGAAATGTGTTTAGTGTAAAGCTCTTGTTTTACATTTGGTGGCTGGCCCAGGCATCCTGCCTCTCCTGTCTTTGCAAACACAACTACTGGAACTGTGTTTGAGTTTGCGTTGCTATGGGGACATCCTCTATTCACACATGCAGTGCCGCCCCCAGAGATGAGCGGAGAACGAAGGTGTGCAACACTCAATCCCGTGGATCAAGCTAATGCCTATATTTTCACAGTTTTGAAATTAATGAATTTTGCCCACGCAAATGTCTCTGCCAGAGGCTTTACTCAGCTGAAAGACACTCCTTAGCTCACCTCGCAGTTTTCCTGTTAAAAGCCTTGGTGAAAATCTGCACCATCTAAATCAGTTAACACCATACAAGGGATGTCTCATAGTGCAATTAGCTAATAACATGAAGCAGGATGATGCTGAAATTCTGTCGTTAAAGGAGGTGAGAGAATAGTGACACAGGCCAAGGAGGTCAAAGGGAGAGGGCGGCTTTTAAAGGTTGACGATGAAGTTGACATGTTTACATACACAAGTTGGAGTCATCGCTGCTGGCCGTCAGCCTGAATTGTATTAAGTCATGTTAATTGAAAGTGTTTGCAGTATAATGGACAGAGCAAAGAACGTGGACCAGAAATGGATTTATCCCCTGAAACTAATAAGGAGAGAGCTGTGCAGACTGATATTTTCATTCAATTAAAATAAATGGAGGAACAGAAACAAAAATCGGCACAATTGACTCGGAGGTCACTCAAGTTGAAGAGCTAAGACGAGCAGAGGGATGCCAGAGAATTCTATCCCAGCTGCGACCAGCAAGCCCTCTTCCTCCTCTGAAACAATTTGTTTCAATTACATCTCAATCTATTGTAGCTGGAGGGAAGGGTGCTTGTTAAATTAGAGGGCTTTTGTAACATTATCCATTAGGAGTGACAGCATTTTATGGTCATAATCAGATCGAATCATCCAAACTTGTGCTGTGCGCCTTTATCTGGTCCTCTCATTAGGATATCTTAATTTTTCACAGCCTGTTGGTCCTAACAGCCTTCTGCAGCTAGTAAATGAGTCATATCAATCAGTCATGCTGAGGACGAAACACAGCGTGAGGCCCCGCTGGAGGAACTGCGAGACTCATTCGTGCACACATGTGAATCTATAAATAAGCTCACAGCCCATGTTGTTCTGTCTCTTTGTCTGTCTTTCCTACTGTTTCTTCCTGTCTGCCTGTCTGTCTCTCCGTCTAATGCCTGCCCTCCCTGCTCCATGTCTCCTTCTCTGCAACACACACCTCACTGGAGGCTCCACTTCAGTCCATTCAAATCCCTCCCTAATTGACACTCTGTGAGAAGAGGCAAGGCTAGCCCTGAGTGCACTTCACTGACTATACCAAGGCATGTTCATATGAATGCTTCCCTGCACAGAAATACATGAATCTGGCTGCTCACTTTACTATTCATGTGGCGTCAATTCTCCTCAGGGAAGCAACAAATTTAATTTAAAAAATGCAACAAGAAGAAGCATCTAAACGAATATTGCATTGCAAGCACTATTGTTTGAAAAGTAAAAGCAGCGACAACCTCTCCAGAGGCGTCCCGAGGATAATCCTGTGAAACCTTAGGTTACTGTGGAGCAGGCTGCGTCTCAGCGGTGGAGCGCTGCCTGCTGCACAGCTTTTGCAGGCATCACCGAGGAAGGTCAAGTCTGGGACTCACTCTCTCCCCCCTCATTCCCTTCCTCTGCCCCCCTTTTCCCCTCCCTCCATTCTCGCTACTGAGTAAAAACCCACCGCTGTGAGAGACAGACTTGATTAACGATGCATAGACTTCCCCCATCGAGAAACACAAGAAACTGTAGTGCAAGAGGATGCATGCGGCGCCGAGGTCACACACACTGCTTTGCTTTTTCACTAAAATGTGAGTAAATACAACTTTTGATGTGGGCTAGTGGATAAAAATGGCACACATTTTCATGAATCTTACAACAGATAGACCTCTTTAGGCATTCTGCAAACAGCATTTTCTCTCAAAAATCAAAAAACAAAAAGGCCTCTACTTGCTCTAAACATGCACACACACGCATACAGGACACGAAACAATCCACATTCAAACACCAGCCAACCCAAACAGACTGACACATCCCCAGAGAGAACCTGCTGCCTGTCTGCTTTCCTACAAATGTACTTTCTAAAGTGATATTTGCTGATTTCCCAAAACCACAGTTGCATACTGATGGTGAATAAGTGGCATTCTTTTACTTTGAGGAAACATCACAGGGACCAAGAAAACAAATTGAAGTTATTTACTGATCCTAAGTAACATATACCCTCCAAGTTCTCCAGAGGAGTGCTCCAAGACTAAAGAAGCCATTAGAATGTTGCTGCCATTAGAACAAACTTTCAGATAGAGAAATACTTAACAACCTTTTATTTATCTCCGGATGGAAGGCTGGGTATGTATGCACTTTCCTTGTGCTTCAACATCATACTGTTATGGACTTTCATACCTGATGGCTGCACAGTTATAAACAATGTTTTCCCATTGTGGGCCATTAAGTACTTTCACAGTGGCAGTTTGGGCTGAAGTGCCAAGCTAAAGGGTGCTTCAACAGTTGATGTGGAAGGACGGAGGATATTTGGCGCCCAGAATTTCCCATCCAGTCTGAAGCAGCGCTAGGTGGTAACACATTGCCCGATGGGGTTATTATGTTTGCCAGTAATGATTAGTGGTAGAAAGTACTCATTCAATTTTAGTTAGTTGTTTTTGGTAAGTTATCCTTCTAAAAATTCAAGTTTCTGTTTTTGTTATCACACTACCTTAATACTGTATCAGACTGATGTTGAATTATGTAAAAATCATGTCCCTTCACTATCACCATGTTTATTTTCTCACAATTCATTGGTCCAAGTATTTATTTTATATGCTGAATCTAAGAATTACATAAAAAAGAGGAGTGAGATGTATTTTTCCTCGAAATGTGCCTCCAAATAAAACTGCCATTTTGAGATACTTTGTCTACTGTCTGTCTACTGTCCTGATAAACACTTCCACATTCACAGATGTACAACAATTTCTTTTGTACAGTCACTAACCTCTATGGAGGCAGTTCAGTGTGTGTTTTTATGTGTTCGAGTGCGTACACATTAGCTATGTTTTGTCTGGAAGATCGCAGAGCAAGGAGCTGCACGACATGACTGATGGTAACCTTCAGGAAACATGGAGAAACTGAAAAACTCTGACGGCAAGAAAACTGGTCTGCCAACAGGGCATTTACCCACAAGACTGCACTTGTCCAAACAAGCTGTTCTTCAGTACAGTATAACCAAAAGTAAAATGTTAAACAAGTTTTACTCCACTACTACAATAGGAAAAATGAACATGAATGAAATCAAATAAAATGCATTGATGTAAAGGATTGGACATGATCACACGCAAGAACGAAGACAGAAATTCAACCTTAAAAAGAAACCCTTAGACATTTAAAGTCATATTTTGATGTTGGTACACCACATTTTAAAACATTCATTTTCATATTCTATCTTCAGTTAAAGCGTATACATTTCTACTTCAGGGTTTCACAATAACATGTCATCTTTAAGTACAGGAATGATATATATATTTTGGCACTGAAGAAATACGCTGCGCAAATGAACACATCTTTACCATATTTAAACCTCACACATAAATTACACCGTAAGTTAAAAATTCAGCTAAGCTTGAAAAAGAACATCAGAGATCTGTTGAAAGAATGTCTGGATTTTACATACTGTCATGCTCTATTTCCAAAATTTATTCATGGCAATTCAATATTTAAATGAGAAAAAATATATTTTCTATTTTTTTACAGCCTACTGTTCTTTAATGCCTTATGGCTAAAATTAACCTGCGTACTTGAGAATGAGTGGAGGGTGATAACCTTACTGGAGGATTTGTAGTAGTGTTTCTGATCTTTAACTAAACAGAAGTGGTTTCTTTGACATCATAGCCAAGGACAGACATTTCTGACTAAATAATGCAGGCAGGCAAACTTGCCATTTCGCTATTTTGAATCTGATTAATTTTTGAAATTTGGGGAGCAGTCTTAGTCTGCGAGGACAGAGGCAAGGGGAATGGAACAAAAATCATGCCTTTCTGAGTTGTTAGGGCGTCAGTTTTTTAGACTGCCTGTATGCCTTAAGGTAAGAATGTCTTCCAGTATAATAACCTTAACATTATGTGATGATATGTCAAACCTTGGACTGCTTGTTAGCCTGATAAGGTTGATTTTTTTAGTTGATTTATCAAACGTTTGCTATAATATTTTGTATGTAACATCAAGTTCTAACATTATTTCCAATGTGTCTAATGTTAGTGTACTTGTTATTCCAAATTCCACTTTGCTGACATTACTCTTTTAACATTACCAACATGACCATTTTGCAGACTTTTCCAACATCAGTTGAGCTCCTCAGCCAAAGTGCCAACTAACTTGAACATTAGCCCCTGATGGTTCCATTGTCTTTATGGTAAGATAATATTAGCAAGGATTACACGGTCGGAACTACGATGGTGTAGACATTATCTGAAATGGACTTGTGTTACAGAATGGAACACTTGTTACGGTAGCCTTATTATGTTACTTGAGATTAGGGTAAATGCCAAGCTCACTGAAAACAAAAGAAGCTGAATGGAAATCATCTTGTGAGTTTTTCTTTTGGCTTTAGTGATTGTGAAATCAAATTAGAAACATCATATCTAAGCCGTGCCTTTGAATTGACCATACAGCAGTTTTAATAGCTGCCTGGCCATACTTTCCAAAGTGAAATGTAAAGATGACTTAAGAAAAAAAAACATCACAACAGAAAGTTCATCTTGGATTAGTGGCTAGATGACCTTCATGTTAACTTCCTTAAAGCTGGTCTTTCTTTTGCCTTTATTGCTTTTATTATTAATAACAATAATGTCTCTTCCATCATTTATTCATCACTCTGTGTTTGAAGGGATACATAATGACCTTTCTATTCGCACAGCAGGTAGGATTAAGGAGGAAAAGAGAAAAATAAATTAGCACTTCTTTAGAAAAAGCACAAAGACCTTCTTCAGTTTGATAAAAAACCCTCGTAGCTCCAGGTGAAAAGAACGGCTCGAGTGCAGAGACACTTTGCACTTAAGATCACATTCATAACAGTGGGACAACAACAAGAGAAAGCCAGAAAATTTATGTGACAAGTTTACACTTGTGAACGTGTCTAACTGTGAATATGACATTGTGACTTCAGAAATATCCTTTTCATGGTAATATAATGCGGTTAACTTAGCAATACATTTTATCATCACTTTAATCATTCTTAGCCCTTTTAGTCAGTAGTTTGGCAGAAAGTATAAATATTTTATAAAGTGTCTATTCAATTATAGAACAGCAGAGTGTGAAAAAGTATAGTATTGGTATTACTGAAAGAATGAACGTATCTACTATAGTATTTGTGGTAATAAAAAAAACATGAGTCAGCAAGCATCAATGTGGAATACTATAAATGTGTAAATAAATTCATGGCCTGGTTCAGTTTGTTGCCTTCACACAAAGTGGCCAGAAAAGTATAGAATGTAATACAAAAGCCTCGCTTACTTTAATACAATGCAATCTAATACAACACACCACTGATTACAGCACTTACTATAGAGTTACAGTAAAGAAATACATCAGTGACACGGAGTCAACAAAAACTGAACAACAAAGCTTCACAAAGATAGTCTTTAACCAGGACTATTCTACTGAATTGCAGTACATTGTGGAGATTGCTGTAGTTTTTCTTGTCAGCGTGTATTGTATAAGTGTAAACAAGAACTTTTCTAAGGATTCGAAGCCTTTAAAGTACATTCCTAAATTTCACTTTCAGTCCCATTTCAAGTTACAACACAGAGCACAACGGCGTGCAGGTTCCTCTAGGAAAATAAAGGCCAAGATCCTTGTGTCACTATATTGCTATACAAGTTTCACACTTGAAAGCTTCTGAAAAGGCTCAAAAGCTTAGCAACAGGCTCAGCTGTAATATAGCACAAGAGTGTTTAATGCCTGCTAACATGCCATGTCACTCTCTTTGTCTTTCATCCGTATTTTGAAAATGCTTTTAGTTTTCTCTTTACTGTTTTTGTGGCTCTTACAAAAGTTTATGTTTGAGCATAGGCCTACAAGTGTGTGTGTGTGTGTGTGTGTGTGTGTGTGTGTGTGTCTGTTAAAGTTTGTGGGGAGAAAAGGGCACAAAAAGAAGTAAATTATCTTACCTGAATCCACTTGTCAGGAATGGCCATAGCCAGTCGGTAATCAAAACCAAGTCCTCCCTCCTCCACTCTTCTGCAGAGAGCAGGCATCCCTGACACATCCTGCAGAGAAGTCACACTATTTCATATCACATTTTCCCTTTGTGTGCACAGGTTTTCTTTCCCAGCACTCACTCAGCCAAGATCACATCAATACCCCTCCACAAGTCACATATTAAGGTCTAAAAATCCTATACCACAGGCCAAAAAAGAGTGACATCCCATTTCCTTTTGCATTACTTCTTAATTACACCAATGAATACGTAAGTAAGCTATGTCTAACGAATAATTGCTTTTAATTAATAATAGCTGTGGGCAGTGTCATTGCAAAGTAAGTAGATGCTGAAGGTATGTGTGGTAGAGTGTGTTTTTACCTCTGCAATAGTGATGCAGTCAGGATAAAGGGTATGAACGATGTGATTGGCAAGCATCAGGTAAACCAAAGAGTCCTCATCCACCTGTAGGCCAAAGTACTCACTGTAGTCCCCCGAGAAGCTTGAGCCTGAGGAGTAAACACCCACACAGTCAACAGTCATCATGATTTCCACCCAAATGTCTAAAATCCTTTTTTCCTTGTGTAAGTGCTGCTACGGTTTTACTTTATATCTTTACATGTTTCTGAACAGTCCTTAATATATTCATTTTTCATGGCTTATTATCATTTAGGTTAGAAACTAGTACAAAGACATCCGACACTGATTCAGTATGTGCTCACAAGTACACAAGCTATACAGTAAGATGCATTTAAGAAGTATCTGCCAGTACTTAGAGGATATGCAAAGTGCATACTACACGCTGTGTGGCAGCTATTGCTGTTATTTTTCATGTGTGGCCCCAGAGTTAGTACTCACAATGTTTGTTTTTTAATAAAAACTACCGCCAACAATTGTTGATCCATTTAATTGTATGAAATGGTTGCTTGGTTTAATTGGCCCTCCTCATTGAATAATTACAGGTTTTATCAAGCAATCAGGCTCAAGTATAGTGACTGCTTTGCCTGGGAGTCCATAATTTTCTTTAATACAATACTTTTTTCACACTAATACATATATTTATAAAACATTAACTTTTACCCTGCGAATCATGCAAACCTTTTTAAGTTTAGACACAGTTTAATTTATGTGGCAGCAGTTCACTGTTGTGGCCTTATGTCTTTTAATTGAAACACGCTTTGTAGATAAGAAATTTCACCACTTGATGGCTGGGATCAGTCAAACCTCTCAAAACTC
This sequence comes from Sciaenops ocellatus, assembly GCA_033000465.1. Taxonomy (NCBI): domain Eukaryota; kingdom Metazoa; phylum Chordata; class Actinopteri; family Sciaenidae; genus Sciaenops; species Sciaenops ocellatus. The sequence continues at coordinate 25,878,172 of CP136887.1, forward strand.
CTACTGGCCTTATTCTTTAAGCTTCCGGAGTCTGTGGTGCACACTGCACTGTGGGTTTCAAAGGGGAGGAGGATGACATTCTTTACACACACTACCCAGTCCTGAAATATGAGATGCACACAAACCAGCCTTACCGATGCCATGGTGATGGTACAGCATAGAGGTAACACCATCAAACCTGAAGCCGTCAAAGCAGTACTCCTCCATCCACCAGCGCAGGTTTGACAGAAGGAACCGCAACACTTCCCAGCTAACAAAAGACACAAACAGACACACACACACACACACACACACACACACACACACACACACACACACACACACACACACACACACACACACACACACACACACACACAAGGTCAGATAAACAAGAAGCTGTGAATTATTCACACATCTCATCATGCACTTTAGGCACCAGAGATTAATTTTCACCGCTACAGGACATTCACATATTGATAACCAAAGCTCCATTATGCTGGAGATGGAGTGTCAGTGACAGGAGATGGTGTTTTCATAAACTACACCATAGAGGGGATGCCGTCTTTCACGTATCCAGTTGTCAGGATGAGAAATTAGTGGCTTACAGTACACAGCAAAGTTTTCCGATTTCCATCAGACCACTTGAATGACCACTGGGCAAGCCTTTAGTACAGCCAGTCCCATCCCTGCATATGTGAACTGATAGGATTTCATGCTCCACTTGGATAAACAAATACCATGCAGGGGAATTGAGTTCCCACTCTTCAGGGTGAGATAAATCACACACTTCTACTCGGCTTTGGCTTCCATCTTCAACATGTAACGAGTTCCTCAGTCCTACATGCAAAAGCAAAAATACTCAGACTAAAAATGGGTGAGACCAACAAATCTGAGAGAAAGCGTTACTTGTCGCTGTATTTTCTTGCCCATGGTGTCCTACAAAGCATGCAAATGCTTTCTGCGCCTGTTGGGCTGGACTGTGTTGGCTGAAGCTGGAGGAGGCGGATTCCATAAATGGCCCCAGTCCCCCGTTCCTGACTGAGCGATGGGAGAGTCATCTGGATCTGAAGAGCCACTCAAGGCAAAGTACATTACGCACCTCACCTCTTCCCATTCAGTTGCGTGTTGCCATGGAAACGTCGGTTAAAACTCAAGATTTGGTTGTCTATGCGCGGTGTGTGTAATGAGCACCAAATGGAACATTGTACACATGGATGCCATGTTTGAAAGCAGATGTGAGACGATTGACACATTCATGACACTGATTAAATGTGAACTGCCACCTCCGCTCGGGCTGAAATTCACGAATCAGATGCTCTTTATACACTCAGCTCAACAATGGTTGTAATAATATGTGTCTAGTGTATCTATAGAACCTATGAACCATATATATTTTCTGTTTTTGAGATGAATAGTTCTATGGTACATCTATAAAGTACATTCACCACAATTTCACCATCAAAAGCTTCATGACCTATCATTCAACCTATCATTTGACCTCCACAGCATCACCTCAACCTGCACTGAAATAAACTGCTTGCAGTATAATTATTCATGATGCACTACACTCATGGGCTGGCAGTATTGCCCTGGCATGTCTGTATCTACTACATAAACTGCATGAGTTCAGCACAATAAATAATTAATTCATTATTAATTTATTATTTAGCATGCAAAAACAGCTCTCATGAACTTATTCCAGCACTGCAGCACATGTCATCATAACTGTCCCTTCCTTGATATTTACCAATATTTACATGGCCACTAGGTGGCAGTGTTATTTCATTTGTATGATGTTCTAAACCGGAGGTCCTCAATTTGCTTTGCCCGGGGCCACTTGTGCAAAATGACAGGCGCTAGTTGATAAACAAAAACACATTTTCAGTTATTCAAATAAACATCAGGGTTGTTGATGTGAATGAGATTCAAAGTTGTATTCTTCTCTTTCCCCATGAGGCGGGAACGCTGCACTGAAGCTAGCATGTTTTGGCGCTGGATGTTAGCAATCGTGCATACAGTAATATTGTCATTTGCCAAATTAACCACAGTCGTTTAGGACTGGTATGAGGTGGCAAAATAAAAGGAAAATTCATGTGTTAATTTTTCATTGAATTGCCTGTTTTTATTGTCAACCTTTCTACATTAGCTGTCCTCACTCATCCTTTCCAAGACACAAATCCATTTGCAGCAGCCTCGGACATGTCAGGTCCATGTGAACCTTCTCAGAGATCAGATGTCATCACTTCTGCACAGATTGCTGATAGGCTAATATGCAACAGCCAATAGACTATTCAACTTGAGTTGTGTCCAAACACAGGCACACTGGCATATTTTATTAGTAACACTTGGGAGAGAAGACAAAGTTCTTTATTTGCATGTCAAAAGTTATTGTATTAAGTTCTTGTCTGACAAATGTTTCACCACTGCAAGGGTAGTTTTGCTGAATTAGAAGTCCATGTGGGCCAGGCACTTACATGAGTATGACACAAGAAATAACATAACTTCAGTCTGTCAACTTCGGCTTGTATCCTGGAAATTGTGTTCATTAAATCCACTAAAAACAGAATCACTGTCTAGACAAATAGAGTGAACTGCACAACATGCTGTTTAGATTTATACTGTAAGGCTGAATTTTTAGTCATATGCATTATTAAAAATGTTAAATGTGATACTGAATGAGGTTTTTTTTTCCTCCTTCTGGAACATGACTGTGAAGTCCTGATTCCCCTTCAGCTCTCGTTATCTACAGTAGCTGTTTAAAAAGCAGATTCAGACCCTGAATTAGAAAAGCTGGATGCTAAATTTCTTTTTTTTCTTCCAGTTGCAACACCATACTGAGAGGCAGTTCAACATTTTTGGCTTGAATGATACAATTTCATCATGTCAAAAAGTTGGTGAAGCAGTCATGAGTCTCAGATTCATGCTTCAACAACACTTCAGTAACATCTCAAACTACAAAAATCCATCCAAACACTAGACAATTCCTGTTCTCAATAATACTTCTAATAACACCTTTAAATCGTATCACTAATTCATCCCCTGAATGTTCCAACTCTAAATGCCAAGGATTACATCCTCTATGGCAAAAGACAAAATCCCAGATTTTTTTTTATCCAAGTAAGCCGTGACACAAAATGCATTTAAATGCGTTGCCTTCTGTGCTCCATTCCTCAGGGATGACCAACCTCAGCACTGTTTGACAGGTGTGAAGCTGCATGTTACATCGGCGCTTCCTCCTTCCCTTGAGGAAGAGCACAAGGGAGCCTGGTATGATCCGATATAGCAGTCTGGCTGGGTGGTCACGCAGACCCTGTGATAAATAGATTAGGTCCTCCACTCCACTGCGCAGAGCCAACAAAGGCTCAGACACAATGTATCCTCACGGGATGGAGATAATAGCCAGTGAGAGCCAGAGGCCCAAGATGAAACCATACTGCCACATTAGGACCCACAATGCCATTCATCAACAAGTCCAATTACAGTGGGAAAGTAGATCTCTATACCCGATGCAATACACCGCTTATCTATGCAGTTCAATGAAGTTATCACTCGGCCTGTGGTGTTAATACAAAGGCAAATTGCATATCACACTGTCCTCATGCTTAAGCTTAGCGATGACAGTGAAACCTGGTTAGAGAGCACTAAGAGAGTAAAGCTCTAATATTGCTGCTTGTAGAGTAAGAAAAGGTAATCTATCATGTGTGCTGTTGTTTTACCTATAAGCACTAATGCTGCAGAAGTCACTACAAGTCAATTCAAATAATGTTTCACATCAGGTCCATATCAGCTGCTCCATATCAGGGCTGATTTTCTCCTCCAGCTGACTGTGACCCATATTATGCTATTTATGTTCTGTTGCAAACAGAGCATATATATGGAAACATCAGGTGTTTCTCGAAGTCAGTTTTGCATAAAGGGGTCAAGGCAACTTGTCATGATGGCAGAGAGAAAGATTTAAGTCCCTGTTTTCACAACATCACAGGTAAGCTGCAGATAAGACCAAATAAATTTAAGAAGCTGACAGGTCATTCCACAAGAAGTGTGATGCTCAAACAACGATGCTAGACAGCCTGATGGATGGTGTGCATTTGTTGGACCAAAAAGGACAAATAAGGTGCCTCATTTAACGCATTTCAAACTTTTCTCCAGTCCCTGCAGCCATTAATGCGTCCAGGATAGACATTGACAGGAGTGACACCTGCAATAAATTCACATTTCTTGGTTAAAGCTTGATTTATTTATTCTTTCAATCATGAAATTATTCATTTTACTTGTGGATACATTAAATACACATATGTGCAGTACATTCTTGAGGGATATGTCTTTGGCTTTTCTTTCTTTGTCTCTGTTTTTTCTTCTGTGACTAAAGGCAGAAATTGTAATCTTGTTTAGTTGTCATTTATTCTTTCATAAGATAAGATGCAGTCCAGTAAAACAGGTTCAATTATTCAATCAGCACTGTGTGGGTCTTAAAGCAGAAATATATGCTCTGCGCTGGACATTTGTATTGAAATACGTGTTTATACTTTGTATCACATCGTTAAGCAGCCCTCTAGGCAGTCTGGTGATGCTGGCTGCCTCGCAGGGTAAACTCTCATCTAGCTGTCTGACAGACTGTCCCTGTATTGCTGCGCTTTGTGTCAGATATCTGCCATTTGTCTGGCATTCTTTGGGCTGCCTGGCATCTAGCTGCTTTTGCTTGTCATCCTGGGAGGGATATTCTGCTGCCTGTGAGACTGTTTGTATGTTTAGCAACCTGTAATTAGTATCCTTGTACTTGGTGCCTTTCAGAATTCTCTCCAGTGACCCATATTTTAGCAGGGGCAGGATATCTCTGAAGGTGTATGTTCTCATGAATTATTATCAAGTAATTTGGTATATACCCTGGTTTTATGGTATGACCATTCTGACAAAAAAATCATTTTAATTATACGGCATGTCTCCAAAAGCAGTCAGCTAGCTAGCTGGCTAACACCACATCATGTGTTGCGATGTACTGACCACTTGGGATTGGTTAATTAAGAAAAGAGGTGGGCCAGAACTTGGCAGCTAGCCTTGAGGGAGGGTGCAGCCTTGCAGGCTTTACTAAACAGTCCCTCAGGGTTGGGAAAGTAGATGAGGGGGGATGAGCCACAGTGGGCACTGTTCCTTCATATGTGTGTTAGTATTCCAGGACAGTTACAAAACTGTTTTATAGCACAGTGTCACTGTAAATGAATCGCTCACTTGCAAAATATTGCAAAGCTTAGCAATCTAGTGATATTGAGCAAGTTTCAGTATCATGAAGAGCAACATTGACTCCTAATTAAACGAGTGACTCAACTTTGGCTCTTAATAAACATTACAACTGAAAAAATCTCTAAATATAAGTTTATTAACTCATAATTTAATTTTCTGTCAACGCTTGAATGTCTTTTCTCAGTATGTTCAATGGCTATTTAAGAGGTAGATTAATCATCACATGAAAAACAACAGGAATCTCTTTGCATAAATCACTGCCATGGAACTTTTTTTTGCTATTTGTGGGATAGTTTTAAGGGGCTGAGGGGCATGAAGGTACAGCGCTGCTGTGTTCCTAACCACTGGCTCCACCCAGGAGCTAGTGGAAGCTCTACAGGCAGCTCCAACCAGCCACCAAGCACACCTACAGCTGAGCTGAACTCATTAGCTGAAGCTCACCAGAGGGGAAAATACAGCTTTTCCCCTTGCTGTGTGACTTGATGGGGCAGGGGAAATAACTCATGGGTACTAAATACTGAAATGACTGAATTTGGACTGAGTTGCCGTTTCAAGCATGAGTTTATTGACCGATCAGACAGCGGCCAGGCTCCAACTCGTCCAAAGTTAGTCCAAGTATGTAAAAACATAAATGCTCCAAAGGGAGATAGAGATAGATTTTTCTTTTGTGATGGTTTCTGCTCTGTTTCTTTAAAATAAAAACCTGTCACTGATCAGCAGGGTGAGTCTTCTCTACACGCCTTCCCCTGTGTGCAGTTCTGTTATTCAAGATTTTCACAATAAAGGATTTTTAACTGACACAACAGCTGAAAACGTAAAATTAAGCAATAAATGATGCAATCAGACCTCACACTGTCAAAAGTCATGCTTAGGAAAAAAAATATCTTTATCTATAATTTATAATGTGGCTCTTTGTAGCAATGAAACCTACATGGCATTAGCTTTATGGGAGGGTTACATGGATTAAAAAAATACTTTGACAGTTTTACAGTGGATTTAGCGCTATAATATATTGTACATCAAAGAACCTAAATTATTTGATTCAGCCTTATTTGATCTCTCATACTGTAGAATAAACACTCTAAGCAGTGCTAATCTCATTTAGTGAATGTCTATAAGCTATCTTTTGTCCTCACTCTTTTAAGATCAACGGCAGCACAGAGGCACAGAAACATTCACTATTATTCATATTGCCCAATCCACACATCATTAACAAATATTTGACCGTAGTAAAAACCCATACATAGATTAATCTTTTCAAAGAGAGAATTATTGCTCCTTGGTCCTCAAACTCTGGGCTGATCTCTCAGCATGAGAACATGGAGAAGAGTTAAAAAGAGCCTTCAAAAGCCTGGCCCTGAGCCTATTTTTCATATCTTAAGAATTCACACAAAGATTGATGAAAAATGGATGCAAATGATCCTGAGAGAGGTGGGGGGATTACAGAACAAGCCCACATCAAGCTTCTCAGAACTCTCACATCTGAAGGCCCTGATCGCAAAAAGGCTCGGCTTCTCTGGCTGGCAACCCCCTACGAGCCGAACCATGGGCTCCATTCACTCGGTCACTGTCTCAAGGTGACTTTTGTGTCTTTGAAAAGGTTTGTGAAGGAACCAAAAACCACAGCCAACTAATAATGCAATCATTCCCATAGTTAGTGTTTAAAAAGTCTGCTATGCAAACTAAATATCGTTTGAGGTTTCAAGGGCACTTGGGGCAGTTCAGCTCAAGGCAATGAAAGCATTATCTTTTCCACAATTACACTCAAATAATTAATCCAGTTCAACAATTTAGTGACAAGATTGTATTTTATAAAGAAATTACAACAACCGCCTGACATAGTGTCAGCAAGGGCAAGTGTCTGTCCATTTGACTCAGAGGGCACTCCAGTTAAGAACTGGATAGCAGGCATCTATCTAAACAGCATTTTCTCCAGACTGAGTTGAATGTTTTATGAGGAAAAATTGAAGAGAAACACATACCAGCTAAAGAAAGGTGCTCTTTGATAAAGATGCAGAAGTGGAAGTGGAGCAGAAGAGGCAGCAACAAGGAAAATATATCTTTCCTCTGATAGCCAGTATCAGTCAGCTTCTGTCAGCCTAATAAGAGCATCATGGTCAGACTGTGATGGCTGATAGCAGAGCTGCTTGATTAAAAACAGGCTGTGTTTCACACAAGCCTTGCAGCTAGCCTCTGAGGTTCATTTCCTTCCAAAGGGAGTAGCAGAAAAGCTTGACACAAACGACACGTCCAAACAACCTGTGAGAAGCAGAGAAGACAAATGAACTGGCTATGACATTGTGGGGCTCCTTTGGGCTTTTACAAATGACTCCTCATATGCCTCCCAGTCGTGGCATATGTCTGCACCGTGTTTAATGAGTGCTTGGGATATGAAGAGAGTTCAATAACTAATGAAAGCAGAACCTTGTACTCTTATTATAGCCCCCATGCCTGACACTAAACATTGTATTATGTATTGGAAACTGCTGCACACCAACACACACATTAAAAGCAAGTTCAAAAAGGCATTTGATAGACCCAACAGTGCCTGTTCCTCTTTAATGTGTGCTGGGATCATTTTCTGGGTACAGAGGCAAGAAGAGACACTTAATTAACAGGGCCTACAACAACACCAATCAATAGTTTTGGTGTACACTGAGCACCAGCAGAGTCAGAAAACTGCCTCCCGACTTGAGGCCTTTTATGTTTTTTTCTCCTCACACTTTTGTAATTAGCTGAAAATATGAACATTTGCATATCCTGCCAACACTGCAACGTAAAATTATTACTCATGATGCATTCAAATTTAACACCTGTCTGGCCAAATGTGTAAAAGGTCAAATCAAAAGCATCTGAGAAACCTTAAATTCACCATTAACAGCCTATTTTTGGCCTCAGGAATATCAGATTTACAGTGAGTCTGACTGCATGGCCATTTTGGTGAGAGATGTAATCTGTCATTTTGAGGTCATGTCTTGCTTTTGACCTTCAACACATCATCAGATAGTCAGAGTAAATATAAAGAGTGGTACGTCAGCTCCCATTTGGCCTCATTTATCAATCTGTTTATATGCTGCGAGTAGATTTTTGTTTTAAATTCAGAACCCCTAAAGACAAAGTGCTCATTTATCAATCTTGTTTTCAAAGATAAACATTTATACATCTGATGCAGCCATGGCTGATTTTAAATCTCTTTATATGAGTTTAGCGTCACATGTAACATTCAAATGCAACATTTAAACTCCACAACCAGAGCATAATGTGGAATGGAGTTGAAATTACAGTAATCAGAGGGCAGTTCCTTGCTTTTATATCCTGGACAGCACTAAAAGGAAAGGAAAAAGATGGAATGTTGGATTTAACTACATTAAAATTATAGTACTATAAAGTCAAACATAACAGTAAAGAAGTCCCACAGTGCTGGTTTCATGCAGATCTACTGTTAATAACACAAAATGTGGAGCATTTCCACTGTATTGTACAGTATACAGTATACTTATATCAGTAAGTAATTGCATTCTGATTTGATTAAATCCAACAGCTTTACGTATTAAATATGCTCTTTATGGTTCTCACAACTTCTGTGAAAAGATTTATAATTCACAGTTGTTCGTGTTCCCTACAGTAAAAAAACCTTTTTCCATCTTGTTAAAACTAAAAATATAAAATGCGGTTTGGCAATACTAATGCATCAAATTGACCTGATCAAATCATGCTATAACAATATGCATCAATGCACATCTCAAAATATGTTGTACAACATTTTGATGCTAATAAACTTAATGCATGATTATGCTTAAAAGAAACAGTTTGTGTTGTTTGTCTTGATGTGAGGTACTGTAGATAAGACATGTATCATTTTTATGAAATATAGATATAATCTGAAAGAAGAGAATATTATTCTATCTTTCTTTAAAACACGCACCCTTAATGGTTTTTGAGTTTCCTTACAATGACTGCAATCTGTTAATGGTGGTTCCAGAAAAAGAATACCTGGAGTAGTTGAAGAGGCGACTGTCCCACATGCTGTGCTCCCCTCTGGGTGGAGAATGGAAGAAGCACGAGTCGGAGCCATCAAACTGGTTCAGGCCATCCTCGGTGTTCTTGGAGGCGTGGCTGTGAACGACATCCAGCAGCACCACAATGCCCATTGAATGAGCCACATCTATCAGCTGCTTCAGCTCATCCGGGGTACCGTACCGACTACAAGTACAAACACACATATACAGATTTATATTAGTTCACCATGACCTGATCCTGCCACACACCCTCTCCAATTCATGTTTGAAACTCAACCACAAATCTGATCCTAGAGCTAAATCATAATGTCAAAATTACTCCAACTCTCCTTACATAGACAAAACTTTTTATTTGAGCATTTGGATCTCATAAATTACAGAAATAAAAGAAACTATGCAGACAGCTACACAAAACACAATCCAGCATACACATTCTTTTTCCTCAAGGACTAAATATGTATTTATTGTATTATTTAAATTAATAAAATAAAACCTCTCACTGTATTGTGTAATGCCTAACCAGAACACTAGACCTTAACATGCCCCCTCCTCCAAAAATAGACCTGCAAGGTGACGATCAACACAAATGCCCATAGAGTTTATTTTTCTTAACTTAGTATCACAGTGACAGCAGGCCTACAATTTATCAGAGAGTGAAATGAATTTATATTACAGTTAGAATGTGTTTGTGATTCAAATATCATCAAGTCTATTAAGTATTATTTCATTATTTACTGTTCTCTTCCTCTGATCATTTATTTAAAGATCATTCATTCCTACCACACTGTTTTTCAATTGATTTTTATTCAATTCTTGTATTATTCTAACTCTCACAGTCCTTTAATAAAGGGTCATAAAGTGGAACTCATAGGACACTTCACACAGTAACTGTATATATGCATACACACCTCAAAATACACACACAAACACATCTTTGCATACACTCCTCATATTGTCCAATAACATTCTGCCTGTCCTTTTAGCTATCATTATATCATCTTCCCTGAAAAACAGGACACATAGTGACAGTATTACCCCCGCTTCCCGGTACTCAACCACTCAGGTTTTAAATGACACTGAGAGATCAATCATGGGTGAAATTACACTATATACATTACAGTTTGGGTTTATGCTCTACTCTAAGCAAGAAAGGAGGGATCTCTGAAAGAAGATAAATAATCGTACAAGTCCACCTTTATCTCCACCCTCTGGATTAACTGCAAATGTATTTACAGAGAGATTATTGCTGGTGTTGGCCTTCCTAACCTTGATTTGAGGTGACTATTTCTAAGAAGTGAGGAGTTGCTCACTTGGTTTGGTCTTCAGGAATTTTTACAGTTGTATTAAAAGGCAGATACTGCAAGTGACAGGAAAAGTGGTGTAAATGACGTGTGAAACACTGCGAATATAATGAATACACCTTCAAGTGGTAATCTTTAAGATTTTAGTCCTGGTTGATTTTACAACTTCTGTGTGTCTGGTGGTTTTAAAACTACAAGTCCAGGACTTCTATTTGAAATGGAAAGTGTATTGATCACTGGGAACCAAGAAACATGTGGGCAGAAAGGATTCACCGCATCACTGTGACAGTTAACACTGCCTTCCGGCATGGTAATAGTGAACTCATGATCAAATGTTGCCTTCCACATTACGCAAAATGTACACTGGCTTCATGCATCATTTCTTGAGTCACCCAGTTCTGGCACAGGAGTGGCAGACTGCAATGAAAACTACAATACAGAATTCAAATAAACTGAAGCGAAATAAACATTGACTATAAATGGTATCAAAAATAAATGGGGGTTCTTAGAATGAAAACCATAGTAACTTAAGCATGTACAAAATACATAGATCTGGAATTGACAAGTGTTTACCTGGAAGCAGCAAAGAAACTTGTAATCTGATATCCAAAGCTTGCATAGTAGGCATGCTCCATGATAGCCATCAGCTGAATACAATTGTAACCTGGATACAGAAAGCAGAAAACAGAAAAATCAAAACAGATTCTTCCTGACATCATGTGTTCAGAACTTTTCTACCAGATTATTGAATCTCATTCCTTATTATATCTCTTAGAAACACAGCTGCTTAGATCATATCCCGAACAATGAGTGAGAAATACAAAAAATTCCTATGAGGTTGGTCACAAGAAATCATTTTTGAATTCTAATATATACTGACAACATTATCTGAAAAGGTCTCCACTGTTCTGATATGTTCGGCCACATTAATTTAGCACAGCAAGCATCTGGAAACATTCTAACTTAATACTATCTGACCTGTGTCAGTCATACTGTATATACGAGCTCCAGGCATTTCCTTTTTCACACAAGCTCTGGTATCGTAAAGACAAGCTGTGGCTACAGGGAAACACCAGCTATCAGAGTCAGGAGGTCATGTACAACATTTCAAAACGACCTACGAAAACTGCTTCTATGAATAAGAGAACAACAGGCTTTTAAACTGCCACTGAGCATTCCAGAGGGAGGCCCTGCGGTTTTTCACTGTTGTGTGGAGCAGATTTATTTATTTATATCGCAGCTTCTTTTCAGGCTAGAGAGAGAGAGAAAAAAAAAAACTTTGGCTTCTGAAGGAGTGTGACAAAGCACTGGGGTGAGAGGAAGTTTCTCTTTTTTATATTTATATACTCTACCCACAGTCAAGAAAATGAAATGGCAGGCAAAGGCAGCCGTCACTAGAGACGGTGGAGTTTAGCCTCCTGGAGAATCCTATTGTGCAGATTCCCTCAGCTGCTGCAGGTAGATTCTTTGACAGCATTTACTCTGGCAGTTTCCTTTCCCGCTAAGCAGGATGACACAACCAAGGAAACTGCATTTATCAGATTTTTCCTGGTCTGCGGTGCCAGTCATATCTGTGTCTTTTAATAATGTCAGTGCAGCAGGTTGAATTTGAATGCAAAATAATGCCACATCTCATATGAACAGAAATGCGAAACAAGACAGTGATCTGTTCCATGAGGTTAAAGTCACATTGGATGCTAGCTCTATAAGTTATGATGAAAATCAACCACAGATGGAAATTAATGAGCCACATGTGTAATGAGAACACGTATGACATGGTTCACAAGTGAAAGCACAATGAGATTTGTTCTGAATATAACTAATATTAATCACGGCTGCAAGCAGCAATATGGACGCAGTCCTGAAATGTACTAATATTTACATTGTTGAAAAGTTAAATCTTCAATTTGTCTTTTATTTTTTAAACAAATAGCGAAAACAAAACACAAAAAATGGAAACTTAAAAACATTTGACCACAGCACCACCATCTGGAAGTGTTTTCAGAATTTAGTATGTAAGACTGAAACATTCTGCGATGCTTTGAATTTCCATCACGGCAAGAGACCGACTAATTGATCTGGCAAATTAACAGAAATACAATTTGTGGTGGAGTGACAGGCAGGCTGACATTGCCATCCATAGATAAATAAATTAAATCTAAAAATCACACTTGCACTCAATAGTATTGAAAAATCTAATTAATTAATAATTAATTCATGTTTTGAATTTAGTTTTTCTGTGCGAATTCTTTCTCAACCAGACTCACCTGCTTTCAAATTTTTATTTATTAAAAATAGTGGAAAAAAAACAAACAAACATTTTGCCAAAATTTAAACTCAAACACTTTTTTTTTAAAATCTTTTATGAAATGTCCTGTGTCTGCAATAATAACTTCACAAAGATCAGATAAATGTCTTATATATAAAAGGGACTGTTTAGAGTAATCTAAGTCTTAGCACTCACAGTAACCTGATGAATAATTGTTTTTCTATCAGACAGAATTCAAATATGGAAAAATCACAGTTCTGTTCCAATGTACCAATCCAAGTTGACTCGTGTCAAAAAATTCAATAAATAAATTGGCAGAATCTGGCGTAATTAAACTGGGAATAGCTGCAACAGCCAGTAACATATAACCAGAGACTTAACCAGTTAATCAGCCCACAGTGGCAGGGTAAGACTGATTTAATCAGAAGTGAGTCAGCACTGCTGTATAAGAAATACTTAGTGCTGAATGTATTGTTATCATCTAATCATGACAATTTATCATGATTTAAAATTTTAGGTCATCCTGAGTTCAAGTCTGTTCAGTATTTATTTTACTGAATGATATGAGGAGGATGGCTTCTGTCTACTACTGTCTGTCCAAGTCAAGATCATGGAAATGGAAACAAGTTGTCAGTTTTGGAGCCATAACTGCTGTGTGGTGTGTGACTTGTGCTGTGGAGCTTTCTCTGCAAAACACTGCCCAACGGTCAGTGATCCCTACAGGTCACGCCAGTAAACAGGATGTTGACTTGCTGATGTGGTTTTGTGCAGAGGGAGTGTGACAGGTCTGCCACTGAAAATACAGCTACTGGAGGAACAGCAGCACTCAAAGCAGCATGGCATGTCTGCTGGGTTATGGACCAGTGTTGACAGAGATGGCACAGGACACTGGCTTTATAAAAAAGGTTTCTCGAACCCCTTAACTGCTGTTTTTCCGTTCACATTGTTGGCTCTGATTTGGTGTGTAGGGAGTTATAGATACAAACATCATCATAATGCTTCACTACCTCTCTGTTCTTGGCTGGAGAAGATACAAAATGTTCTCAGGTTTAGTCAACAAAAGCTCTGACTGACACTTGGATGAAGACAATCACAGTGGGGTGATTGCTGTTACAGACTTGAGTAGCTAACAAAATAAGAGGGAGGCCAAAAGGTAAGAGAATAATCTCATGGAGGTAATGTGGCCTCATGCCTTACCCAGGTCTTTTATACGAGGCAGCACATTGGTTGTGAAGTTGGCATATGAGGCGATCTTTCCCTCAGGTGAAGCGATGCCCACGTGGGCCTCGTATGTTCTCAAGCTCTTGGGCTTCTTTGGCCGAGGATGGATTTGCTGGAAAGGAAACCAAAATTGGACACAAAAATCACGACAGAGTCCAGCAGCATTTCCTAAAAGATGCTAAAAATACAATACATTTGTTGAGTTGTTACGTGGGTTTTTCTGGGTCTCTACAACAGTATCTTACCACAGAAACTCATAATGGTTCCGCACATGTTAAATATTAAAAGATCTATGATTCACACTGTCTTTGTTACACAAGGGGAGAGGAATTTGTTTTATACATAGAACCAATTTCCTGATGGCTACCCACCTGGCCGTGTGAACCCACTATTTGAAGTACATGATTGAGCCACTTGTAAATAAAGTGAATATACTGCCAGTAAGAGGGCTCCTCTAATTAAAACGGTGCCAAATAACAAGCGATAAAGAAAGCAAGGTGGTCTTTAATAGCCTCTTATTGTTTTGCTTGTGCTCACTTATGCTGAGGACATCAAGTAGCATTGAGACAAATTCAGACCCTCTCAAATCAGCAACATCAAGCACCCACATTAAGAATGGCCGCAACACCTGTAGATATAAGATGTAAGGTCAATTCCAAATGTACTGCAACAAGTCAAAGCAGTGATTGGAGGACCAGACTATGGGAGGCTTCTTTAAGAGCTGACATTGAGCAAACACAACATACAGATTAGCTTGATTTATTTTGCTTTTAAACCATGAAAGTACCGGTAGGTCTTTGTAATTAAGCATTGTTCTCCAAGTTTTTTTACTTCAATCTACTCTTCCCTGGCATCCTGCTGCATAAACACAGACCATCACCATTTACATTAAACAAGGTCTTCTTACAATATTGATAGCTCAGAAAATGCTTCCAGTAACAGAAAACTGAGAGAAATTAACTTTATATGAAAGACTGTGCCATACAAGTGTTTTTCAAATAAAATTCTGAACAAGATCTTTCTTTCAATTTTTGATCAGATTTTGACCTGGTTTTAAAAGGACAGCTGTGTGGGGTATAGTGGTATCTAGTGGTCTAGTTGCAGAGTGCAAGCCCCTTGTTTTACCCTACCCTTCTTTGCATAAAGGATAAACAAAAGAAAAAAACAACTTGGTGGTTCAACATGTTGGACTCTGTCAGACCTGCAGCGTCTGTAGAGATTCTAAGGTAACATAAGGTGATTATAAATGAATAACATTCCCCGTAAATCTTACACACTGGACCATATAAATAAATAAACACTGAAAATTTCACTTAAAAAAAAACAACTCACAATGTAAGGCTGAGGGGGATCCCAGTGAACCCAGTCGTAGATGACAGATTTCTCCTCCCTGGTCACATATTTTGCCCAGGGCGATATCCGGTACAGGCGCTCACCCTCCTTGGTGTGAACTACCACCTGGGAAAATGAGACAAATGAGTGTTATGTTTCATAGCAAGGGCACTTAAACAATGACATAGAGCGGGCACATTCAAAAGACACAACAGGCACTTTACATAAGCTGAGAGGAACACATTGTCTAGCAGGTGGACAAAGGATATGGACCACATGATGCACAATAAAACAGT
Organism: Sciaenops ocellatus; assembly: GCA_033000465.1. Taxonomy (NCBI): domain Eukaryota; kingdom Metazoa; phylum Chordata; class Actinopteri; family Sciaenidae; genus Sciaenops; species Sciaenops ocellatus. The sequence goes on from CP136887.1 coordinate 25,893,830, forward strand.
GGAAATTTGGAGCCTACAGGAAAGAGGGATGAAGGATAATAGTACACAAAAGTGCTGAAAAAGTGAAAACATAATTGCAAAAATGAAGAAAGATTAGCCAGAAATAATCAGTCCTCTAGTTTAAGAGGTCTGGCCACAAATCATCAGAAGCTTCAAGGTTCTCTGTGAGTCCTGCGTGATTTTGTCCCTGGATGTATTTGATTTTAAAGTCAGCATTTATTTACATCTTCCAGCCATGAAATGCTTACATCATAAAACTGTGCTGTTACTCCCCATCCATTATACAGAAAAGATGGTGAAGATTGTTCAACCAATAAACCAAACATTTTTCAATGTGTCAACATGAAAGCCGCCCCTCTTCCATGGAGCAGCTTCCTGCACTCTAATGTAAAACCCACAGCTTTAAACCTGTTATAGTAGACACACTGAAAACACAATATGGTGAAGGGGACAAAAAGCTACAGTATTGACCAGAATACATGTAGGGATGAATCTGGATTCAATGGTAATTATGCTGCATTTTATTTTTGTGAGCAACTCCTCTGTTGGTTTTAAGACAGCCATTTACTGGTCCGTCCTCAGAGGAAAGCAATTTAGAAAAATAGTAAATCTAAATCATTTATCCTCTGCCTCTAATCTTTTACGTCTGCTATTTAGGATTGGAAGGGGGTCAAATAAGTATAGCTTGGAAATCTAACTGACAAGTTACTTTGCCTCCATCAATCAAATAAGAAAGGAGAAAGCCAGCATGAGAGTTGGAAAAACCCACCAAGAAATCGATCCTGTAGTGTTACCCACCGTGTGTGTTCACCCTGTTTTGTCCCCTGCAGAAAGAGGCATTAGAACCCAACTAATTCTGGCTACTGTTGTGAAGTAATGACTGTTCCAATGCCACCTGCCTGCGAGCCGTTGGCCAGACCCCCCTCTGGGGTTTTTTCATTATGGCCAGGCCACCTGGGGGTTAGCTGCCTGGCTCGCCTTATGACATGCTTCACAGTTTATAGGATTAGGAAAAGATAGTTGGATAAATGGACTGGCATAATGCCTGACAGAGCGGTGGTCCTTCAGACAAATTGGCTAGCATTAGGCACATTAAAGAAAAATCAGACTGCTGGGTAAGCTGAGGGGGTGCATGAACAGGAAAAACAACTCGGAGCCAAGCAATATGTGAGAAGTTAGGTGTGGATGAAAAAGTGGGTGTTTGATCTCTTAGATAACACTTTGGTTCACTTCTCTAAAGTCTTGCATATTCCTAACTTAAAGTGCTCATTGCAAATACTGTACCCAGAAAAGGACACCGCTTGTTTATGGAGACAAATTGGGTCTTGAACAAAGGGGATGGAAGGGCAAGCTGCTCTACACGAGAGTGATTGAAGCTAGGCTTGTGCTTCCACGAGGGAGTGCTGTGGAACTAATTCTAAAGTGGAGCTCACAGCAAGACAGCCATTCATAGGCAGCGGGGGTGCACGCGGAAAGGCCAGGTGCCAGCGTTTCCATCTGCTTCTTATCGTCCTTAGACTGACCTCCGCTGACAATGGGAGCTGGGCAGCCTGTCCAGGGCGCAGGAGTGTGCCAACGATGACCCGATCCCAAGGAGAGTGGCGCCACGATGCCATCCATTCCATGTCTGGCATCTCATTTCAGGATTATTTCTCATCCACGCTGTTTGCTTGGGAGACAATGCATAATGGGAGGTGCGTCTTTTGCATTTAACCCTGATGAATTATTTACTAGAGCTAAAAACCAATCATCTACACCCACTGCAGGCTGTGTTTTGCACAGACAAACGCAGCACAATGTCCTGAGGGATACCTGCCGCCAACAGGAGCTGAAATAAAAGCCATCAGTTGAGCTCCTCAGGTGTAGCTACCCTCCGCTGTGCAGATTGTGTACATACAGTAATCTCCCGTCTGTGCACTGTGAGAATGGCATGTTGTTGACGGCGACACGCCAGGTTTTCAGTAGGTTCATAAGATGCCACACATGACACGGAATCTCCCTCGTACATTACAATGACAAGTCCGCCGTGGCAATATGACACCCACTGAGGGCGTGAAAATAGGTATGAAGATGTTCTGTTCGCTACCTTGAGTTTGGTGTTATGATCCACAGCTGGTGACTTGTCATGCTTAGGCGGTAGAATCAGCTCCCACTTGCCAAATTCTTTCTTGGTGTAGGGGTGGGAGAATTTGTCCCAGGCGTCTATGGGGGAACACAGAGAGGATTTAAACAAATCAAATTAATTGGTTTACAACACAGAGCCAAACATCAGTTCTGATTAGCTGTATCCTGATCAAAGAAAGCCATATGATCATAGATGCCTGTGACAGAGCAGCGATCTCAGTGATCACAGACCTGAAGATGAAGGAAGTCTGAAGAAATACATCATCTGTGTAGCAGGGATATGTTTGCTTTTCTTAGCCTGTTTATCAGCTTCAGACTCCTCAGATCTATCGCATGACCCAAATGAGGAATTGACCACCAAGTTGAAAAATCTGTTTTGTACTGCCAATGTGCAAATTAGCCTTACACAGTTTTAATGTATGCTGAGCAAAACAAGGCCCATATTACTGTGCTGCATTGTTTTGTAGATGACAGAGATTTTATTATTATTTTTATTTATATCTGTGGAATTTTCTTGTGATGATTGCACCTTAGAAATTACTTTGCAGTCCATTCTTTAGTGTCTTTTTTTGATTTCACCACAGGTCGTCAGCTTAGATGTTAAAATCCAACCACAGGGGCTTTAATTAGTTTTTATTGCAAATAAAACAATTAGCAGTTGCAGCATTTCTTATTACAACAGAGTTTTACCACTTTACCTTTGTGTGAACAACAGCTTGAACTGATAGTCACCACTGTGGCTTTTGTTCTATTTCAATATCCCCCTGTGGTCACAGGGTCTCTTTATTTTTCTGAATTCTACACTCTTCACACAGTTTGTCACTGTCTATCTCTCTGATCTAAAATCTCTTACGTATTTTTATTTTCTGTTGTTTTTGTACCCTGCACTGATCTCCTGTATCCTGTGACTTTTGCAACAGTGAGTAAAGCAGCTGGCTCAGTCATCTAAAAGAAAAACTGATAAAATACCACTTCACTGCTCATTGAATTATATCTCTGAGGGAACACCAGAGAGGCATTACATTCATAACCTGCTGATACCACATTACCGATTGTCATTGACTGACAGGAATATATTAGGACACAAAACATTTATTATAAAGCAGCCACCTTGGCATGTCAATTTAGGACGTTGTTTATATTCAGTAATCCATATCTGCTTGCTATTCATGAGCAAAAACAATGGCAGGATAGAAAATGAATCACAGGAGATGCTCCAGAAGTGACCGGGCACAACACCAGCACTTTTCACAGGCAGGCCAAGTCATATTTTTTCACAGTTTATTTTATCTCCCTTTGCTTGAACTTCTCTGAAAAAAACAAACAAAAAAAACAACACACACACAAAAAAAAAACAGTGCATTATGCATCCAACCTCCACCATATTCATGACTAGGGCTGCTGGGCTGTTTCCACATTTACTATGAAATTGAAATCAAATAATATGACTGAGCCGTGTCAAAATGTAATCTCTCACAGAATTGAATGTTGGAATTGAGCTGCTGCCCAAGGTCCTGGGAAGATAATTAAAAAAGGAAAAGGAACAGGAGAAATATGGAAAGAAGGGATGGCAGCAACAGAACTAACTAGCACAAAAAATGTGTAGGGACAAAAAACAAATTGACAAATCTCTAGTTTGGCACACAGTATCAGTCTGAGAGTATTACTATTAGCAGTTGCTTTCCTTTATCATTACCTGCAGGGTGTCAGTTCAGAACGGCTGTAGCACAGAGGCAAGTGTTTGTGCTGTGGTGTGGCATGGCAAATGCTATGTGAGTTATGTATAAAGGTCTTTCACCATCCTTCTTGTTATTCTTGTTTTTCTATTATTATATTTTCTGTATGTTTTGTTTGCCCGTGGAGAGTAATACTACTAGCATGTGTAACAGAGCTCAGTGTATTAATATATTTGATAAAGGAAAGAAAAAAGACACACAAAAAGGAAGACAATGACACTGAGAGCTTGTATTACCTTGTATATCCATTTGATAGATGAAAGCAAGTCTCATTTAATCTTGTTAATGATGACAAAAATAAATAATTTTGCTGCATTTTCACAGCCCACATTAACTGAAAATAACTCAAACGACTATTAACCTGAAATTACTTTCAAAGTTGGGACCGGAGGGAATGGAGATTTCAGTGCAAACACAGAGGTTGCACTCACTCAACAACTTTGCAGGCGATGATGAAATAACCAGCTACTAAAATATTAACAAACACTCCCACATTCAAAAGAACCCCCTTTCAGTATGCAAGTTTATCCTGTGTAATCAATATTTTCCACATTTCCTACTCCCAGGTTGGTTGATCAAAAGGGCTGATACCCTCGTACCACAGTTCACTCCACTTTTTCTTAATTTTTGGCCCCTTTGTGTTCAAGAGAGTAGAAATGTCAGATTTCTTATTTAACGCACCATGAAGATATGCAACCTTTCTATTTGCACTGAAATCTCTTTTTTCTTTTTTTGGTCTCAACAGTGTCTGTCTATTTTTATTAAAGTGTCATTTCCTTTTTAGTGATCTCATTTATTGTTGCAAATTGATATTATTACGCAGCCATACAAACAAGGAGGGATATTTTTATCTATACGCCTGTTGCAAACCTCTTTAAAAACACAATCAGGACCCCTGCCATGCCAAAATCAAAGGGAAAAAGAAAACAAATTAACTGATGTCATGAAACAGTGAGTGTAAGTGTAAATTTTCAGCTTTAATTTCAGGGTATTCACATCCATATTGTGTCAGTTTTGAAGGAATTGTAGCACCTATAAACACACAGCATACATGTGCGAATAATAAATGAGCAGCTGTAAAACTCAGGCTTTGAGGAAACAACCTGGACACCACTCTGCTGACATGTTGTTCAGGAGCTGACAGTTCACCTCAGGCTACTTACTGAAGTCACCGGTGAGGAAGAGGGCCTCTGCAGCCGGAGCCCACTCTTTAAAAAACAGGCTGTTGTCAGGCTGTCGCTGCACACCGAAGGTCTTGTAGCTGTGTGTGAACTGGTCAAAACCTCCTTCTGCATCCTCCAGCTGGAAAAGCTTTTTCTGTAGCAGCTCATACCTTGAAACCACAGGAAACACACAAAACTATAATTTTATGGAAAATCCACCACTGGATACACAATCTGTTGGATAGATACAATGTATATGTGAGTGATGGTGTGGTTTTTTTTTTTTGTTTTTTTTTTTCTGTTATCTCCCATTGCATCAAGTCATCTCCTCTACTTCTACTTCAGTTGGCATTTTCCTCCATTTCCAAGAATGGTTTTTGACAACCCCCCTGAGAACATCAATTGCATTCAGGTCTGGGCGTTAGTGTGGAGAACAAAATAACAACAGCAACTGAGATAACTGTATAAGGGTTTCTCTAGCTTTCTCTCTGTGTGACTGCTGAATGCCAGAGTAAACACAGTGAGTTCAGGATTTGAAGATTTGATTCGGAGTTATTGACACAAAACCTGACGTTAAAGGCAGAATGAGTATGATTTGTTGGTTGCTGCAAAATACAAAAATACATACAGAGGGCAGGATTTCTGACTCATTAAGCCTGTTACTTTTTTCAACATTAATGATCAATGTGCAATATTCATTTACAGTAATAGAGTCCTATTTTTGCTTTTATATAGTTTTCTATTTGTAAAGATATTAGCACAGGCTTAATCTCTCCGCACGTTTAATTTCTTCTTTGCACATGTCAAATTACTATGCACATATTTAACTTCTTTGTTCGCAGGTTTAACTTAAATGCAGATTCAGCTCATTGGTTTAACTTTAACGAATGTTTATAGGTTAGTTTTAATGTATGTTTATTGTAGTATAGGCTAATCTTAATGCATGCCTACTATATGTTTACTGTGTCTCATGCTGCTACTGGATCGATCTATCTATCTATCTATCTATCTATCTATCAAATAGTCAGCATAGAACAAAAACATGCTACACCACATCGTCATTTTCCAAAGAACTGCTACTACTCTTCCACAGGAAGGAAAACACAGTGGAGATTATAAAGACATTATTGTTTTGTTTTGGTTAGTTCTCACAATGGCAACACAAGATGTTAACATGTACACACACAACATATTAAAGATATGAATCAGTAATTACCACTAATGCTACCATTACTGGGAAAAGCAGTCACTCTATTGTATTCTGTCAGTGTTATCACTTATCACCCATTACCAGTTATTCATAACAATACAGTTAGTGGTGAAAGCAATTTTCAAAATCATTGGTCACACTAGAATGTCATTCCAATACAAACAAAAATCTATTTCACTAAGTAATTAATTATTTCCACTGGTTTCTGTGTAATTAGCATTCATAAATTGAACAATAGATTTGAAATTTTACAGTAGATTTTTACTTTAACAGGCATATAAGCCAGGATGTTCAATCAAAACCTTTCCTTTAATAATAATGAATGGAAACAGGCCCTTTAAACTTGATCAATAGAGCTGTAATAAACATAAATAACCATTTTAAAGATAATGATTCCTTTCTGTCTTAGATTAAATAAATGTTCTCCAACCAGAAGAATTTGAGACACAATGTTTTAATGTGTGTGTGTATTGTCTATTGTGTTATATGTGAAAATGTTCATGTATTTGCACAATTTTTCAGCTTTTCTAAAATATTGCAACACGTCCTATGTAGCAGTGCACGGTGCCACATTGTAATGTTTCCGTGTTAACATTATCTTTGAGGTCCTACCTCAGAATGCAAACCTGCTTCATTCTGTCAAAAATGTGTGACTACAAGCATATCCTGAGAGATAAACCTCTGTCTGTTACCTTCAACTGGGAAGGATAGACTAACTACTTTGCAATTTATCTCACTTAAGTTCCTGCAGCCAGCTGGTGTCCATATCAGATTCCCCCTGGTACAGAAAGCCTCTTTCAGCCAGCTGAGTTAAGTGCACTCTCCCCTATAGCCCTGAAGCCAAGCTCAGACTGGCCTGTGAATGCCCTGGGGCTAGTCATGATGGGCTGAAGTAACAGCGCGATTTCTCAGCAGCTGCTCCCTGTGTTGAGCATAGTGGATACAGACAGTGCTTGCCAAATGTAAACCTTTAAAGTCCAACCAATGCTGCCACATGCCTCCTTTGCCACTTTGTCACCATTTCAAGAATATGCTGAAAGGAAGGACAAAGGGAGGATTCACATAAGGGCAGAGCTCCACTGCCACAGTATTAATAGGCATGAAAGTCATGCCTATGATTATAACAAATGAGTTCCAGAAGGTTGGACCAGTGGGAATAGGGAGCCAAAATCCTGTATTGATGCAGTATTCACCACACATCCCTTGTGTCTGTTTCCACTTGAGATTGCTGCAAAGAGGCGAGATCAGACCACACATCACAAATGAATTGTGCCACAATTCATTCCAGGAAGTCATTAACAGAGTTGAAGCTATAGGCAAAATCAAAACTTTGATTTATTTTTCCTATTATTTATAATCAGGCAGAACGTGTCTGTGAGCACTTTTGCTGTCCTCTGTGCCCTTATCTACAAATTTTATTTTGATGAAGCTGTCACTCTTCCTCTCCTTCACCCTGGCACTGGTGCCACATCTCTATACATTGCGCCATTTTTCAAAATTATAAATTCCACAGTTTACTACAATATCTAGCATAAGACTGCACATGGTATCCATGGGCAACAGGCCGTAAAACACTCCCCCATCAAGCTGCAAAGAGCGGAGCCTCAGAGTGTGACCATTCCATCACATATGGCAAGCCCTTTTTCTCCAACACTGGCCCTGAATTCCTAATAAAGCAAAGTCAATGATAGAAGAGCAGAACTGAGGCTCAATTCATAACTGTTCCTATCTTCAGTTAAAGCTGCTGCATTTCTTCATAGGTTACGGAAGCTTTGAATGCATTTTTGTCAGCTCATGTCTTCAATCTAGTAATTGCCTATAAAAGCTCAAAATACAGCCAACGGACGTACATGAGCCAAACAAATCAAACAAAAAGGATTAAAATCAAGCCTTTTAAAGAATGTCACACTTCAAACACAATCTTTTACAGTACAATCTTTTACAGTAGGGAAATAATCTCAGTTTGATAGTAATGTGCTCCCATCTTATGTTAATGAGCATCTACTTTAGGGCTTAAAACCAAAATGTGTTGGATTTTTATACGAGTTCCATCTTAAAAATTATGCTGGAGTATTTGTTTGGTGTGCATAGCTGTCACTCTCAGTGTCTTTTTTACCAGTAGAAGTCACCAAAGTAAGAAATTTCAAAATATGACACCCCTATGTGTTCATCTTTAAGATTTAGATTAGATAAGATTTTTAAAGTGTCAAGTCTGTCAGTAAGATATGAGAACGTTGACTTTTAATGTGAGAATTGATGGCTCCTGACAACATACGGCATTCGACTGCAACATTAAACACATAAATGACTCATTTAAGGCTTACATTAGGTCGGGAAAGTTGCAGCTTCCTAAGTGTTGAGTGTAGACACGTGAAAAATATGACTTAAATCAAAGTTAAAAACAATGCATTGTGTTATAATACTGCACTACTGCTACTACTACTACTACTTTTCAGTCACTTGGGGCAGCAGAAACAAGCTGTAAGCACATTGACATGGCAGACGTGCACCCAGCAGACATGGAGCAATATTTTGCACTCTGTTTTGCACTCCACCAACTCATGATGGAAATATCCGGCTCTTTAGTTGGTAAATGCTTCCCTGTGTTGCCTTGAGTGGTTTTACCAGAGCTTTTTGCTGAAAATAGCTGCCTGCTGTGATTATGAACGACAGTGATGAGAGTGGTGAATCAAAACAGTACGTTTGTGGGCTGTGAAGCCAAAATAATAAGCTAAAACACACCGAAACGCTGCATAGATCTGAGGGAAACTGTACAGTTGGATGACAATTAGCTGTGTGTTGGTCACTACGAGCTACTGCGTACCACAAACACATGGTCATATAATGCATTGTTAACATAAAAATGTTGATTATAGCAGCTTTATGAAATACAACATCTGTCATAAACCGAATACATGTCATGACATGAATTCTATGAAAGAAAAAAGACTGATTACCACTTCTCAACAGAACAAAGCAGTATCTCAGTTTCTCTAAGCAACGCTGCTCATTGTCAGGTAGTGCACGACGGGAGACACTGCTAATCCCTGTAGCCAGAAATTACAAAAGAGTTTTGTCCTGTCCCCTATTCGGTGGTAATAGAGCAGCAGGAGATTATAGATGTGAGCCACAGATTACAGTTCTGGCTCTCTTATCTCTTGGTTTGGGTAACTGTTCTTTATCTACAAAGATACTGAAGAAAATATCTTACGGCACAACTGAGACATTACCCTTACAAATATTAATATTGCACACAACATTGTAAGTGTCAGACATTGACCAACTGTCCAATCAATGAATCAGTTCAGTGTCGGAGAAATTTCTAGACCCTTTCAAACTATCAAATCAACCTGATATTCATTGGAAGTTTTTAAAGGACCGGTGTGTAGGATTTCGTGCCATTTAACAGTGTAGCTGCTGATTGCCAACATCTCACCTCACCCTCTCCTTCGCAGTGTGTGAGAAATGCCATATCTAGAGCTAGCGTTTCATTTGTCCAGTCTCGCTACTGCAGAAACATGGCAGTTCAACATGGTGGACCACAGTTGGAGGATGCACAGCATCTGTGGATATAAACGTCTCATTGTAAGGTAACAAAAACTTAACAATTCTTATTCTCAGGTGATTGTACACCAATGAAAACATAGTTACGAATAATATATTCCCTTTCTTCTCACCCAAAGGCAGTTGGAATAGGCTCCAGCACCAACGTGTCCCTGACGAGGACAAGGGGTTACAGACAATGGATGGATGGATATTTCTTTTCTGACATTTTTTTGGTGCCTTTAAATAGAGTTGTTCCGATTCCGATACCAGTATTGGAAATTGCTCCGATACTGCCGAAAATGCTGGCATCGGTATCAGCGACTACTGGAGTCCAGGCACCGATCCGATACCACGTAATTTATTAAATTGGTATCTATTTACTGGTTAGCTCCGTTAAGCTCTGGCACAGTTTTTCTTCGCTGCTCTCAAAACAGTGGCGCTGTGCTGCAACCTGCAGCCTGCTGTTTTAGAGGGACGGGGAAGAGTTGATCACGTGACACAGACACAACAGACACACCTGTGTCAGAGCCGGTTGACGCGAGGCTTGGAGCTAAGCTAACTAGCAGCTAACTAGCACTAGCATATCATGTCGGCAGTGTGGCAGTATTTATTTACCTGGATTTATTTAGTCAAATTGCATTTGCACTACTGATTTTTATACTGTACTATTTAAAATACATTTAAAAATAAATGGCTTGAATTTGCTGTATTTATTCATGTTTTACAAAGGGTTTAACCTGAACCAGGCCTTACCACAATGATAATCATATCACAGTCATGCAGGCGTAGTATGATATTTTTTTTTATAACATACTGGTATCGGATCGGTACTCGGTATCGGCCAATACCCACAGCACAAGTATCGGAATCGGTATCGGGAGGGAAAAAATGGTATCGGAACATCTCTACCTTTAAATTAAACCATACTGATCCAGTGTTATGATATTCACAAGAGAAATTTTTGCATTTGACCCAGAAGTCACAAGTTGAGGCTAAGACACTGACAGTCGGACCTGTGGAGAAAACTCTCCTCTAAATCTCTAAAAGAAAACACCAAGGGTGTAGGTTTGTATATGGACAGTAGAGACATGTCCAAATCAGTATTTTGGGGGGACTCCCTCCCAAAATATTGATTTGGGCATGTTCCAATATTTGAGTGAACTCGTTCACATTATCTCTGCAGTGGGTGGTTGTGTCCCTACCAATGTGGATGAGACCAAACCTACACCTTTACTCAGAAGGCACAGGAGAAAGGTAGTCAGTTGGCGAACAGCCTCCTGAAAATCAAAGCTAAGGTTCGGGAGGTGCCGGAGAAGGTGTGTCTGTGTAAAGATCTCACTGAGTAATCTGGGGCTTCAAGGGTGCTGATGATAGCTGACCAGCTGGGGGTCAGTCTCCTGAAGACAAGAAATGAGGCTCAGAAACAGCTGGAAAAACTTGACTTCAGCTCTGAAGCACAGTGAGCAGCAGCAGAGGATCGATCATCTGCAGAAACAAGAGCCACAGAGGAGGTCAAACAACCACTACAGGAGACCAAACTGGAGTGGGCAAAGATGCAGAGCAGAGCAGCATGAGGTCCAGGCTGGTTTATCTGGAGACAAAAAGTCCAAGAAGAAAACTTGGACAGCCAAGTTCTTTTCACGCCTGGCCCCAGCAGTGGAAGACCAGCAGTAGGATTTCACACACAACAAGAGAGCATCTCTCTTTGAATCGTCTTCCAGAGGTCTCATTTACATTTTATCTTAAGGTTTTTTTGGTGAGTTTTTCAATGGCGTCTTAGAAATGCTTGGCTGGGTTGGGAGAATAGCAGAAAAGAAATATAAAATGTGTAACTGTGTTTTCATCAGCATATAATTATCTGAAAATAAGAATTGTTAAGTTTCTGTTGGCTCAGAATGAGCTTTTTATATCTACAGACACCATGGGTCCTCTTCCACGGAGACTTCCATCATGTTTCTACAGGAGCCCAGAATGAACAAACCAAACATGGGCAGTTTGGATTTTTCCAGTGTTTCATAGTCTCCACAGTTTCTAATTCACACGAGGAAGAAGAGGGTGAAACAAGAGGGTTGCAATTTACAACCCACACAACACACTAGATGCTACTAAATCCTACACACTGGTCCTTTAATAGTTGTATGTGAAAGTTGCTGAACACAAAACCTTTACTTTTTCTCTGTTACTACACATTATGGGTGATAAAATTACATTTAGTACAACCCATAGGTGACATTACATTCTAAATCCACTGTAGTAAAACTTTATGTATCAACTTTTCCTGAGGTTAACAAAAGTTCACTGAATATTTTCCGGCCAATTTCATTTGGTTGCCAATTTAACTTCAGCCAAAAATGATTTTTTTCTGCCTTTTCCATAAAAGTGATCTAATCTTCAAAATGTGAAGAGAATCTTTGTGCTGGCTTTATTCTAACCTATTAATAGAAGTTTTTGATATAATAATTTGCATTCTCCAAACCATTTGGTTGTGATGTGCAAATGAGTTGGCGGCTCAGACACAGACAAAAGAAGGGAGTCCTACAGTACTTTCAAGATCGCGGTTAATATTGCAGAGTAGATGCCCAACACCTGTATGCAAATTCTTTTAGCACTACCCTCGGGCCAAAGGTAAATCAGATTTTAAAAATATTGTGGTAGTTTCAGAGTGATCCAATCAATCAAATGGAAGGTTTTGAATTATAACAGGCGAATGAATCAGAGAAATCAAGTCAGTTAAAAGAATTGTTCTGACCCCTCACAGTTCTACTTTTGACAGACAGGATAGGAAAAGGAGAAAAAGGAGTGCTCATTTAAATTGGGGAATTGTAACTGGTTATTATACAGTCACAGTCGGAGTTAAAACTTTTTAAACACGGGTATCTGATATTGTTTGAAGGATGCTGACAACAGAAAATAGTAAGTCGGCTGCACCTACATTTAGCTCATATTTTGATGTCATATCTACATAGTTTAAAATCTTCGGTCATGATTGTAATCCACTTTTTAACATTCTTCCCACAGAGTAGCTGAACTCTGTAACCTGTTCATAGACTCACTGTTAGACAATCGGGCATCTAAATTTAGAGTGAGTGTTCAGGTCTGTTGCTTTGTGTATGACTGATGGTGACAGCTGAAGCACAGAGGTGTCAGGACAGTCTACAAAGGCCTGGAGAAACACAAGCATGAAAAAGCTTTTCTCTTTGTGAGCTCAGCTTGCTTAAAGGCCTTCCATACAGCACAGTGGCAGGGAGACTTTCAAATAATGTCATTGATGTACTTCTTTGACTAGGTGCATCAATGAGGCTAAAGGGGGACCTGAACATTTGCAGTGAGGTTGATTGATGAAAGATAGAATTCCCCGTTAACCTCGTACCTTTGTTGACCCTCAAGCAAAGTGACAGGAAAACGAATACTGCCGTAGGTAAAAACGTAGGTAAAACATTCATTATAGAACAACAGGTAGTTTCAGAAATTTGATCAGGCATTCTACAATAATTCCTATTAGCCAAGGAACTAATCTTTTCGCACTTATCTTTAATTCCCATGTTTCAACTCATTACTGTTCAGTCAGAGCACATGCATCAGTATTCAAACACTTCAAAGTCAATAATCACTTTTGCTTTAAATATATTGCATCACCATCACAAGCTTAAGACTCAGACTTATTGCTGTATTTTCACTTTAAAATGAGTTGTGATGACATACTCAAATCTTTGCAAAAACTCTTTGCCATAATAAGCAGCAGTCCCTATGCTCCCTACTTTCATTTGGTCCAATTTAGGAGATTCATGGTGCCACGAGCTGCAAAATCACTTCCTGCAGACTTGCGCAACAGGAATGGTAAATAATGAAGCATGTCAACAGAGCACTGCTCACTGGGGCTGTAACCTGCGTGCAGCATCAATGCTTGTTTTCGCAATCAATCTAAAACTAACATCCTAATAAAATAAAATAAGAGCTGCCTGCAACCACAGAATAACTAATTAGAATGGGAGACTTGCAAAATCTGCTGGAATGACTTTAACTGTTCATGGCTGTATCTGGTGTGAACCAAAGTTCAACAAACCGAACATGTAGGCAGCCTTGAGCCATGACATGGTGGTGAAATCTAAAGAATCAATCACTGTGGTCATAGGTCTCTTTCTGATAAGCCATCTGAATTCTTAGCACTGTGCAGCTCAGTGAGCCCTGGGTGCACGCTGCGTGACACCGCAGCCTAAGAAAGCTCCATTTCTATCCCGGCGTTCATGATGATGTGTTTGGACTCTGGTCCTTAGAACACTGGAGGCTTATCAAGAGTTACCCCTCACACAGCAGCGAGTCCTATATGTAAAATAATTTATGTACAACTTTCATCAGTGAGACAGGTGTTTAAGACTCGTGTAGGGCTTGGTGAAGCCTAACAATCCCAAGCTGTGTCTGAAATGGAACTGACACGCTCATCTCTCTGCGAAGCTACAGCTCTGCTCACACACTTCAAATACAAAGCAGGTGGTCCCTTACCTGCCACATTAGAGACTAGATCTGACACGGTAATGAAAATGGATTAGAATATATGGCCTCTAAGCAAAGTATTAAGGCCTAGTTTCGGGGACGACCCAACAGTGAGCAGATACCGTATCAATTTGAGCTGTAGATCATTATCACTGTCTGCTTGGAAATACAAAAACATTGCACTAATTTCTTTTAAAAAGAAATCCAGCAGCTAAGGCTAATTTGACGTGAAGTGGGGAATTGAGCTAAAGAATTACACTGCCATTTTGTGAGCCAGATGTCCTACCTCACAGAAATGAGCTTACAGGATCCTTTCAAAGAAAATTACATTTTCATCAAATCAGCGTTGCAATTTTTTACACTAAGGTGAACATTTTGCTGCCATTCAGTCATGATTCATTATGCAATTTCTTTTAAAGTACACCCCGACATTTTAGTTCAGTCTGTTTATCAGGTTAAACACATGAAGACACAAGAACCAAAAACAAATTAACATAAAGTGCATAAACTGACAACAAAAAGAGACTGCACAGTCTATTTACTTACAGAGAGCATCTATTTACTTTTGGAGATTAGTGTAGACACAAGGTCAATGCATTTACCACTGAAGGACAGGTCTTCTAATGTCTCTGTAAGGTACTGCACTAATTTGAGCATATTTCTATTTAAAACAGATTTGTTTCAGTGTTCACAATAAGCCAATACTCACTCTGTAATTTCCTGAAAATACTGACTGTGGTATTCTTTGGGTGATAAAAGTGACAGAGGATAAACAGGCCTAAGGGCCACTGAACTGGTGGTAAAATGAACTATGACTGAATTATGAAATTGATTCTATTAAAACATTTTGCTTGTTTTGTCTCCCTTAGGTGCATGTATATTAATCCTGACATGTGAATATACACCTATCTATATAACAGTCTAAAAATCACATTTGAAGGAACAAGGACAAATCTGTATTAAAAAAAGGACAAATCTGTATAAAATGTGTATAAATCTGAATATAAAGCAGATTATGGTTCATTTGGACCCTGTGTGGCCCTCATTGACAGTCATAGACTGAAAATATCAAATATAGCTGGTAAGATGTCGTCTAGTGAGGCTGTTTTACTCACTTATTTATAACTTTCTGCTTTAGTTTGTACATTTCTGGCATACAGTTTAATTAAGAAGATGCATGATGCAAACAAAATGTTGTAATCTACTATGTGCAAGTTGATACCATGAACTGTTGTATGTTAGCAACATCTGAAAAAACTGATTGGAATTTGTGGTGGACATAATCCCAGATTAATAAATGGAATAGCTCCCCCACACACACACTGCATACTAACTTGCACCACAAAGTCAGCTTACTTAAGACCCCAATAATTATTTGTATGGAGGCCACATCCAGGCTGAAGGGGGGGCATGCAGTACATGAATAGCCTACAGCATAAAGTCAGTTAATGTCTGAGAGGTTATTTGTATTGCAGAGCCTTTAACACTGCAAAAAAAGCAAACCAATCAGCTGCTGCAGAGAATGTGCTCGGACTTTGGATTTTAATCCAATTTTAAAAACACATTTTTAATATGACAGATGCCTCGATAAGGACGAGACAATTAAAAAGACAAACCCATTACAAAGACAAGCTTATAGTGAGGATCGAGGCCTGCACAAAGCAAAGGGAGTTGTGATGCTGGATGGTGGTTAAACCACTGGTTACAGCAGCCGGAATAAACAGGCGAGAATGAGACGTTCAAGCTCAAAGCACCACCTCACGACGCAACGTGGACGTCACCCGATTGAAACACATGCCTACTGTTCAACTGTCAAACAGAGGAAGTTGAGAGACGAGTTGCTGTCTTCAGTACATTGTTACGCAACATGTAAAAGACTTCCTGGTAGCTTTTCATTAAATTTGCACCAGCTGGACATCTTCTAAACGCTGATGATCCCGCAGGCTGGCTGGGCAAGTGGGAGATCTGCTGCGCATGAGAGGGACGGGCGACCTCCCCTCATTCACAATGTCAAACCTGTGCACAGAAGGTGACTCTTATGTGTTGCAAACATTGGTTTTTTATCTGTTAGTTGTGTATATTTATTTCAAGACACGAACGCCAGCGTAAACCTGGCGTGTCCTCGCATCACCGAGGACTGATTTTGGCGACAAGCTTTGAACAAAACCGCCGTTTAAGCCGCTTTTTACCTCCTCTTGAAGTCCTTCTCGTAGGGTTTTAGATAGGGATCCATTCTGAGCAGGCAGCTGAACTCAGGAATTGAAACATTATCCTCTGGGTCTGCCATGGTTTCCTCAGACGACACCAATCGAGCGCCGATTGCAGCTGACTTTACGCACTGTCAGTGTCATGAACTGAGGATGGGCATGCTCTGTGTGCGAGCTTTTAGTATCCGGAGACAACAAAGAGTCATGTGGCTTTCTGTCAAGTCCGCCCTGTTACAACATTCTGTCCAAGTCACTAAGTCAGAGATTATAGAGCCGAGCCGTGCGGTGCTGTGCTGTGATACAGTGTAACTTTAAGATGACAGCAGAGGAAGCGTTTAGCACGTCAGAGGAAGATGATGATAGAAAATCGAAGTGATGCATATGTTGGGACTTGTTATAAGTTTGATAATAAAACTGAGCTCAATACTGATGCACTGATTCATCACTTTGACTGACATGTCTCGTCACATACTGATCATATTATCATGTTATAAATATTCAGTCATAAATGATGGTCTCATGATTTTGGAGACCTCGTGATCTAATTTTAGCAACACTATCAACAACTACTGGACACGTTATCAATTATTCAATAATTTTGTGACGCCCCCATCAGGGGCGTATCCAGCGGGTGGCACTCCTGAAACCTGACTGGCCACTTCAGGTGCCACCCCATTACCTGATTTGCTATCTGCCCTGTCAGAGACCAGCCCTTAGTTCCACCCATCTGTTTGAGGAGTAAACCAGAAATGTGTTTATAAAATGTTTTAAAACTTCATTCAAGTGTATGCAAGCCAAGAAAAACAGATAAATTAAATTATTTATAGATATTATAAATGTCTCTATGTACAGAAGACTTGAAGTTTTACACAATTTAGTCAATGCAGTATTTTGTCCACACAGACTTATTTATTTTGTTAATTCTGTTGGTATACTTTATACTGCTAAACATTGTCTAGCCTGCTTTTGAGGGCTTCATTTTGAGGAGTTAAAAGAATAATGTATGAAAACATTTGTATTAAATTGTTACAGCACCACTCTGTGTGTGTTGTGATTGGTAGATGTATTTATTATCTCTATAAAGTCCTAAACACAGGATGTTATAAGGAAGGTTGTAAGAAAATGTAGGATACTGTAATGTTAGTAAATAAAGTAGATATGAGAAATGGTAAACTATTCTGTGTTTGCATGTGTGCATACACTCGTGTATGTCATGCCACCCCTGCATAAGTTAGTGCCCCACTTGGGCCTTTGTGTCCCGTGATCTTTGTCTAGAAGCAGGTGCAGGCCAAAACTGACACACCATATTGACAATTATTGGCTATAATTTTGTGAGAATTTAGTATAAATATTTAAAGTCACCCTGGGTCAAAAATGCGGAAGTTTTGATGGATCCCCAGACCTCTTTTTGGTGCCACAAGCAGGCTGCAATCACCGTTACAAAAAAAACTATATTTAACTTATTTATTTTTTGTGAAACTGGCAGTCTCATTTTAGACACCCCATGAATCTGTCACCTTCCAGCCACAAGCTTCACACACAAGACTCCTCCAATCCATTGGGCAGATTACAATTAAATTGACTGCAACTTCACGCTCCTTAGGGGATGATCCCTTTTGATTAGAATGAACCCTTGGCTGTTCATCTTGTGCTTCCCTTAGGACACTTTAAGCCCGTATACTGTTAACACTCTATAAATAATAATAAAAAAAAACCCCACTTTGTTGTTTGTTCTGTCCCGCTTTTTCATAATGTGAGGCATAATGAACAGCGCAGCCTCTCGGGGACACTACTGGAGCTTTAGACCTTTAGTCTTGTTGTGCTGAGTTACTATAATGAGTTGCTGTCATTATTTTTGTGAAGGGCATTTATCAGTGACATTTTATTCAATGTCAGTTGAAAATTAAACACGTTGCTTTGTACCACACTAGCCTACAGTGAAAATGAAACACCTTTTTATAGAATATTTGAACATAAATGCACGCATGAATGCAGATGCTGTATGCAAACAATGTTAAAACTGAAACTTAATCAGAACACTGATTTAAGTAGCTTATTATTTAGTAAAATGCACTTTGGTACAGTACGTCAACAGAAATCTCACTGATCTGGGCAAAGTTTAATTTGGACAAAGTTTATTTAGTGTCAAGGCCTCCTGTCATGTAATTGGATGAAGCTGCCTGTAGTGCTGAAACAAACTCCCAGGTTCACAACAGTGTGTGCGTGTGTGTGTGTGTGGTGGGTGAGGGGGATGTTTGTTAAGACAGTAAATTGATCTGTTATTTCATTAATGCTGCAAATGTCTCCACTTCATCTGTAATTAATTATTTCCTTTTAATCTGCATGTCTGTCTCACATTCAGTTCTTCACTGTGTTGATTCTGCTGTCTGTGGCATCAATAAGTTAGAACACAAACTAATTCACAGAAGTTGCAGAACTGAGTTAATGGACTCGGGAATAGTATAACCTTGCTATAATTCAGATTAAGTCCCTCTCGGAATAGGCTGATAAATATGCATGATGACGGAAGAAAATAGTGTGGCTCTTGAAAGTGTTGTCCTTGTCACAAAATAAAACTGTCCCAGCTAAAGGTCACAAAGGGAGTGTCATTCTAAAGAGCCATCTGTTGGCAATAGATGAAACAAGTGTGTTACTGTCCACCCCAGAAGGTTATGTCAATAAATGTTGTCTCTATGATTCACAGCTAAATAACAAATATTTACAGGGGTGTGTGGAAAGACACAGCACCCAATGACAACAACAGACAAAAATATTAGATTTTATCTGAGGGATGTTAATTTGATGAACTGAGGTAAGTAGCTGATTGATTTTAATTGTATACAATATGCCAAAATTATATGCAGAAACTACAATCTATATTACCCAGGCAATCTGTTTGATTCCATTAAACAATTTTCTCAGTTGTAATGGATAACATAGATGTTCTACAAGTAAAATTGCGATAGAAAAAGATATTTGTTTTCCCTCCGGAGGTCATAGACAGAATCATTACTTCCAACAGCCTGTGTTGGATCACAGAGGCAGACATAAGTCACCTGTTTGGTAGAATATCAATCTGTCTTTAGAAATTCAGATCACTATAAAGAGACTCTTGGCTAAAACATTTCTACACCAAAAATCTAAGAAAAGGTAGCTAAACCCCAAACCACCATTTATTTGTTTCTTTTAATAAAATTAATAATGTTGCACAAAGTCAATATTGGGCTAAATAACACTTCACTAATGATATAGGCCCTTACACACTAATTGACTACACCGTCTAATCACCAGGCTCACAGAAACTTTATTAAAGTAACCACAGCTACAATTATACAAGGTTGAATGTGACATTTATTAGCTATAAAGGATGTTGTGTTTTTAAACACAAGTTAGCTAACAGCGCTCCAAAGGGAAAAAATATTGCAAAATGTCAACAGGAACAATCTCAGAAACAATAATACCACAGAAAATATGACTCGCACAACAGGGATATGAGACATTAGGCGTTGACAAATAATGCTACGCTTCATGTGGACTAATATGAGCCGACTTATATGAGAATTTGCAGTGGTGTTGCTGTGGGCTGTGTCTGCTTGAGTTGTGTGGTTCTTGTTGTGGCTGACACTGGCCTGAGCCCCACATTAGAAATATGTTTTTATGTCATTTTGTCTATTATGCTTGAAGATGAATCCTGGCTTGTGGGCTTGTAACTCATCTACCTTTGATATAGACAGAATCTAACTAAAATGGCAGGTAGATGTTTTTCATGAAAACATTATTCAGTTATTAAATGATTAGACCCTGTGATAGATTTCTGAGCAAACCATGCCTCCGTTCCTCCCATTCACCTGAATTTCACCCCAACAAAATCTTGTTTCGTTTTTCCCAAGACACCATGGTTACAACCTGGGGTGGCTGTAATTTATTCATTCAGAAAAATTCAAATGATGTTGATGATGAAGTTTTGAGCCTTCCCTCCCTGTGGTACTGAACTGTATGTCCCACTGCAGAATCCTATTTTAGATGCAAAGGCTATGATAGATGCAAGACACAATTGAAATGTCATTTTCGATTGCCATTGTGATTTTAATAGAAGCCGACACAAACAAGCTTCTCATTCAACTAAATTGATGCGAGTATACAAGCATGCTAAACTGATATCATGTATAATGGAAAAATACAATTAGTCTTTCAATACCTGTAATTATTCATCAAAGCATTATATTGCATTCAAGCTGAGAGAATTACTTCTCAGAGTGTTCAACCTCAACAAGACCTCTAAGGCAAAATATTATAGTTGCTGGAAGCTAGATGATTGAACAGGGAAGTCAGTGAATATTAAAACTGTAAGTCTAAATGTTTTTATAAGGAACTGTGTCATATGAATAGATAGAGTACAGAAGCTGCAGCCATTTATTAAACAATTAAAAATGATTAAAAACAAAGTAGGACACACATCTGCCTGGAACATATTGCTATCCCAAGTTTCATTTATTTTAATTATCATTCATTTCCATTTTGTGTTACTGAAACCTGTTACAGTATAGAAGTCAATGAGCAGTTTCATTCATATAGCTCCATTTTAAAGAATTAGTACTGAAGAAAATGCATTGTGAAGTGCATATTTTAGGTGTTCATGGACTGTAAACCACAGAACTGTCTGAACCTAATTTGCAAATGAGTTAGCATATTTGTTCTCTGTGTGGCGGCTCCAACATATGACATGCAGGAGCAGGGAATCCTGGATAAATATCACGGTTAAAGGGTGGGAAATCAAATCTTTTAAAGTATTAAGAACATATGTTTTACACATTTCTGAGGTGGCGAAAATGTAAAAACTCGTGTCATGAAAAAGTTGCCTTTAGTTGCCTTTTTTTCAAATAGCACAATTTACATATAAGAAAAAAAAATGCTTTTCAAAATATTGTTGCAAATGAGAAGTTGACAGTTTGATGTGGAAATGAAATGCTAAATCATGTGCAATGTTTCTGAGGGTCATGCAAGGAAACTACAATGGGGAAGTAAATGAGCACAGAAAATAAAAAGAAGACTGTGAGTAAGTTAGACCTTGATACTTGTAAAGATACTTTTCAGAAATGATAGAATATCTATCTTAATAGATAGCAAAGTATAAAAAAGTGGTGAATTAAATTAATTTCCAGAAAAATAAGGAAAAGAGGATAGATCAATTCATTGTCAATACAGACGAATAGTGGACACCTCTGTCTCTCATTTGAATCCATACTTATAGCCAATTTGATTCACTCTCACAAGCACAGTCTGTGTGTGCAGTGCCTGATTAAGATTAAGAAGATGTATTTTTGGTTGGGAAATGACCGTTTTTATGTGAGTGTGCGTGGACACTGCATCACAGTAATCTACAGAGGAAAGATATTTTCAGAGGAGCAGGTTTTCAAAACAACAGACATCTCTTAACTCCAGCTGTCAGACAGGAGTAGAGTCAGCTCTTCTTTTGTGAATGTTGAAAAAAGGCTAATTTATTTGCATCAATGCAAAATATATCAATCAAACTAAACAAAAGCATAAGGCAATGGTTTTGGAACAGCATCCATCCAACAACATAATTAGTATACATTTTATGTGTCTCAAATTGCTGCTGATTTCAGACTCTGTGGAACTGAATATTTCCTAATTCTTCATCAGACAATTAGGTTCAGACAGTTTTGTGGTTTACAGTCCATGAACACCTAAAATATGCACTTCACAATGCATTTTCTTCAGTACTAATTCCTTTAAAATGGAGCTATATGAATGAAACTGCTCATAGACTCCTACTGTGACAGGTTTCAGTAACACAAAATGGAATGTATGATAATTAAAATAAATGAAACTTGGGATAGCAATATGTTCCAGGCACGACACAGACAACCTTCTTCTGTTGGGGATCAAATGTCAGGGATCAGTCTCCTGAAATATTGCAACTAATATAATTCCTCTGACAGAAGGAGACCACTTCTTCATGAATGCTACCAAGTGAGAAGGTTAACACTGAGCAATAAAGGGAGCCAGAGAGAATGGGAACGAAGCTAATGAGAGGCGATAAGATTCACTCCAGCCTTCAATTTCAAGGATGGAGGAGCTGGGATCTCAGAGAGGCCCAGAGACTGACACAAGGAGAGAGATCTTTAATGAGAGACATTAGAGAAGGTGGAAGCAAAGGTATCAGTGTGTATGTGTGAGGCAGAGCACAAAGCATGTGCTGACTGTGCCCACCAGGTACATGAATCTCTTTATGGAGCTGAGATTTCTAGATATGTCTCTCTCATCACCCTCATATGCAAAGACTCACTGTGAGCTGTTTCTGAATAAGTCTCAAGAGCATTGTGTATATGGTATGCAAAAGAGTTTCAAATATATGATTCAATGAGGTTTCCTATGGTTGATGTCATACTTGCTGATGTAGGTTGAGGACACAAGGAGGTAAGCAGAGCCTGTACTGCCACACTCAGGGTTTTTAGCAAAACTAATTTATGAATTTCAGACCAGTCAGCCCCCTCGGAAGAAGTGAATTGTTAACACCTGACCTCACAATATAACAGACCAAATGGTTTAAATCACACAGCTGGGGCTCAGGGGACAGCGTCAAAGAAAGAGGGTGAAGAGGCCGAATTTCAGCTGGGCCTCAGCGAGGGGAAGTCAAGGCTTCTTTCATGGAAACATTGAGACGATTGTCAAATAAGGTTAGAGAAAAATAATTACACTGGCCTTGCAATGTTTAAGAAAATATATATGCTGATGACTAATTCAGTATGTACTGTGTTTATTACTGGCTTGCATGGCACACCATAAGAATACCATTTCCCTCTTGGCTTCAGTTCCTTGACAATCACAATCCCACCGTGTCTAAAACTTGCAGATACGTGATACGCTGTCAACAGTCAGACCTTAAACCCTGAAACAACACCACATTAGATCATACATCTTCCAATTTCTATTTTGTTGCAAAGATGAAAGCAATGAATAAATGTGCTGTATTTGCATTTGGTTCAATGTGCGACTTTGTGTGTCCACAACAAGCGGCAACCCCCGTGGCTGTGACATAAAGCCAACGTGGAAGCACCAAAAAGTGAAGTTTCTTGAACAGCCACTTGAGGCTGGTTACAGAACGAGTCAATCTCCATTAGCCATCATATTAACATGTCCTACTTCACAGCAGAAATAAACCTGGTACACAAAATGGTTTGCTCTATAGCTACTTCCCCCCATTCATGACAACTCTACTGTGTCTGAATTTGTGTCCTCAACAGCGCCAGGTGAGAGTGATTGACACACCTGTATCCAGTTAGCTAATCACTCTCCCTTCTTAACATAATAGCGTGCTGGACCAGGAGAGAGGAGTGAGAGCAGAGAAACACACAGTAAGAGACAGCAGCAAGAGAGTGGCAGAGGACCAGAGGTCTGGAGCTCCAAGAGAAGCCTGTGAACGTTTCCATGCACTGTGTTTACTATTGATAATAAAGGAATAATCAAAAGTCATCTGTCTAACGTCATCTGCGCTGAAGAACCCGTGGTGGCATAATTAACAGCGTCATCGCTTTGATTGACAGCTGGGTGCCGTTACAAGTGGCTTGTTTGAGCACCCAGGTTTCATTAGTCCACCTCAGCTCCACTGACGATCCACATCTTTGCCCATTTTACATTAGCTGGCACGCGACAGAGGCAGGACTGCCAAGATGGTGACAGCCAGAGCCACTACACTTGAGCTTCACAACAGCTCTTTAGAAACCTGGATGGAAATGGATCACGTCATGGATACTACATCCATGTTTTATACAATCTTTGGTGCACAACTTTTCAAGATTAAGACATGCAACAAAAACATGAATTCTCAGTAAGGACAAGAAAGAACAGTAGATCTCCATCTGACCTAGGCAGAGATTCTGAGATCATTTATATTTTAGCTGGATGCTGAAGACAGGCAAACCAAAATATTTCAAAATGATTTAGAAAAAAAAATAATATTCAGAGTAAAAGAGCTATTTTTGTTACAAAGAAGACATGAGTTACAGAAATGTTGTCTACATGAGAATTTGTGGCCTTCTGATGATGCTTATTTGAACATTGTCTGGAAATGGTGTTTTAACTGTAATGTGATAATGAAGTAAAATGATCACATTAGGTTGCTCTCCTTTTAAGTTCCTTTTACAAGTCTTTAAGCCCCAAGCAGTGATCAATTTGAACCAGTGAACATATGCATTTAAATAATTAACTTAAGAGGCACATAATGTTCTCCATTAGCCTCAATGGATGCACGAATGCCTTGAAGATCTGAACGCAATTGAGTTCAGTCGAGTGCTCATAATTTTGCTGAACATGTTCATTAATACACTGTATAAGGTACATCATAACCTGTTCAGTCAGGGCCATCAGAAAATATTACTTTCATTAAAAGCGTACCTTAACACGTCCATATTTTATTTTACCTGACACTTGTCACAGAGGGAGAAAACGTTGGTATTAATGTGTTTTGAACGTATCATTAAAAGCAATTAGAGAAAGAAAAAAAGCTGTCCAACATTTTTTTTCCATTTATAAAAGGTATTGATCATTTTTAATGAAGAATGCTGAAAATTAGCCTCATTTTTTATGCACATTAGAAATTAATTTCAAATCTGTCCCAATTCCTTTTTAAATTAACATAATATTTTCTTAGTTACTGATATATTTACATATAACAACTGAGATCTCATTTGTGCTTCCCTTCCCACAAATATCTGCTACATAGTAGACCTGATTAAAGCCATATAGGCTACTGCGCAGTTTTATAAACATCTAGGATATATTTATTTTTCTATATAGTAATTTATTTTTTCATTTGAATTGTAACCTCCATATTTTCTATGATGCTGATATTGAACAGTTTTTATTTATTTATTAATTTTACTACTTGCACGAGAGCTATTTAAGAGTTAATGTAAGTAGTGACCGTAATAATGGAAGAAAAAAGATTTATAATCCAAAAGATATTCACAAATGCTGAGTTATTAATGTTAGGCCGTCGTTTAATTTTTTAATGAGTTATTGAGTTTTAAGAAAGCAGTGAAGTGCATAAAATCCATAGAAACCTATTTTCAAAACAAATCTTGTTTACTTCTTGATTAAACTTGAAAGCTGAAAGCTTTCATTCCTACAAACCTTTGTACAACAAAGGTCTCAACAACGCACACCAATCAAACATCTGATCAAACAAATCCAAACAAAACTGATCAAACTGTCTCAAAAATGGAGAGTGAAGAGGATATCTGCTGTGATTTAGAGATACTTCTTGTACTATTGTGTTTAAAAGGGACAAGTTGGAAACGTCCATTTCACATACTACATTTTAGCATACCTGCGTTGCTATGGATACACGTACTGCACATGCGTACCGTCTGGATTAGTGTTTGAAAGCGTGTGTTAGTTGGAGGATGCTTGTTTTGTTTTGACGAACTGTTTATCCCACTGTTTCACTCTGGATATATTTTAAAATGTTTCAGCAGCTCGCTCACCTGCGGACATGCTGACCTCTTTGCTCCAGAATAACTTTTTGGAAGAACTGCTGCTCCATTCATGGCGTGTTTGACACGCGTCAGCAACAAAGGTGAACTGCAAGCTGTAGTTTTCTGTCCGTCATCAACAAGGTAAGCGCTGCTTCTGCTCACATTCATTTTCAAAGCAACATTGTGTAACTTTCCTACCATAAAATAACATTTCAAATCAGTTCGATAATCTGACACTGACTTTTAATCAGGTGAGTGGTGTCTCTGCTCATTCCTACTCTGCGGCTCATACACCTGTTTCAGCACAATGTAACTTTGTGCTCCTGGTACACAACACCAACTATTTCATTGATTTTGGTGAAACTGGATTATATTTTATGGAGACAATGTTTTCTACTTTCCCTCTGATGTCCTCAGGCTGCAACTCTCAGTGGTCTCAGTTCGAATGATTTTAAGACTTAAAGTTATGCTTTACGCTTTAATTAACAGGTGGGTGTCATCACAGGTGGCTTGTTTGAGCCAAAAACCAGGCTTTATTTAGATTGCCAAAATGGTGATGGCCAGAGCCAACCAAGGCTCCAAGACGCCAATTTGACATAATAGCCAAACTGTGCAATGACAGGAATGGACTTTTCCCCATATGCTTAAATTGTAAAAGAAGTAGCGGTATACATTTCAAATGGCTCATTTCACTATCAAATATTGGTCCAATGGAAAGCCTAGGAGGCACGATTAAACCATGTTATCCCCATACAAGTTAGTGGAGGGCTGAACTGGAAGTTATAGTGCCTTGCATGATGGAAGTCTCTAGTTGGCTTGCTCCATGGGCCACACAATGCTGGAGCATATATGGAAGATCTAGGTAATTTTATGCCTGGAAATCACATTTTTTTTATTTGACCTAATGTGCCACTGAGCAGCTTCAATTAGAAGGAATGGTGCCCTGCCTCCAACCCTGTATCCATTCTTTTTATACATCCATGGAGCCACCACATTTTGAGCTTCACAAGGCACAAGGCTGTTCACAATGGGTAGTCACATTTTGTCCATGCCTTTCATATTCAGCAAAGCATTAGAAATATTTCACTCAAAACCAATAGGCTACGTGAGCTTGCTTTACTATTTTTCATATCATAATTTCATCTTAACTGCTCCTTCTCCTGTTTGGTGTTTTATACAGTTTTACTCATGGCTGACTGGCATTGAGCCCATACAGATGGTCTTTTTGTGTGCTGCTTCAGGTGGATTGGTGAGTTTAAGTCAAGCCATCTTAATTCAATACATAATATTCTTTCGCAATGGTTGTAGAGTATTCAGGCAATGGCCTACGTGGTCACTACAGTCTCTCCTCGGTCTCTACTGTGGTGAGTGTGTATGGGTGAGGTCAGAGCCTTGATAGCATCAGCAAAGCTTCAGACTTTAGTACATGAGCTTAAGAATAAATTAACAATACATATTCAAATAAAAGAAATTCACTAAAACATCACATGAAACCAAAAATTCTGTGAACAAACTGATAATAATGAGTCATTTCTAGCCTTTGGCCTTCTCACACGGTTTTAAAAAATCCAGAGTGTGATACAAAAATCCAACCATCTTTTTGTTTGAGTCTATATGGCGAAATAATACACAGAACTGCACAGAGCTATATTTCAGATGATATGGTTGTGGAAGATGATGCTGAAAAATGCTTCTTATGGATTGAGTTGAGGTGGTAGGGAAGGTAGTGAAAAGATTCTCTGATCTGTCATTCGTAAGCACCACATTAAAATCTTCAGAGATAAAAGCATGGATAACATTTAAAAAAACCCCCAAAAACATAAAATTAAGAAACTCTCAGACACAGAGAGAACAAACTCAGAAAAACAGTGTGCATATCAAATCTGGCTCAGTTTTTTACGAATCTGTGCCTTTGCATGCTCAAATGTTGACTTGCAGACTGAATAACACTAGGAGTTTGTTCTGTGCTCTCTCTACAATCTTTTGTTGTTGTTGTCTACATAGTTGACAGAAGTTATGGCCAAGAGGAAACATACAAGGAAAAGAAGATAGGACCTAAAACTTAACCCTGTGGGACCCCAGAAGTTATGTCTGTCGAGGCGGATGATAAATTGCCTACAGTGAAAGAAAAGGTTCTATGGGAAATGTAGTAGCTGAGCCAGCGCAGTGCTGTATCTCTGATACCCTCCCAGAGCTTGAGGCAGTCAATTAAAATTGCATGATCTACAGTATCAAAAGCCTCACTGAGGTCTAAAAGGATTAAGATCGAACATTCCCCAGCATGCACTGTTAAAAGAAGGTCATTTGTTACTTTAAGAAGGCCTGTCTCACTGCTATGTAGCACTTTAAAATCTTACTGGAGTTTTAAGAAAATGTTGATGTAGCCTGAGAGAGAGAGTTTAAAATGTTTCTTTGAAAAAAAAAAAACATAGCAATTTGGAAAGTGAATTTAATACATATATTCTATATAATATACTATATTTCAAAAGCTTTGAGATGGGACCTAACCTTCCGAAAAAATAGAATAACCTGCCTGGTCAAGGTTAAGAATCTCATATTTTCAACATTTGATCTAAAATAGTGAGCCCTCTGTGCCATAACTGGCACAATGGTTAACTGTGAAGTTTATTTCTCTCAACAGGACTCTTGTGTGACAAGTCTTTCGTTATTACATAAAAGGCAGTTTAATAACCTTCTATTTAAGTTCAGCTTTCGCACTCACGCTTTAAAGACCTCCCTCTGTGGCCTCATTCTACCATTCAAATATGCTCGGCTGCTTTGAAAGAGGTACATTACAAAGAGTGATATATGATTATCTCTACAAGTCTCAAGTTCGGATTTGCAGAAGGTGAATTAGTTGTCATTCCCTCTTTGCCCTCTGAACCAATTTGCTTGCAAGGCTTCTTTGAAATGTTTCAAATGGTTGATGAGGTCAAAAGAGGGGTAATTCAATGCCCATTTGCCTTCAAAGTGGAGTGAAAAGGCTTTACATTTTTTTTAGTTTATTTTTAGATAAGAGAAACAAGGTCACACATGGCAAAAACAAGTTCTAGAAACAAGTATGCAGGTTCTCATTGTGGTTTCCATTTGCCTCAATAGTAAGAGCACTGAAATGCAATAAAGACTTCTGAGAATGTGCTTTATATAGTGGTAGGCCTTACAGCTGAGAATAATGAAGGAATGACTGAATTAATGATCTTTATTGTCATTATACTCAGGTACAGTGACATTTCTCATGACTTCTCCCAATGTAGTTAAAATAAAACAAATAAAAGCAGATCCAGAAAACAACAGTGATATTAGCAATTAAAAGATAAATGTTACACAAATAAAATAGCAAATTTACACTCACATTTCCTGTAATCTGTCATGTGGTTGGACAGGGAGGGGTGTGAATCACTTTATTGGTGTGGGATGTTCCTGTCCCAAACAGTTTGCTGGGCAGCAGTGGTTCAAACAGGGAGTGACTGGTGTGTGTGCTATAGGGTCGGCCAATGTAAAAAATTTTGACATTAAGCGAAATGCCAGACTGGTAATACCGAATTTTACCAGAAGGTGCCCCACATGACTCAGCTGCTCCCAAGTGGAACACAATGAGTGCCTATGAATAAAAGTGTAAGGGTAGGGGTGTTGGTTAGCTCAGTTGGTAGAGCATCCGCCCCATGTACAAAGGCTCAGTCCTTGCTGCAGCAGCCCAGGGTTCGATTCTGACCTGTGGACCTTTGCTGCATGTCATTCCCCATCTCTCTCCCCACATTCCTGTCACTTCTTCAGCTGTCTCTGTCAAATAAAAAGCTTGAGAAAGGCCAAAAATATATATATATAAAAAAAGAAAGTGTAAGGGTACCACAATAAGGACAACTGAGTGACACATCATGTTTTTATTTCTCACAACAACCATTCAGCTTAATTTTTTCTTCTTCTAAAGTTTGACAACAAATAATGAATAATGACTATAACTTTGGGCTAGTGCAACTTGCATAACTGAAAAGAACAAAAATATCAACTTATTTTCTGTAAGACAAAAAAAAGAAGCCTCAATAAACAACAATTAGCAAAGGCATTGGTAACCTACTCACATAGTGCAATCAGGATGGAAAATGTAAACGACTGTAAACATTAGCAGAAAATGTCAGTCAAACTAAATGTCTGGATGTAGCCAAGTGCAACATGAGAAATGCTTTAGGCTTATAGCTTGTAACCTACGTGTACAAGTAGTAAAAACTTTAACACAAAAAAGAAAAAACCTCTGGAAACTGCAAAGATAAAAATAATAATGACACTTAAAGCATGGCATTGCTTTCTCTGGGCGTCTATCCTCTACAAACACCAGCATGTCCACTTTTTCTGTTCTCCTTTGAGATGTAACAATATTCCTCACTGTGTTAAACACTCTGGGTGGCTGTTGCGCAAATGCAGAAGTATTTGTGCGTTTCGTTTGATAAGAATGGAAAGCAAGACTTGTTTATTCTCCACCACTCTAAAGGGACTGTTTCTCTGTCAATCAATGTCTCCTGTTTATAGATAACCATCTCTCTGGCAACTCTATCTTGGTGGTTTTGGGAATGCTAGGAGCTTTTGACCTGATAATCGAAGACTCTCAAAGTTTTTCTTTTAGCTGGTGGCGGATGGGCTTGATTCTTCCCCCTCAAGCCTCACGCCTCCTCTCTAATTTCATGCATTTGCCGTTCAAGAGTGACAACTTTTTGTTCAATGCAACCTAAATCTGCTTTGGGAAAATGAATCCCACACTACCCTGAATCAATGAATGTGGCCACATGAGTTTTTGTCATATTTCGACTCCAGTCGCATCAAGATGCCAGCTTTCAAATCATTGGTGAGGAATGTGGCCTCGTCTGCTTCAGCCAAAACCTCATTCTTGATGAGTTGGAGCATTGGGAGATGATGTGGTGACATAGCCCCCTGAAAGAATGTCAGTAAATTCACTGACTGGTTTGAGGGCTTTGTTGATGGAGTCCAAGACATCAAATCTTGCCAAGTGAGAAAGGGATGTGGGCGATGATCAGTATTTTTAATTCTTGTGGTGCTCTGCTCCAGGATTCACTCTTTATGTTGAGCCCCAACAAGTTGCACAATCCTGTTGGATGATAATAATAAGTAGGTCTAGGTGTGTTTAGGTCCAATAGGAATAAGTGAAACAAATTGATAGTAATTGTGGGTTCAGTCTAATTTATTATTTATCTATGCAATGGGATGCATGTATCCTGGCTGTCTAACTTCAGATTCAAGGCCATCACATGTGTGTTTATGGTCACATGGCTTACTGTTATTAGAGAGTGCACTGGTAGGCCAAGTTTTAACAGTGCTTTTCTCAGGTCCTGTTTCTCTGCTAGCTGTGGGAAAATTGTCCATGATGCTGTGGCAGATCCCCAAGGCTCATTCTGAGCACTGGCTTTCGTGTAAACGTCCATTGGTGATGCTTGATTGAGATTGTGGCTATAACAATATAGCCATTGCCAGTCCAAATGTCCTGATCGCAGCTACATTGGCTGGAGTTGTCAGCTGTTATTGCTGACAGTTTGATCAGATACAGTTGCCAGGTATGCAGGGCCTCTTCAAATATGTCAGTTTTCTGCCGTGTGGTTCTCCAGGAAGAAGCTTGTTTGGGGACACTTTGATACCATCTTCCATTCTTTGTTGATGAAATGAACCTTCAGCAACATATACGGGGTCATATCAATACTTGACCATATGTCCATCGTCAGCACAAAGTGATGGCCCTCTGAGATCAAAACTTGAACCTCGTTTCTCAGCCTATTGTACATTTCAGTGATGGCAACTTCAGAAAAATACTTTAAACCTGGTGGATCATTCTGACAGTTGAGTGTCTTGAGCAGTGATTTCAAAGACAGCTTTTCCACTGTATTGAAAGACGCCATCGCTTTAGCAATGAATGTGGTGACTGCTGCAGTCATTCCATCTAACAGCATCTCGTTTGTATTTTGAGCCCTTGATAAATGCCCCTTGTATAGATATTTGTGTGAAACAGGCCTTTTCTCTGTGCAGCAATGAATGAATGATATTTTTGCAGGTACTAATCCAAGTTATCTGTATTACCACCTTTTGCAATGACTTTTTCAATGTAGTGTTTACACATTTTTCATCTTTGTTTATTTAGAACACCACTTTGAATCCAATATTGCTGCCGTTTCTGCTTTCTTTGATACTAAGGCCGGAGAGATACTTTATTTTTTGGTCCCAATATATGTGAAGTGCAAGAAATTGATGTTGAAAAACCACCAGAAACCAGTAAATCTGCCAGGCCATCTGGTTCTTGTCACTCCAGAAAAACAGATGAACTTTCTAGTTCATCTAGTTTTCCTGGCTCCCTCAGTGCAGCTAAGGCAAAAATACTCAACCCCCAAATGACGTGGGTATATAACTGTGTGTCTATGGATGAGCTTAGTACCTGTGTGAGTGCTTTGGATAGGAAACACTGCACTGCCACCTTAGCACCTTGCATGGCAGCCTCTCCCTTTAGAAGGTTATATATAGATACAATCTATTAACCATTTAAAGGCCTCACGATTTAATTGTATCATATATCAGCCAACAATTCAAATACACGATTAGCACATGACTAATTTTTCAATTATTATATGTAATTTTGAGATAATACAAGCAGTCAAATAAATCTGAACTCTGTATCTGTGTGACCCGTAAACATGATTTTTTCCCTGTGTGAGTTGGATGGAAAAGTTGACAGTTACACCTCAATTGTTGGCTGATTAGTCAATAGTAAATGCAATAACTGCAGGAGGTTTGTGTGAAAGAAAGAAGTTGGATGGATTTTGAGCAGATTATTTCCTGTAAATATTGAATCAGAAGAGTTTATGTTATTTTTTGGAACCTTTAATACAATCCTCTGTATAATGTATTTTTGTTTTTAGCAATCGACAATCGATGTTAGTAGGCTATAATTTTATACAGGCTGCAAACTGCTGTTTATAGTCACTGCATCAGTGCAGAATTTTACACACCCACACTGTGAATTTAGAAACTTCCCTACCTCCAATAAAGATATAACCGTGAGGTAATATTAAATTCAGTATTGTACAACAAAACTCTTATCTGTCCATTGAGCAATAAACAGAAAAAAACACTCTTGACATGCCACCAAACCGACTCCTTGGACTGTGGAGGAAAACCGTAGATGAAATCCAGAAACCTTGATGCCGTTATTGATGTGTTATGAACCTTCAGGTTTAATATTAGTTAATGTCCTATGAGCATGTTCCTGTCATTGTCTTTACCTTGATACATATCAGGCATCTAATTTGCATCTGTCTTCCTCTCAGGCTTTGCAGTTCAGGTTACACATACAGATACTTACTGTCATTTACACTGGGGTTCACCTGAACAGTGTTTGTTGGTTAGTTACTGTAGATGTTTTTTGGGGCCAGTACATTTAGCTGTGGATGATAGTTATTTTAGAAAGGAAAGCTTATACTCTGGTCATCCCAAACATCCTTTCACTTGTAGTTTTTGGCATGAATACAATCTCTGATTAACACAGGGTCGTGGGTACATTTTGATGTCAGTGACAACATCGTGCAGATTACATGGGATCATGTGTACACAGATGTCAGAGATAATGCTCAAAGATGTTTCAGGCAGCAGCAGAAAGTATCCCCATACTATTAAGTCAAATGGACACTGGTGAGAATAATGTACTATTGACAGATTTATGAAACAAATCAAAACTTTGATCTGGAAGAATACCATCAAACAAAGGAGGGATTAAACTCCAGGTCTGTTTATAAGAATAGTACTAAAAGTGGTTAAACGTGGTGACTAATCTTAGATATAGGAAGCTGTTTGTGAGAATACTTGTGAGGCAATTAATTATTCATACGGAGAGAATTACGCTCTGCATAAAATTCAGATATTATGATTTGTGGATCTACGTATGTGGGGAAAAATGTGTATCTTGATAAGAACATGTATTTGTAACTGCTTTGATGACAATGACAAGATATTATAGTTAACTTTAGTTAACATAGGCTGGTTTTCTGATGTTCAACTGTTAAGACTAGTAGAATGAGGTTCTTGCTGTTTGGTAGCCAAAGATCAGAAGAATATTTATAGTGCTTTTAATGATACATTTGCATATCGTTAATATGCAGGTTGTATAAGGATGTATGCATACATGCACATATCTTTACACCATTTCATCTGTAAACTAAACAAGGTCTAAAATGGGGCTAGAAGTTTTTATGTTAATATTTTTAATACTCTGATAGCCAGGTTTTGTACCTGAATTGGGAGTCATTGTTACAAAACGTTCTATTATTGTCAGTGTGTCACCAAAATTACCACTGTCAGATGTGTTGACAGTGTTTGTCAATCATTTGGAGTCTGATTTCTTACAGCTGTCAATCAAAAGTCAATCAAGTTATTCTGTAGACTTCAAAAAGCCTCAGTTACAAATCACAACAAGGTGCGTTGCATTTTGTATGTGAAGTTCCTGTGGGTCACAGTTGTTTCAAAAGAACAATTGGTTTTGATAAAATGGCTTTGAAACTTTTACAATGTTTTTATCTTTGCTAACAATAGAATATTTCACTGTGTGAAAGGGAAAATCGTAAATAGAACGGGATGCAATGAGCCTTTATCAATAATATTTATTCAATAAAAACAGAGCAGTTTAGTTTTTCTAAGTGGTCTAGCTGGGAAATCAACATTTTAACTAGGAAGAGTTAAGGATGTGGTTTTATTTAAAATAGTAATGGAATTCAACATACCAGGCTACAACCATGAGTTTAGTCCAATTCCTCACATACTTATCCACAGACATATAGCGAGAGTGTGTGAGTCTCTGCTAACAGCCCAATTAATGGTGATGGCATTGTTCTGCAGATGAGGTGAAAGCAGCCCATTATATGTCAGTCTGACTTTGCCTCCTCCTCTCAGTGCCCTGATAGGGCTCTTCTCTGTTCAGACCTGTTTTGGAGTAATGCCACAGATGGTGATGAGCCTGTGTAATCCCTGTAGATTTCCACGGTTTATAAACAGCAAGACAAGCAGCAGGTCCCTCCGATCTGAACAAACACTTCTAAATCAGGGGGTGTTTATCATGCCTGTTTGGGGTGGAGGTTGTAATTATTGCAAACAAGAGCAAACATGCAAAGAGAAATGGATTTCACAGATCTAATTGATTGGGGGAAGAGCAGCAGATTTAGCTGCTGTAACCAGCTCCCTCTCCCCACCACAGTGCTGCATGAAACTATTTGGTTTATTATAGTTTATAGCACCTGAAGTATTCATCATTTCAAATGAGATGAGGGGCGATACGGGTTGCATTTCATTTCCTAGGGCTGAATCTGAAAAACTTAAGCACAGTTGGAAATGGCTCATTGCTATGTACCTCACAGAAAACAACAGATTTCTGGCTCATAATAGTCAAGACCATGAATCTAACCCTGCATGCACAGACAGAGGGAGTGAATCGAGATAATTGACAAATTCCTTGGCGAAATGAAATGCTGCGCACGCTGAAAGTAACATCAGTGTTTGCTTTCTGTCTGGCAAAAGAATCACAGCATTTTGATGTATTGCCTCACCCCTGCACAAAAATACATTCTTTTTGTCAGGTGAATTCCTTCCCAATTTTCCAGACAACAATAGTAATATCGGGAAATTGGTTTGATCCATGACATGTTGACATTTCATTTGGAGAAATCAATCAAAATCTACAAGCAAAAAAGGTGCATGAAATGTGTCAAATGAAACTTCGGAAATCAAAAGTTTGATGGGAATGGTTTTGGAATATTTATCACATAAATGAGATATATCAGAGCGCCACACAAATCACAGGAGAACTAATCAAGATTTTTTTCTTGCACTGTTAGTGAGAGGTAATACCCAGGGGAAATTATTATTATCTGCAAGGCTAGTTTTGTTTTCTGGTGCTTTAATGTGAAAAATTTAACTGTATGAAAATTACAAATTGGAGAATCTATTTTGATCGACAGTATGAGACATTAAAAATCCTTCCATTGTCTGTGTGCAGCACTGGAATACAGGCTTTATGTTAAGTATGCCTCTGTTTTTGTGGTTCACCTTGTTTTACATGTACAGCGACGAGAGAGTCATCTAAAATTAGCAGCACAGTTTGAGAAACAGCAGGTAGTGCACCCTACTAATAGACTCTAGAGGTGAATTAGCCATTAGCTGAAAAGGCTAATTCACCTCCAAACCAGATGTCTTTGTGAAAGTGAAAAAAGTGAAATTGTAAATTCACTGAGAGAAGTGCTGAGAGAAAAATGTGTTGATTGGACCATGGTAAACGTCCAACTGTGTAGCACAGCCTCTGTAAAATACTCCTCTTTTGAGCTGATGTAATATATGTGGAACCAAAATATGATAAAGGTCAATATTTTTACAGGTGACATAACGCTAGAAGATAATGTTAAGGTTTATAATTTGAAGTGCAGGTCATTTCCGTCACTTGGTAATTCTCAGCGAGGATTTTGCCTGGCAGAATGCCACCTTGTCCTCTGGGGCCTGGCAGTGCCACCCTGACAGATTTGTTTTGTCCAAAGAGGACATATCGAAATACTCTCTTTAGGGGAGAGGTGCAAATGCCTCCTAATGGATCTGGCGTGGCACCTGTCATGTCTGCACACGGAGCCATGGTTAGCACACAGCACAGCAACACACTCTAATCACCCTGCTGTGGTCTGACAAGCTGTTTGGGAGATACATCTTAAAGTTTGAACCAGCTAAAAGATTCTGGTTCAGTGTAAAAATTCAAACATCAGCAGGCTGTTATATACTGTATTAATTTGTCAGTGGGTTAGTTTGCTTGACCAAAAACATCATTATACAACTTAGCCTGAATGCATACTTCCTTACGTACCATCACTTATTTATATCAGTTTATTTTACTTTGATGTGAGCAAAGCTTGTAATTGCGTGTACCTCAGTCATCATGTTTCCTTGATGAAATTTTTATCTATGCATGAATTATATATTAGTTATGCATAATGCACTGATGGAATTCCACTTTTTCTCCAAAACAAAACTTCTGAAAGTAATTTTTAAAAATTTTCACTTGGTAATAACTTCCATGTATCTGATGCTTGTATTAAGCAAAATCAGAAAACCCTTTTCCAAACACTCCCAATCATAATGTTACAGAATAAGCAGACCTCTGTGTTAAATGTGTTGACCACAGTGTATTACTGCATTCACATGCATCACTCTGTTAAAGTAGAGATGTTTTACAGCAGTCTTTCACCGGTTTGCAAAGAGTGTATTAGTCATTCCTTTAAAAGCCTGAGGCAAGCAGTAGAGTTCTTAATACACTGGAGTGGACGCCAAAAGAAGTGGTGAGTATAGAGGCCTGTCAAGGAACAGGTACAGTAATGTGCTGTGGGCAAAAATATGGTTGTGTTTCAAATCAGACAACATACAATCTTCTTTGACACACACATAAATATTTTGGTGAAGATGAATATAACCTGCAGAGACATGGGCTCTTATCTGTCTACATGGTGTAGAGTTGACACGCATCAGAAAATGGTTCATTGTCCAATCATGAAAAACCTGATTAAAAGGGCTCCCTGAGAGTTATGGGTAGAATTTTAGTTTGAACAAAAAACCTGACAGAAAACTGCACTTATTACTACCACTGGGAGCATATTTTCTTTTGCCTGTATTAGACTGCTCAGTATTAAAATGAAGTCATTTTTAAAAGAAAGCTAGTGGTTGTACTTTTCATACTTTGTTGTAGGTTGATCTCTCTATCTATAGACAGAAAAACACAGAACAAAGAAGACATGCTCAGATAAAGGGTATCGAATTAATGGTCAATAAAGCTGCATAATTATTATAAGTGGATTATTATTTAGTGGAATCGTATCATAATGCTTTGATATATTGATTAACATAATTCCATAATCACAATAATACCCAACTATTTTTTTCTGTTCTGTTCACGCATGACAAATGTGGTTTTAAGTTATGCATACCAGTGGAACACTGATCATTACATTTTAACATATACTGTATATCAAATGTAATTATTTTGCCACATTGTGATTTACACATTACTCTTGGAAAACTGCCACATTCATTTCAGCAATATAGCTATAGTCGAAACCTTTTAGCTAGCATAAGTGAAGTGGTATTTATTTAACCACATAACTGTCAGTGATAATTATGACATTATTTTTACATCACGTTATCTTTGTTAGAAGCTGAAGTTGACAGCTCTGTGAAGGGACTTACTCTGGTGATAAACACTGGATGAAAGTTGTAGTAGAACAAAAACAGGTTAACAAAACAGTCACAACCACAACAAAAAAAATATTTTGACAAGTTGATATTGACAGCTCACTCATTAAAGTGAAAGAATAAATTATAGCTTTGTAGTTTGAATCATCATCTATATATTGTTTCATATGTGTGATGTATTACTTGCTCTTATTATGTTTATCGCCTTTGTTTTATTACTTTTCTAGTGTCTTGTAAGTCCATGCAGCCATGGCACTTTTGGTAGTATGATATTTGAAAAATAACCCTCAATTACAATTTTACTGTATTTAACCCGGTGCCAATTTACAAAGTTCAAGATGTGTGACGCAAATCACAAACTGTATGTCATACCGCCATACTTATCAAGACTTCTGTTTTGCAGCTCTATTACACTTAGACGTGTGTGTGTGTGTGTGTGTGTGTGTGTGTGTGTGTATGTATGTATGTGTTTGTGTGTGAGGTGTGAGAGTATGAGTGAGAGAGAAGGAGAGAAGGATGACAGCAACGAGAGAGAGAGAAGGAAAGGGGGAGAATATGATATCAATACTAAGATTGACTCAGTAGGGGGAGGATGTAGAGGCAGAAGCTGGCACGCTCAGAAGATTGGCAGCAGGGAACAGATGGTCAGGAGGAGAAAGGAAACATGACCAGGATGTGTAGTTATGCAAAGATAAGCAAAGGAGGTGCCGAGAGAGCTGATGAGCTATGAGACACTGGCATCATAATTCTGTGTATAACACAGCTATGCAAGAATCAAAACTTTTGATAACGCTTGCCGTATCAGACTGCTAAAGAAGTCTTGCAATGTTTCTTAAAACTTGTTACTTATTGTTTCTTATTGAGTGTATAATGAATTGAAGCTGTTAGACAACAGATGTGGTGCCTTTTCTTTTTCTTTTTGAATGATAGAGCTGTTTAGGTTTCATACATTTGGATGCAGTACATCAATGCCTTCAACAGATATAATTATATTATCAGTATCATTTAGGTTTAAGCTATAACTGCTAAATGTTGTCTGTCTTTACTTTGATGAATGTGGTGCAATGACCTTGATGTTTGTAGCAACATTTTATCTGCTTCCTGCCATAACCCTGGAGCTTGAATCTTCTGTTCAAATGCAGATTCAAAATAGCCATACGCTAATGAGGCTGCTTTTGTCAGAGCAGCATAATGACGGTAAACGGCAGCAACACTGACCAGCACATAACAAAACTGAGACTGGGGACTTAAAAGCTTGCGCAAGTCCATATCAAAGTGATTCTGGCCCCAATAAGCACTCGGTGAGAAATCCACCACAGGCACCTAAATCCTGAAATCAGCCCATTTTCCATGCAGTGGTCTGTGAGAACACCAGCTGCTGTGGGCTATCGTGGACGTGAGCCCTAACACAAAGCACTTCACTCTGCATAACCAGGGCACTAGGCTTTGTTTATATCGGCAAGGAAGGAGAGGTGGAGAGAGAAGCGTCTGCTGGAATATGCCTCCTTACTGGTCCCATGGGATGGCTTGTGCCCTTGAAAAGATGCTTGGTGTGTAAAGTTAAGACAAAAAGAGCAGTATTGATTGAATTATTACAGCTCCACGCTCCTGGAGCTGTGCAGTAACGATACAGTAATTACCATACACCTCTCCTGGCCTAAAGATGACTCATCTTTCAATAGTAGTTTCAACAGAAAATAAGTTGGGTGGGGGTAGGGTGGGGTGGGGTGGGGTCGGGGGGGGGGGGGGGGGGGGGGGGGGCTCTGTTGTGTCACCATGTTTATTTAATATTTCATTTGTAATTAATGAGGCATACTACAGTTCAGCCCAGTAATTCTGTGATGTGAGTAATACAACAGTGCACTGTGGTACTGTGCTGGGTATCCTTGTAAGCACTTCTGCATTAAATGGTGCTGAAATATTTTACTGAAGCGCAAACACTCACAGCCAGAGCTGTGATATTATGTTATGTTACTTGAAAACTGAGGGCAGTGTTGGATAATAGGGCTTTTAGGGAATATTATATTTATACTCTAGTGTCTTCTAACAAAAATCTCAACTCTTATTATATCGAGGTTTTATCTTGTATTTTGTTGAGTTAAATTTGCAGTACTCTTGAGTGGCAGTGTCCTGTAGGTTAATTGTTTGAACCTGAGAATTTTTGTCCTTGGACCTGTTTCAACTTACGTGGATAACTTTTCACAGTAAAACTTAAAATGTGTGCTTTTAGTTTAGTCCATGTTTTAGAGTGAGAGAGCATTAGTTCAGGTTTTGATCACATGTGGCCTGAATTGATTACTTGTCAGCTGACTCAGGCCTCCTTCAAATTTCAACTGGAAATGTATCACATTGAATCTAGCCTGTTTTACAGAGTGACCTGATGAAGCTCAGGTGTTTTTGGACCCATCAGAGCAGGACGTACTGGTTATGCCTCAGTCAAGAGCCAACCTGAACAGGGGCCAGCAGCATCGGGTAAGTCTGAGTATCCACAGGAAGATGTGTCAGTGACTGGCTGAAACTTTAGTATACCACAAACCATTCACCTTAATTTAAGGCATGATCAGGACAGTTTACAGTTATGGCTTTATTTTTTCTCTTTCTTTAGATATGAATAAAGTGCTTTAGTTATGGGGAGATTTTTGGCTGTTTTTAAATGTAGTGTGGTAGTAGATAAATATATCAAGCTGCACAAAGTTCTTATGAAAAAAATGTGATTTTGTGCATGCAGAAGGGTCGATAAACCTAGTCCATTTAACACTGTGACTATGAAAATGTTTAAGAGTTTTGGTAGTAATCCTTTACTGCAGGTAGTAAATAAATGACTATAATAAACACTGCACATTTCTGTTTCACAGTCAAACTTTATTATACTGTTGAGATCTCAGTACAAATTGTATATTATTCAGTATTTTGAAAGGGATTCAAACAGATAATCTGCAGCTTTGACAAACATTTGAAGGATAGGTTTGACGATAATTGTTTGACAAGTAAAAACCTGAAACTTTAGTTACTTCAGTAATTCCTTTAGTTATGTTGCTTAATTAATGTTTCACATTGTCTATTTCATATTGTACCCACATTCTGTAATTACTTTGTTTACATTACATACTGTGCAACATGCACATGCTAACACATTACCTCTGTAGTTCCTGACAACAAATACTTTCTAATTCACTGGTCTGTGTTTTAGTGTTTTAGGCATAAAGACTAACCTGACAGTATGTGACAGGGAGGTATAAACAAAACCTGCGGAAACCATCTTGATTATCAATGTTGTTCATTTCTCCGCGATCATTTTAGTTCATGGGCCACATACGACCCAATTTAATCTTAAGTGGGCTGGACCAGTAAAACCATTGCGTTTTAATCTCAAATTTGATCCCTTTCTTTTAGTGTTAAGTGGTTCAAGCACATTCTGAACGACCCAATCACAAAATAGATGATGAACAATTTGCAATGTCTTAAAAGAAGTAACTGTAGACTTTGGTGGGCTGGATTGACACTCCTATACTAAGGTATAGTAGGTAAACTACATAACCTTTTTCAAAATCTAAACTCACTGAAGGATTTTTAGAAATGTCTGATGAAGCCAATATGAAGCCTATTAGTGTAATGACTGTTTTAAAGTGTAATACTTGTAAACGCTAAAGCTTTGGTTTCCCTTCATCTGTCTGTGACATCGCCACACAAAGCTGAATCACTTTTGATTTGATTGTCACTTGTCTAGCCAACTGACACTTCAGCTTGGCAGCATATGGCTGACATAAAGATGCATTTTTTTATGTTGGATAACTGATCAGATTAAATGAACATATGGTTGCACTTTTATTGGAAAACGGTAATCAGAACCTGCATATACAACAATCATGACATATTTGTGTATGCTGAAATTACGTGAGGTGCATAAATCTCTGGGCAACATATTTGAGTGATTACTTCTAATTCTGCCGCATATGATGACATCCACAGAGTGCTGACTTGCACATCCTTTGGTACAGAAACTCATTATCAAATATAGCGGTTCCCAATGCCCTATCAATACAGCAATAAACAGATGGAATTGTATTCCCACCGGCCATCAATAGCAAATATTCTTAGGGATAAGGAAAGGCACAAAGAACATATTGTAAAGCTCCCATCATAACATGTTCTTAAAGTTCAAGCTGTACAAAGCTTGAAAAAGCAGGTATTATTTCCCAGTGGAGCACTGACAGGGGGGAAGAAAAAAAATTGTATGTGTCAGACACACTGGATTATTGCAGGCTCATATGGTGAGTAGTATACGAATTGTTGTGTTACTGTTGTAGTCTGAACTTTAACCCTCCGATCTGTGGTGAAAAGGAACTTTACATCTATGAACAACAGTGTTACTGCTTAGCTAAACAAGTACAGCTTTTAAACATAGTAAAACGAATAATTGTGTATTATTTTGACACAACATTGGCATTAAAATATGCATTTCATAATAATTGGCAGTGAGACAGGAACGGCTTTTCTGTATCACTGCCAATATATACATACTATCCACAGAAATAGCATTAACTCTAAATCCTCCTCTTCATCTTCATCTGCAGTGTCTTCAATAGTGCATTGCAACACAAGCTGCACATGATTACACAGACATGATGAAGGATAATGACAATGATTTAAGTGTGGACAGAAATATTAGTGCTTATCTCATTGTGATAAAGTAGCTTAGTGTAAATTAAAATATTCTGTCTTTCTTAAGCTCTCTGCTGTTTACCTTTTCTTTTTTTGCATGATCCAAAGCATGAGTTGGACAGCAAATTAAAGGGATACTCTATATCATCTGTAAATAAATGACACTGCCATATATTCTCAGAATATTATGCATATATCTCATCCAGTTTTGTGAAATGTTGCAGTACAATTACTCATTCTCATCACCATTAAAAAGTCCTGCAACTGAACAACATCCCAAAACAGCTAAATATGCCAGATAACCTTTCAAAATAAAACAGCTTACAACTATCAACAGAGGGAGGCAGAAATGCTTGAAAATGTGTCTGATGAAAAACAGGACTAAAAGTTGTAATCTCAGTGACAACATTTGCATTATGTATTTAGGAGGTTGTTCCAAAGGGATGGGAGGGTGGCTAGGCTTTCACAGTGATAGTCTTTGTATTCCTAATGTGTAAAACACAACTGCAATACTCCCTCAAGGTAAGAACAAAACTGCAATGCTTTTGTGAGTGATCCTTTAATTGAATCTTATGAATTAATTAATTAAGGGTGTTTTGGGAGCTCATTAACGTGAAAACAGAACATTTTAATCTAAGTACTTTTTCATGATATTTCTGAGTCATAACATGCATACAGGGAACACATGGTTTCATACAACATCTTCAGTTATGTGCATCTTCTTCTTCTTCTTGT
Organism: Sciaenops ocellatus; assembly: GCA_033000465.1. Lineage (NCBI taxonomy): Eukaryota > Metazoa > Chordata > Actinopteri > Sciaenidae > Sciaenops > Sciaenops ocellatus. Next base: position 25,937,465 of record CP136887.1, read on the forward strand.
TCTGTGATTACTTGATGAGTTTTATACATTTTTTTCAAAGCAGGTAGACCAAAAGGTGACCTTAAAGTTTAATCCAATCTCTTCCTCTCTGTGTGTAAAGTCAGTGTATATGTTGAATAGTGGATGAAGCTAAGGTTATGTTTCTAGTTGCTGATGTTCTGTTTTGAGTCATTGTTATACAGTTTGTTGCAGTTTGCAACTGTGTAAATGCTGTAAAGCAGTTTTGAGTGCACATGGGCACAGAAAAAAGTGTGGATTAGCATGGTGATACAATATGAATATGAAGAAGTCAGCAGAGTTACGGATCGATACAAGTTTTTGACCGTGTAATCATGTAAGCCATGTGAAGTGGGTTAAGCTGTGGACCGGGTTGAGATTATGAATGAATTAAGTTTATGGACACAAGTCAATATAAAATACACCCTGCACACTAAGTGGCCTAGGAACTTGGAGCTTGTGGTAAAACGGCCACTACACTGAATTTGGCAAAACTAAACTTTCCATGTATAATTGGTTAACCTCTTTTGTTTTTGTATTCTCTCATGAAAGTAAAATTTGTATTCTGTAACAGTACTGTCCAAGTGAGCTGGTTAAAGTTTTGCTTGTATGGTGCTTCAGTTGATGAGGAAATAGTATAAATTGGAGAATTAAGAGGTCAATCAGAACTGGAGGCCATTATCAATATTTGAAGGTTAAAAAGTCAGATAACTATATCTGTTCATACTCGTATTTAACATAAACAAACATTTTACATATTGAGTCCCTAAATGTGGGCATTTAAGAATAGTGACCAAAATATTAAGCAGGACATTTCACAGTTGAAAAATAAACTTTTAAATAATCTGTACCTATATAATGGCAATGACACTGTTTATTACCTGGAATATTTTGAAACTTACAGCAACTATCTGTACTACAATTTCTTGTTACTTACAGGTCAGATTATAGGTTGCTACCAATATATAGATTATAAGATAATATTTAGATGATTTGGTACATTCCAGAAACATTGCTGCAGACCAGTCCTGTCTCATTTAAACATACCCTTTTTTTCACCTCTCCATTACTGAATGTGGATTCAGCTTTTATGTAAACTTCCATAAGACATAGATAGTTTTAATTAGTTGTTATGAAGCACTTAAGATGTTGGAAAGATTAAACATGAACTCAATCGCAGTGAAGACAAATGTTATCCAAAATGTAAACTCCTTTTAATGTATCTAGATACTGTAGTGTGTGTAGTCCAATATTTATTGCTTAAATGACAAAGATTGACAGAGCCCATATCCTGATCCTGTGTGCAGCACTTCATCACTGGAGTGGTCCATTTACATAAAGCATTCAGCCTTCACGACTGCTGTCATTCAGGCCCATCCTGAAATGGATTGTGCACCTAGTGTGTCTGGATGAGTTGTTTTTCAATCAGTGAGGAGGATTCAGTGCTATCAGTGACAGGTTAATGCATATTAATGTAATTCATCTTAGCCGAAACTTTTGTCTTTTCCCTTTGTTTTGATTCTCTCTCATGGAAATAGCAGACTTGAAGAAAACTGCATGAGATGAAGGCTTTTTATATTATATTGTAGCCTAACAGGTTTTCAAGTGTAACTGGTGACCTTGTTAAATCTGGAAATGTACATAATTGGTCATTTTAAATGATACAAAGCGTAGAGTAGTACTATGCAGTATAATGTCTAAGAGATAAATGCTCCTCTGCATTACAGATCTGTGTCAGCACCATGTGCTTTTCCATTGAACCCACATGGTCAATAAATTCTCACTGTTTAAAAGGCGCATGAGTAGAATTTCACTCTCAAAGATCTAATGAAATGACGAGGAATTGACCTTCAGGACACATGGGATTGATTCTTTACCACCATCCTCATGGTAATTGGCTTTGTATAGTTCTGCCCTGAATTATAAGTGAGTCGTATTGAGAATGTATGTCACACAAGAGCGCTCAGTCCTTCAAGGTTTACAGTTCAGGAAGGCAACAATGGTTCCACAGGGATTTGAGATGTGCGTGGTTCCAAGTTAAAAGGCTAAAATGCAGCATCAGCATACAAAAGTGAACGAGCGCATCTTCAAAGGTCCCCAGTAGACCCATTCTGATTAAAAGCTGTAATGGATTTGACCATACTGAAAAATGCTGCATTAATTTCTTGTTTGGCAATGAAAACTAGTGATCCAACTGATTGCTTGTTTAGATAATGAATGGCGGAGTTTCACATGTCATTTATATTTATTCCTGCTGAGAGAAAAGTCAGTGATTTAAGAGCATCGCAGCTTTTTCTCAGGTGGCATGGCCAGGTCAGCAATTTGATTTGAAGTGGGAGTGGCGTGGAAGGCCACTGTGCAAAATTGAACCAAATTCGACCGGCAGCATGTTAAACCATGTGTAAAATCCCCGCGATGGGCTTAGAAAACGATCCCTGGCTGGAGCTGCCGCTTTCCCCACACCTCTGTCTTTAGGGATGGTCACACACATTTCATAGGAGCCTTTGAAGGAAGAGGGATGTCCAGGAGCCCATTAACCTACCCTGTGCCTGTGCACTGACTCCTGACACACACCCAGCCACCAGGTTGCAACCTCTGGGAAAGCAACCGCCTTTTCACACACAGGTCTTTCTTTGGTTGCTGCATGCCGTCCTTTTTTTATTGTATTTCCAAGACTCCAAGAAAGATGCTCAGCATGCTTCGTAAAAATTTCCAAGAGATAATAAGTGTCAATTTTGCAGTGACACTTATTTTGAGTTGTCTGGTGTTGACTGCAGGCTTGTTTGTCTGCTCATAAAGCTGTTATGACTCTGGGGTGGCTGTTCAAAACTGTCTAAAAGTGTTAAATTAACTCTGCTAGCTGTGGGCATATTTTAATACATTAAATCACTGGCATGGTGATTTTTGCACCCTCACAGTTAAGACTCACACTGACAAGACATGGAATGGAGAGCATCATTACTTCCCTTTAGATCCTTAGAGGGGATGTGTGGTGGTTCACAGTTCTTGTGAGATTATTGTGTTATTGTTTTATGATGGGCCTAAACTATCAACATATTCCTGCAGAGACGTATTTTTCTGCTCTGACATTTGCTAAATTATCCTCCTAAATCTGATCACAGCACTACTAATGTCCCCGTGCTCCTGAAATGGATGTAAGAAAGTAACCCCTGTGTCACACGGTGTAATTGTTTTGACAGTTTACCAGAGATCAGAACTATTTCTAGGTGTTCTCCATTGGTGAGGCGTCTTCATTAGTCAAAAAGCGTGGGCGGGACTCTTGCTCTCTGCAGCGAGTCAAAGAGAAAGGCAATAAAGGGAGACAGGAGCTGCACTTTGCCGACGAGCATCTCTGCCGTCCTGCTACAGCTACAGAAATCACTGCCCCCGGATCTGCGAAAAAAAATAAAAAATACACAAGGACTTCTCTGGAAAAGGCAGAGTTCGTCAATGTAACTCCGGTCAGTCCGAAACTGCGCCGTTTACCTGGATAAGTCCATCCCGACGAGAAGAGAGAGAGAGAGAGAGAGAGAGAGAAAGAGAGAAAGAGAGAAAAAGACAGAGACAGACGCGAGTGGAGTGTCGACATAACATTGTGAAGGAAAAGAGAAGAATATGATCTTCAAGCAGCATTTGATCTTCATCCTTTACAGCCTCTGCGCGAACGTCTTTAAAGGTGAGCGCTGGATGTTGCTGTATAGACGGGCGTGGTGTGCGGGGAAGGTAGTGGCTGCTTGAAGTGTAAAGATCATATACTGTATGATGGTGTCACACGTGAGTTCAAGTGTTCAATACAAAGAGAGTTGATTTGCTTTTATGAAACGGTGAGTGTTCGCGGAGCAGTTCTGGCCGGAGGACGGCTGTCGACTGCTGTCAGAGCCGACTGTGCAGGAATGCCTGGAAGTTGAATTGTGCGGCGTAATGAAAAACAGAATGCGGCTGCACAAGTTTGTGTATCGAAGACAACTTGCATGTCGCCCTTCCTTTGATAATAAGTGGCAGATAAAACATAAGGCTGCAGATGAGTCGCCTGCAGCTGCCTCCTGTGTGTCTGTTCATCCAGTCATGTCCCCTGGAGCTGACACAGGGATGCACGAAAGGTTACAGCTGCTGGTGGCGTGCGTCTTGTTTGTTGTGATACCGGTGTGTCATTGAGTGGATCATCTTTAAGTCATACTGTCAAGTCTCTGTGGGCCTTTTTTAAAGTCATTTCACACTTTCAGTCAGTGATTTTGCAGATGTGACAAGAAGTCTTCGATGACTGCATTTGAGTTAAGCGTTTGTCTCCAGCACGGCCAGTTTGCGCACTGCCACTGTGTATAAGTAGGCAGAATGTGTGTGTGTGTGGTCGTGTGCGTGCGGACGCATTCTCCAGGAGTGTCGGTATATGTGCATTACTGACCGTGCAAGACATGTAATCGCTCACTCAAAGTTGGGCTGCTGGGATCAGACCGCAGGTAAGGCTGCGTGTCTGATGGCTCTCTGCAGCCAGGCATCAGTGTCTCCTCATGACAACTCCCTCAACTCCCCACAGACCGTCCCGCTCTTGGACATGCTTGCGCAGCCACCGCCCTGTAGGCGACCAATGCGCAGATACATAAAGCCTACAGCAGGGAGGGGGGGCTGGAAGACGGCTGTCCAAGGGTTTCATGTCAGGAACTCCCAAATCAAAGGAAAGAAAAATCCCCACTGACCCCAATTTAAGAAAGATTTTGTCCCACATGATCATCAGGAGGAAGAATTTTTTTCTTGACATTACTGATTCAGTACACTGAGGTCATAATAATAGTGAGAGTGCCTTATTGTTCATTCATATAAAGCTGATGATTCTAATGATTAATTCACCTAAACATATAGTCCAAGTATGAGTCACTATAGTCATTTCCATGTTGCATCATCACATTAAAAATCACACTCTAAAGATTTGTCCTATTTCAGTGTCATATTTGTCTCGCCATGTGTCAGATATTTTTAGTCCAACTGTTAAATCAGGAAAATGCACGGCTGGGACTCAGTTTAACAACTTAATAGTATTAAGTGATAAGTCCGACTTGCTGTCCAGCTTGAGATGACATCAAGTGGTGTAGCTCCAGCTGTGACCCGATGACAAATCCAGCCACATCCACCTCGCACCATCGGGTGTGCCTCAAGGCGTGCCCCCAACGAAATGGATCATGGTTAGAGTTAAATGACCAGGCGTGATTTTGCATGTTTTATAGTCTATTAACTACAAACTTTGTTGATGCTTGCTTGCAAAGTATTACAACACAACAAGAGCAAATATGTGGACTTAAAGTGGCAATCCTTTATATTTCAATCTTGGTTTATTTTGGTGACACCTAGTTACTGGTGCTATTAGCAAATGTGGTTTAACTGTACGGGTCCTAGGATTCTGGGGGCAACATAACAAACTGTTGTTTAAATACAGAAGTCAGGCAATAATTGGTCCTTTTCCACCATTCTGTGAGCAACCGTCATCTGATTTTATGCTGCACAAGGCATGAGTCTGTGAACAGTCAAAGTAGTTGGTTATCTTGCTGAGAAGTTGGAGGTGTGCAGCCTGTCGCCTGCAGCTCTTCATCTAACGGCTCTCTGTTGCTGCTCCATCTAGTTCAAGTACTCACTGCTATATTTCAAACTGATCCGCTGTCAAAAAAATGCCAAAAATGACCATTGTCTTGTTTCATAGATGCATTTTTGATGAACAATAGCAGTCAGTGTCAGCCTTACTGACAAACACATTGCATTTTAATGTGAAGCTGTAGCAGTAGGAAATGTTCAGTTTGTATCCGCAGCAACTTAATGTGGCATTTTTTTTGCCGCTGCAGATTTTCAGTTCGTAATACAGCAAATATATAAATATAATGCAGAACTTTCATTAGTGGGCCATCGGCTCAATCACCATTACGTTACCTCATTAGGTGATAGCTAGTGACTTAACAGACATTTATTTAAATGAAAATCTTCGACATTGCCAATTTAGTAGTCAGTGTCCCAGATTACCTTTGTGAGGCACAGTCAGGTCTCTGCAGGACGATTTTAAAGCTGTGCTGAAATGAATGGAAGCAGTTTAACTGATGGTATACTTTGGAAAATGGTTGGAAGTAACATACTGCATATGAATTAATGGGCTCTAATGAAAACCATCAGTATGTTTTTTTTTTTTTTTATAGTTGGTGTGGGCCTGTCTGGATGTTCCATGTCAGTTCTATCTAGACTAAAATGGAAAGTGTCCAAAATAATCAATGAAACATTAAAACATGTTTACATTGAAATATCAGATGCAGATATTTGCTTTACACTAAAGTAAAAGTACAATTTGAAGTTTCCTGTTATTACAGGCTAAAGGTTGTTTGTGGTATACAGCATATGGCACTGTTCAACTGATTACTTCACCCTCTTCCTTTTTAGTGGACATTATAAATTGTTGTATTGTATGAATTTTTCAATATTTAGTGACACAGACAGCAAGTGCTTAAAAGGTGCATATGATTTTCTTGGTAGGAAACTGTTAGAATCATTAGCAGGCAAAACGGTGATAACACTGTTGGATGGACAGCAGGAAGTTATCCCAGCTCTGCCCAGATAGTGCACACAGAGCTACTTTAAATATTTATGCTATGTGCCTTAAGTTTAGACTCATGAACTAGGAGTGTCCAGGACGCCCCCAAAAGCCAGTGTAGAAAGCACCAACACTGCCAACAAGGCTGCACAATCCTCCAAATGTGGCGTTAAATGTTCAGATATTTATAATCTGCATTGGGATCTGGATCTACTTCAAAATTCACAGAGGCGGGCAATTATTGGACACATGCTGCAGTTTATTTTTCATTTAAGTAAGAGCAGCAGTTTGTTAGCAGTAGCAGTCTGTGGCAAATATTCAAAGAAGTCTCTGTCTAAGTGTTAACAAGTTCTTTTAATAAACTGCTGATGTGCATCTCATTCTGGTTCTGCAGCAGGCCGTGGCTTAACCTTTCACCAAATTTCATTCAAATGTATAAACAGTTTTTAAGATATTGTGCTTGCGAACAGACAAACAAACCAACAAATGGGACTGAAAACATAACCTCCTCTGCGAAGGTAATAAGGTGCATGCATCTTCTGTGCGATCACAGCTTAATCGACAGTTAAATTGCAGTGTGCCGCATCACACACTGCAGTGATACTGTAGACAAGACTTCAGCCTCAGCAGCTCTGTTCATGCTCCATAATGCCTAGAGTCATTTCATGCAGGCTCATCCTTCTTAGAACAACTACACTATTAGTATTTTGCTTAAATGCATTGCTGGACTCTTATCTATAGCTGCAGCCTATGGAGTGCTACACTGCCTAAATGTTTAATATGCTGTAGTGACAGAATAGATTAATTCTTATGTTGAGTTACTGTATATCTGTTCCCTCGTCTCCATTGTGTGCCGTGCCTTGTGCTTCTGCTTTGTGTAGGAGGTCCTGTTGTGCCCTTTTGTGCATCAGTGAGAACTTATGTCATTCTGTGAGGTGTCAGTATGTCACAGAGTCATCACAACATATTTCACCAAAGGCAGATAATGCAGACACCTGACAGACATGTCAGAGCCAGTTAACTGGTTTGGAGGCAGACAGGTTAGTAATGCTAATTAGCCATGTTGTATGGCTATACTTAGAGGTCGTCTCTTTGCAGACCTGTGGGCTGTAGGATGTGAGTTTTATGATCGTTGTGTGTCATTGTTGGCCACAGCTTCTATGGTTTGGTCTGACATTCATTCTACTCAAGTGTTTCATCACTTTCCCTCTCACAGAGCCCAAAAAGCTCCCATTCCTCCAAGGGAACTTTTCTTTTGTTTGAGCATGGAGCCTTTAATCATTTCTTATCTTGTCAGACATTTTGGCAAGTACAACCTGTAGGTGACATTTGAGCGTTGGTGTGTGTTTGACCATAACGTGTGGGGGCAGTAATGAGAAGGGCAAAGCAGAGAATAAATGAAAGTGGCCTTCTTTCTTTTTACAGCATTTAATCTGGTATCAAAACGATCAGACATCAAAAATACAGATAAAAAGAGACAAGGAGGTTGAGGATGAATTATTCCCTCATAACGTAAATGAAAAATTTCCTCCCTGATTAGGAAAGGAATTGAGGCAAGTTATTAAAATCGTAAAAGCATTTTGTAAAATATTTGGCATTTCTTTTAAATAGTTAGATCCAGTTAGTGGTTTATAGTTGGGGTGGAGACTCCTACTTTTATTAAAGTGAATTTGTAAACATATTGTAAATGGTAGAATATGACATAATGTTTGTAATACTAAAACATCTTAACCATCAATATATGTCAGAAAATGTCTCGCCATGTAACAATACATTTGCCAGGTCCTTAGGACCTTATAAAATCCCCAACCTAACTAATATGTATGTATTTGCAGTTGTTTATGATTCAGTAATGACATTCATACAATATTACAGTGTTTTTATTTGCATCTTTTTGCAGGAAGGCAATATTTGACACAGTCGTACTGGAATTCTAATCAAAACTCTTTCAAAACTAAGAATCATGCCATGTACAATTTATGCATATTAATACATACATTACATATTCAAAAATGCTTTGCATTATTTAAATGTTTTCCTTTGCATTCATCAGGATGGAAATTCCAACAGATAAGCAACATAAACTGAGCATCTCCTTTTAGCTTTCTTACAGTTGTCTGGACCACAAACCGTGTGGCTTATTATGGAATGCAGTGAGGAGAACCCATTTCTACCATTAAAAGTCTAGCAGCAGTTTCCACTCGGACAGTGGGCAAAGATGTGAATAACTGTCCTACCTGCACAGTCGATTTGTCATTTTGAGGGTGCTCTAGGATGGCAGTTGGTGCACCACTTCACAGGTCTTTTATGTGAAAATGGAGCTCTGTTTCAGCTTAATACATCCTGAAAGTACCAAGTAAAAGTGAACCCCAAAATGTCACATATTGTGAGACATGGGGAACTTGTGAGATGTATGCATGGGTGCATCTCCTGTGGGTTGGAATAATCAGGCAGCAGGAGTAAGCTGGCGGAGCTGAAGGCAAGGTATGGCAGAGGAAGGTGGTTTAGATTCAAGGATACCTGTTCCTCACCGCTGAGGGTTAGCTTATCCCTGCACAACTTCTCCTAGCTGCCAAGTGCTGGCTCTGGTGCTGTGCTGTATACCACTGCAAATGAATAATCCAGTAAAGGGGACAAATGTGCTCTAAAAGAGCCACTGCTGCCCTGCTTGCTTTCTGTTGACAGATATACATCTGTAGGGATAAGCTTCAAGCCAGAGGCAAATGTGCTCAGACAAGTGGGGAACGGGATTAAAGATTAGCTGCTCGCTGCCCCAACTACGCCGCATGCTGTCAGTCTCCTTTCGCCATGCTCTTTGTCATAGCAGTTTAACACACCATGCCCCCTCAGAGTGGGCATAAGCTTAGCAGTGAAGATGATAGGCTGTAAGGGCAATTACACTATTAAAGATTATTTTGACCCATATTTGAGTGAAAGAGGTTAAGAGATTTTTCCTGTTTGCCAAGAAACCCGTCACAAGATACTCATATGATCAGTTCAATGCCACAGTTGGTCACGCTGAAAAGTGGTTAAAGCAGTCCTTACATCAGTCAGGCTACTGAAGAGGCACCTGTGTCCACATATATTTAAGAGGAAATCCACCGAAAAACTGAATTTACATGTACTCCTATGATCTGGGACAGCTGAGTCAATATTTCTAAACATGAACGGCTAACTACAGAAGCTTAAGCCCAGAGAGCCCGGTATTTCATTTGTTATGATGTTCAAGTAGCAGCAGATACTCTGTTTACATCATAAGGAGAGCTGTTGTGTGTTTCAACTTTTATACCTGCATGAGACTGGGTAGGATTTATGTTATCGTTTGCAACCACATTGATTCAAGTTGGAAATTTATAATGCAACTAATTGTGAATCTGTTCATCGTGTGTATGCACATGTATATTTTCAACGCTGTACTGTCACAGCGGGTTAAAGTTGATCAGGAATCAGCAGTCTGTTAACCCTGCAAACATATTTGGATTTATTGCAACTCCAACATTTTTACTGTTTTTATGATGCAAATATTATATGTACAGTAGTCACTAAAGGGTTAGAGGTCCTGAACATAAAACAATAGTCTATAAAGATGCAGCAGAATTTGGATATGGACTGGGATATACTGTCAACAGACTTAAGGAAATCTAAAAATATTCTATTTGAATCAAATCTGCAGAGAATAGAATCAAGAATATTTCTCATTGAAGTTTTGATGAATGAGAATCAGCTGTGCGGTTGTAAAGATGGTAGGAGTCTGTTCTGTGAGAGGTTTATGCATTCTCTACATTTTAGTATTGTGCCCGAAATGAAGCCTATACTTCATTTTATGCCCATTTGCAGTGTTGACCTTTACCAATCTCTCTTGGCCCTCATCTCTGTTGAAGTGGGCTTTGTGCCCAATATGGATGAGCCTCTGAATCTCATTTAGCCCGTGTGATGATCTCCCTTTTCTCCTCTTGCTGCAGTCTTTATGAACAAAGTTAATATTTTTTTGTTCAGAAATGACAGCCATACACTGTTCCATGACCCAGTGGGCACGTAATCTGTTTTAGTTATTTTTTTCCAGAGAGGATGTTGTATCACCTAGAAGTTATGCCACCTTTGTTTTCTGTTGTATGATCACATACTTCATTGATCCTGAGGGGAATTTATGTTCATGAGCGTTTCTGATTCTAATCACAGACCTCCCCACAAAAGTAGTCCTCATTCTGCTAAGAAAAAGACAAAGTGTGTTAACGCAAGTGAGAGAGGTGGTGAGTGCAGAATGTTAACCATGAAATATTGGGAGCATCATTATGTGGTTGCCATAATAGATGTCCTTTTCTGCTTCTGCTGTGCGCGTTTGGGAGACTTCCAAAAAGAGTGATTGACTATCAGAGGTATTGCACTGCAACCAAACACCTGGCAGCCTGACCAGAAGTGACTGTGCTTGTTTTGAGTTATGTCAGGGTCTTTTGCCAGTGCACAAACAAAGCTGCAATAAGGACAACAAGCTGTGGAGCCTTTGTGCTGTATTTTATACATTTTATTCAGATGTGCGTTCAGTTCACACAAGCTTTCCTTTCTGTGGTTTTGTTTGTATAAAGCTTCAATGTTAAGGAACAGACGTCCTTGATAAGGATTGTGACATGCTGAATGTCTGTGTTTTAAAATGTAAATGACTGTTCTACATTTTTATGTGTTAACACAAAAATTCCATCAGTCTCATGCAGTCAATAGGATTTTGCACCACTGGGTTGCTGTGCTCATAAAGCCCCTTCAGTCGAGCAGTCAGGCTGGACGTCTGAGCTCCAGATAAAGGAGGCTCTGTTGCACTATCTTTGGAAATTTGATAGCTTGCTGGAATAAGTCATGCATTTTCATAGACTTGTAAGCAGCAAATCATGGCCAATGTAGTTATTTATTCCAGGATAATGTTTTCCATTTTATGGCTATATGATTGGATATGCTTTGTGCACAACACAAAATTAAAGACCCTGAAAATAACTAAAAATGATGGAAAGAAAAACCTGCTAAGGACAGATTGTTGACTCGTTAGATAACCATTTGTTGTGGCAAAAATGAAAACATTCATATTCTCAGCTCGTTGAATCCCTCTCAGGGTCACAAGAAGCTGTAGACTATCCCATCTTACATTTTGCAGGATGCAGGCAGGTGCATTTGGAGAGTCACCTGGCCATAACAGAGGCATCATACATAGACAGAGAAATGCATTCATGTTGTTATGTTGTTGGCAAATCAGTGTCTCCAGTCCACTTCAGACTTAAATGTCTCTATATTTGTGAGGAAACCCACAGGAACTTGGGGAAAACATGCCAACTTAAAGAGCACACAGTGTAAAACTTAACAAAGAGGAAGCTAATTAAAAGTGTCTTCAAGTCTGGCAGTATTTCAGAGTATTTCGTGACATTTTCCCATGTGCTTTTGGTTTTTCTCTACTCCCTAGTGTTATCACTGTAAAATAAGTAAAGCGACTGTTTATGTGCCTGAGAGCAACCTGAAAAAAATGCACTAGTCCAACCTGTTTATTTTCTTACAGCAATTAAATTTGACAATTTTATTGAGCAAACTTGCTTGTAGTTATCAGTAGACTAATTCCCACTGCATATGCTGTCTGAAGGCAGTAGAACATGCAGCTGAGTCTCTGCATCTTCACAGTCGCATTATAGACTCAGTCCCTGACGTTTTTCAAGAAACGTTCACTGCTGCATCCGTGTGTAATGTTATGCTTTGAATTACTGTTGGTGTTGGAATAAAAAAAAGAAGCCACAGAGGAATATCCTACACATGAAACATACAGCTACTGTCCAGACTGAGCCTAGATGATAGTCCTCTCCTATTGATAATCATATATTTTCATATGGTAGTATATGGATGGACTGACGCCTGCGTGTCACACACATCCATATCATGCTGTGTAGGCTTTATTTAATGATCTATTAAAATATGCACTGCTTTAGAGAGTGAAGGTTGCACAGTACTGTCCACTATAATCAAAGTGTATACACACTGAGCAGATAAGTTATTCAACTAATTGCATATTCCCACTGATAGTATGCTGTTAATCAAATCTGCTAATACTTAACAAATGTTAAACTAATAATTTCATCACAAGGGTAATGTGTTAAATTGATTTAAACAGGCAATTAATAGCACTGTTCAGAAGGTTCTTAATGTAAAAATGAGCAACAGTTTTATTAAAAAAAACTAGTGGAGAAAGTAGGTTTTAGAGATGCACTGCAGAAGCAGAAATATTAAAAAGTTCTGCTTCAGTGTAACAACTGGAAAATGATTTTGTTCTCTATCGCTTTCCCAAAAATCTAACTTTGGAATAAAGACACAAAAAGCACAAACTTAAGCTCATGCATGTTTATACCCTTTTATTGACTTCCTCTTTAAAGGCTTCCCACGGGTCTCTAAAGCTGGAGTGTAGATACTGAATGCAGGCATATTTGCAAGTGAAGGTGGGGGATAAAAGCATTGAAACTCATGTCCTCATAAAGAGGGATCAGCAGTCTGAACGGGAGCTGCATACCGATGCAAGAGATGCCAGTGCTCAGAGCCAGAGAGCATGCTTTGCTGAGGGGAAAAAAAAAAAAAAAAGAAAAAGCCTTAAAGCCGCTAAGCTGAGAGCAAGAAGGGGAAAGGAAGAGAAGGTGTGTAGCAGGAAGGGACACAAACTGCAAAAAGCAAAGTGCCATGGTGTAATAAGTAAGATACATACTGCCATTCACTGCACCTGCTATAACTGTGGGAAACCTAAAAGGGGTTAATGCAGTTTTAAAATAAAGTTTAAACCATTTGGCTACATGTAAGAAAACATTGAGCCCCGTTGCTGAGTAGTTGTACTTCATTTACAGATTTATGTGAGGAAAAAAGGTAAAGATTTATAAGGTAATTGAACATAAATCCAAGTTTCAGTGAGCTCCCTGTGTTCAGACAAGCATTACAATTAGTAAAGATAGATGACCTCCTCTTCAAAGAGACTGCATTATATTTTGACTTGTCTTTCATGGAAAGTGTTTCACCACCTGCTGTCTGCAGCATGAGCGTGACATTCCGAGGGTATGTTCACACTGAGCATGTTTGGAGCCGTTTATTCTAACCCTCAAGCATTATTATTTCAGTTTAGTTTATTTTGGCAGGCATGAACTGTGCCTCTTCTCTGCCGGTAAACTAACCGCTCTGAGAATGAAGGTGTAGTCCTCATACAGCATGATATCTTGCCCTTTTTTTCATATATATTTGTGAAACTGGAGCAGAGAGTTTAAAAATTACTTTCAATTATGTGCAATGACTAACTTCGTGACTAACTTTTCTTCAGTAGAAGACATGATTGGCTCTAGTGGGGGTAGAGAAGCAATAATATGAAGGCAAATGCAAAATGTCTAGCTTCTGGCCTCCATCAGATGGGCTATAGAGCAAGGGAGGGGGCTTTTCTTGAGCAATACAATGACAGCACTAAAAATACATTTACAGGCTATTTAATTATTGTAAATAGCACAAAGGTAGTGCCTTTAAAAAATATGTTTTGAGGTAAGAAATGTAGTCATACAGCAAATATTGCTGACAGAAATCTAGAGGTGAGGCTGTTTATAATATCAGCATCTATAGGAGAAGGGTGTTTTTTTTTTTTTTTTTTCAATCCACAAAAATTCACTGCAGCAGAACAGTGATTTGCCTGACTATACTTGTGTCAGCAGTGGCATTGAGAATTGCAGCCTCGTGTTCGATAGTCTTGATCTTTACTGAACACCTGGTCTGACTAAGAAATGATTCCACATGGGTGTTTAAACATATAGAAAACACGGGTAGTGTTAATTGGTATGTGATTCAATGTTTTCGCCTGGGTGTGAATGAAAAATGCCAACTTAAAGCACCATTTGGTGTTCCCGATGTTGGAACAGCAAACATACCGTCCATATGTACAGTATAAAAATAACCTGCAGAAGGATTAGACAAGCTGGGAGATTTAGGAAACATTTCACTAGTTTACCCTTTTTACTGATCTAGATATTTTAAGAGAGAAGAGAGGGTAGACTTACTACAGTAATTTTAGACAATAGTTATGATTTCACCTGCAATGGTAGATTATAGTACTGCACTGAAATGAAGAATATAAGGTGCAGATGAGTTTAATTTTGATGACCATTGTAATTAAAGTCTAACTGATTAAATTAATTGCATATTCTATGAGAGTTTGCATATGTTAACTATACCTGCCGATGTTAACACAAATGTTGAGCTTAAAAACATGCATTCATTAAATTTTGTCATTAGGGCTTTTTGCTGTATAATTGTTGAACAGGTAATTATCATCAGTGTGTCATAAGGTCTTTAATTTAAAATAGGGTCGCCGACCTTGTAGTCTCTATCTAAATCAAACTACTCCAGGTGTACCTAGTTTTAGCGGGGTCGCTGTCTTTCTAAAAACGTGAAAATTAAGCTGCCTTCTTGTTTTTTTTTTTTTTGCAATTATTTCTTCAAAGTCACTGTGAGCAGAGCTTGAAGTTAAAATTACCGAAGCAGTTCCAAATTCGCACATACCCAAATCTGTTTTTTTTTTTTTTACTATAATGGGGGTAATTTTTAAAAATTATTAAAAATGCCTCGATGTGGGTCTAATTAAAAGGTGCCTGTTTGCTATGAAGTTTGCAGTTTGCTTGTTCAGTTGCCCCCACCCTCCAAATTTGAAGGCTAGACCTAAGCAGCTGACAAAGAGGTGAGCAATGACAGACATCAGACACCACATCAGTGTTTACTTTTAGGCTTTTTTAGCTTGGTTTGTGGTCAAAGATGGGCTCTGTCTTGTAATTTGCAGTGACAGCAATCAAAACCAAAATTATGCTAAATATTTGTTTGTATTTTGTTAGCAAATCATTTAATTTTATCAGCTTTTATTGGTCAGCCCACTCATGTTTTTATGTCGGGGTTACAGCCCCCAGCTGGCCAAGGCATCAAATATAAAACACTGTCATTAGCTGCGTTTCCACAAACCTATTTTGATGTGCATATTGTATATACAAGTATTGCATTCGAAAAATTTGGTGGAAACATTAACATTCAGAAAAATCTGAAAAAGATTTAACTTGTGTCTCCTCATAGTTCCTGTGTCCATATAATACATCAGTGATTGCTCCATACAGAAACAGAAGCAAACAGAAATCTCTTATTTCTGTCTAGTCTTCTTCTGATTTTCCATATTGAAGAATTTAATCTACAGATCATTTTCTCGATTAAATTTAGATTTAGTTTAGTTTAAAGAAATGTCCCAAATACTGAAATAGCCCAATAGTCCATCAATATGGGCAAATTCTTTGAAATGTCTTCTTTTGTCTGATCAACAGTCCAAAATCTAAAGATATGATATAGAACAGAAAAGCCGCTATACCTCACAAGCTAAAACCAGAGAATGAAAAATGACTAATGTCTCATATATGGCAGTAGTGTATATTTGGATCTCCATTAGCTGCTACCTAGGTAGCAACTATACTTTTGAACACTGATAATTACTGTTGCGTTTGACATTTATTCACTGTAGTTAGAGAGAGAAAGGTTAAAAAAAAAAAAGAATTCTGTACTAACTGATCAGAAAAGTAAAAGTACTGGTTTCAGGAATAAGAAACGGTGGAAACAGTAGCAGACACTAGTTTTGCTCTCAGTCTGAACTTTGAGCCCAGTAAGAGTCCTGCCTTCACCATCATCAGCTATATCTGCTATCTGTTCTAATACCACAGGAAAGATGTACTATTTTGGATTGCACTGCTGAAATAGCAGGATATAAAGCCAGGATGGACCCTACAATGAGCTCTTATAATGACTAGTCTGGATAGACCCTGCCTTTTGTGGGCTCAGAGATGATTACACATTTGGTATCCTCCAGTACTGGTGGAGTGTGAGGACATCCGGTGTCTACCAGGTGACCTTAACTACTGTAGCTGTAGCATCCCCCAGATAATGACCACTCTGAACCCCAGGAGCAGGCCTCATCACCCCATAAATACAGGGACCATATGGACTCGGGGTGGAAAGCTGCAGACAGTCACTTTTCAAATGGACGCATGCTTGTAGGAGGCTTTTGTGCCTTGAAAAAAGACTTGGTTGGCATTTTCACATGTTCGTGTAGACTGTGTTTTGTGGAGGCTGTAGTTCAGTTACACGGGCCAAATGGCAGATGTCTCTTAAAGTGTAATGCAATTTTTTTTTTCCAGTTGTGTCAACCTGAAGGAAACGATACGGTCAGATATGTGGTGGCAGAAAAGTGCCTTGTTCAGGGGAAATTCAGGGTCATTGTGTAACAGATAATGTTGAATGTCTTTCAAGTTTACCAAAATGGTAACTGGTTTTAGTTTGAGCACATTCCCCACAAAAAAACAGGTGTTCTGAAATCCAAAATGTGATACAGTAGGAAAGAAGCTCTTAGGAGCTCACACAAACTCAGCATACTTATGTTGTACACAACACAGCACCAAATGGTCAATAAAAGCCTTAGACAGGATGTTTTTGAAAAATGATGTGGTTGGTTTGACATAACAAATTGATCACTATAAAACCATTCAGGATTTTCAGAGTTTGGAGATTAAAAATTCAGATCATCCTTCTTCTAAAGGGCAACACAGTGTATACAGTTTTTCTATATAGTTTCAGCCCTGATTGGACAATCACTGTGTGAGGCAGCTTGATAAGCTCTCTGGACACAATTGCTTTTTGTGGTACACACAACAAACCAATTCTATGATACTGGGCTTGAAGATATGACTCAACCAGGGATTGTCAATCTACAATGTTTCATATTCACAAGGTTCCTGAAGGTGCTGTGTTCTTTATAATATGAAGTGAATTATAAAGTGTCACTTGGATAAAAATTTTGTTGCATTTTCCTTTTACTTGCATCAGTGCCAAGATTGTAGTGCGTGATTTTCGTGGATGAAAATAGTAATGGTAAATAAACAAATGAAAGCAGAAAATATTCATGTAATAATATTTTATATTCCTCTGATATATTTATATGTTTAGCTCCATATCACTACTAAGAAAAAAGCTAAATTAAATTAACAGAAGGTTACTATTGTAATATGGCATTCATCACAATATTTTTTACAATTACTAGACATTAGACTTGGTGTGTTGCAGATTGAGTGAACAGACAGTGAAAGGAGACAGTATGTGAGAGCGCCTAAATTAGCACTTACCTTTGTCTGTTCCTATGTCTGTGTTTGTTTGAGCAACCTGGATAACATCACAGCGACAACAGGCAAGCTTACATTATTGATGCAACCTTGTGCTCAACTAAACATAATGCAAACTGAGTGCAACAGTGTCATAACAAAACTCTCTGTGACCTCATTTACACCTCGTATTAACATCTGCATCCGGATAACGCTGTCTGGATAATGACATCTGATCACTCATGCTTATTGTGCTTATTTTGATTTTGGATCTCAACGTGCAAAGAAAGTGGAGCTAAATGACACTAACATGGTGTGCCCCAGGCCAAGTTAAGCAGCACTGCTGTACTGTATGCGCCACTTGTTTGTTTAATTTAGTTAGAAGTGCTTTCTTGTCAGTGCAATCTCTGCAGATCCACAACCTTGTTCACGTTCAACAAAAAATTCCATCCAAGAAGCCGCAGTCCCACAACAGTGTGAACCTTTTGTGAAGTTGGATAAAGTCTCTTTCTGACAAAATGATGTTTTTTTTTTTCGTCATGTTAATGTACCCAAAGAGCTACACAGCAATGGAAAGCAATATGTTTCATCACTGGGATTTATCACATGAAAAAAGTAATAATATGCACAGTGCATGTATAACTGATGAGACTTGTAATTGTGTCTGACTTTAAACCTCAGTGCTCCACTTTTCTCAGTTTCAAAACACAATCAGTGAAACATACAATCAGGATATTTTAAGATATTCTTCTCGAACACTGCACTGGGCTGATCCTGAATTACTTACACTTTTGCCAATGGCAACACAGGAGCACTAATAGGAAATGTGGGTTTTCAAGATATTCTTAGCTCCACAAAGGCTTTTTGTCGAATTTATCCCAGATTGACAGACTCCAGAGGGATTTTCACATTCAGTGAAACTATACCTGAAACTATAACCCACTATCATTCCTTCAGTATGAGACCGGAGTTAACACAGAAAATGGTGTGAAGTTCATACACATTTGATCAGTTGCCTACGCCTCACTGAGGATCACAGAATGGAAATTTAACATTCAATCTCTTCTACACACCCAGATAATAATAGACAGTGGTTTTATGTCTAAATACTCTTTTCACATTTTTTAGTCATAATTTTTAAAGGCAATAAGAAATTAATTTTGCCATTTAGATTTGTTAAGATGTAGGTTTGTTGTCATTGTTAAGACTACTTTCTTTTTAATTCAGTGTACTGTATTCGGGTTATATCTTGTGTTCTAACTTCACGTAGACTGGTGGCACCTTCCAAACCTAAATCGGTACAAAATCATTGTTGCTTGTCACTCCACTGTTTTGCAGTTGTGTGGATAGTGTGGATGTGATTTAGATTGAGTTTTTTCATGAGATGGTTCTATTTCTAGAAATCCTAAAGACTTTTAGAGCATCTATCAGCTTTTTTGGCATCTCTTTCCTTTTCTCCAGCCATGACCACAACAGCCGAAGGCCAAGGTGTGCTGCCAGATCTTCTGGCTTCCTATGTTTGGAATTTTGACCAGGAGAACTAATTGCACATTTATATCAGCAGGTTCGTTGTACTGTACTGGAGGTAACTATATGACTTTCCCTCATCAGTCCTCATCAACTTTTCTTGGTTCCACTACTACTTAGATATGTTGACTGTGTTACATGCAACGATAAGCTAGATCTTTATTCATCCTGAGAGAAATTGTTGTGCAGCAGTTGAAGTACAAAGTAATGTCCTTCGAGCTAGCTTCAACATTGTCATGTACCACCATGTTTTGAATTGAACATGGTCGCCAAAGACTCAATGCATTGAATGATTAACCTGATATAATATTGAATGAATAGATGAATAAAAGTTTTATGGACAGTAAATTGTGATCATTTCCTTTAGTTATAAATAAGCTGTGTCAAACAGCATTTCTGTAAGTATTTGAAACTATTGTCCTCATTAATTGCATTACAGTACAGGCATGAATGAGAAATGTTTTGTAGAGCAGTGAGTGCCTACACACAACCTCACAACATCATGGTATTGACCTTGCTGATGGATATGTCTGGTAATGATGTGACAGGTTGTATGGAAACATTACATTTATTGCATAAAAGTAACACGTTTTGACCCGAGTCTCAAGGAGCAGGGGGTGTTCTTAAGGCATTCATATTTTGGCCTTTGCAAATTATGAATAGCTGTCAAATTCTTTGCTTTAAGAGTTGATGCATTATTGCTTTGAATTAACAGAAACCATGGAAACAGCAATATGCTGTCATGAAGTCAAAGAGCACAGCTCTTAGAATACTTCCCAATAATTGGCTTGATACTTGAACATTATAACAGATCTCTCCAAAGAACAGAGATCAGCCACAAGCAAATTTCTCCTGGAACCAACACACTGTAGTTTGGTTTCATTATTCACTGTACCATTCTTTTCTTACCTTCACGTTTCATTATTTGTATGCAGAGCTCTGAAAGTGTCAGTTATTGAACATGTAGAGCTGTGAATATTGGTCAGACTGCTAAATTGCATTAAAATTAAATTTACTTTTAGTGAACCTCTATAGTTGAAAGGGACGGATATGCAGAATAAAGTATCCAGACAGCTAGATTATATCAAACAAGCATAGAGTTGAAAGGTCATTCAGAATACGGAGGATGAGAAAAATACAACTGTGTTTGCCCCATGCCCTCCCTCACATACACATACTTTATATAGCATTCATGAAAGTGATTGGTGTGGGAGACTTTGAAGGCAAATGTAGTTAAGTTGATAAATTGTTTCATCAGTGCTAACATTTAATGAAAAACAGCAGATTGGGGCTGTTTGAAAGTGACAAAGATGACATGAAACCACAAACATAAAGCCACTTTTAAGTGATAACTTTTTTCACTTCAAATTGACAGAATCTGTATCTAATGTCAGTGTAATTCATGCAAATTATTTTTTTTTTTAAGTACGGTATGATTTCTAAATTTATACACCACATTGAGTTAAGTGTAGCGACAGTGGGTCAGCTGGGCACTGGGTTGTACAGAACGATACAGCATTACATTAATCACAACATGCCTCTCTGAATTTAGAAGCGAGCAGTCAACCTTTTCATTTACTACCAAAACAATTCATTTTATATATGATATTAATCAGGACTTTAAGGTCCTGTCTTAGAAAATGTAGTGGTCTTATGAAAATATGATGCACATACAGTGTAAATGTAGTGTATTTCTTGCACAGAGAAGGACAAATAATGGATCATTACCCATCGCTTTTCATTACAACACAATTTTTTGGTGTGATGTTGCTATTTTGTATGAATTTGTATTTGATCATCACTTTTGAATAAACTAATAGAGTCACTTTATGGGCGTGTCTTTTCCTGGTACAGTTTTTGAATGTTTAAATAAAGGCTTTGAGCTCTAAAACAATCCCTTGAATGCTTAGTCAGAAACACACAGTCTGTGATGCGTTTCTTTCTGTTTTTGATTACACATTTAGAAAAAGCAGCATTTTAATCTTCTTAGTGTGAATACAAGTCTGCTGTCTTAGCAGATGAAATACTGCAACAAAGTTTGGGCATGAGAGGGAGACTACACAAGTCCAAGCAACATTTTAAACTGCTAATTAATCATTTTTTGACATTGCATTCAGTCTCTAAGCTAATTCTTTATTACTTGTTTTTTTTCTTTGTTATATTATCCTTTAATTTACACTTATTTCCCCTGCCTGTACCAAATACTATCCCCGTAAGAGCTGCAGAGTCTGCAGCTTTCATCTCCTCTGATTAAGTCTACAGACTATAGTGCCTTATAGACACTTCCAGCAATATTTTGTTCAAAGTTATTCAAGAAATTAGTTTTATTTTTGTTTTATATGTATATATAATTATAGAACTATAAGCAAGCAATTTAAGTTATATTAAAAAGAGCCCTTTTCAATGTAATATATCAAAACTGATGGAAGATGTTTTTAAAGTGTTGCATTAAAGCTAACCAATCCTATTCTTTCCCCCTTTGTGCTAGAAGAGCACCTACACTGTAAGAGGAGTAGACCCCGTCATTGTGTGGTGTTCAAATTCTTCTTCATGTTACGTTATAATCAAATCAAGCATGTATTTCCTTTGCCATATCCTTAAGGATACTGGCAGGAAGGATTTATTTTTATAATCTCTCTGTAAGTGATCATGTTACACCTTTCCTTCCATCTTTCCTCCATCAGAAACTTTAAAGCTAAACCGATTTACCTGGAAGTGCCCTACGTTTTTTACAATACATTTACAGTAATGCACTTTCCAGTGAGTTTTCTTTCATTCATCTGTCACTGTCAAGGGGATTTTGTCACTTGAACAGAAATAAAAAAATAAATAAAAAAGACTTGCTCGAGGATTGCTTCCCAAATTACAGTAGAAATATTTTCAGAAAAGGAGGCTGAACTGTTGAGGACTCTGGAAGCAAAACCTCTGGAAGTCCTGATGACTAAAACTTTTGGTGGAGTTTTTAATTAACACCCCAATCCTGACTTTTTTTTCTTACCTTACGCTGGTCACTCACATAGTGCTTCAGGAAAATGTAGTTCCTTATTGGTTTGTTTGTGGAACTATCTTACAGTGAGAAAGTGAGAGACCTTGAACACGCAGCAAGGAAAAACATCTTTTTCTTCTTTTTGTTATAAATGTGTGCTGGAAAATGGATCCCATAAATGGTGAGTAGGTCATAAAAGCTGATCTTTCAACAGTTGTTACGTTATTCCTAAAACCAGGGTGCTTAAGTGCTTAACCCTGACTTGGTTTGTCTGAAAAGCTGCACAGTAGCAGCCTTATAGGCCTATCGGTGTTCATCAGTTGTGTGATTGGCCTGTATTCACAAGAGATTACAGTGGGATGCCTGAAATTTTCACTCAAGCTCTATTAAGAATGACAAGAATGTTTGATACTGTAGGTCTACATGTGGGGATCTGAGGTAAAAAATACTACTACTAATAATAATTTGTATATTCTTAGTATAATATTCTTCTTTTATACTTTTCTAGACGTATGCTTCTCTATCTCTTGAAGATGGGGTAGACAGATTGATAATCAGATTACATGCCTTCATAATTGTGCCCTGGTCTGATGAAATGTGCTTTTTGGATAGAATTATTTAACTTAAATATTAGTACCCATCACCTCATAGCTGCTGTATGCAGTATGTGCCAGAGTAATCAAAGAGCTTTAGACACAGAGAAAGACAAAGCCCACATTCTTCAGACCTGCTGCACAGAGCAGCACAGAAAATACAATTTACCTGCTCACACCCAGATTGCAAACAATGACAGTGTCATTATTTCACAAACTTGTGATTGTCACTTGTAAATCGCAATTAAACCTGCGAGTTGCACAGGGCTCTTGTATGCGCACGCATGGGTCGCAGGTATGGCATTTGTTTTGATTAGTGAAATGTGTCAAAATAGTGTGAGATGAAATTATCTCATGCTGCAAATCACAGCACAGGCCCCTTGATTGACAGCTGAATAGCAACAGAGTTTGGCTCCAATGACACACGGTACTGGTGACACTGGAGAGAAGGCGGAGATAGAATGGAGTTTTACCAGCTGACGCTCAGCAGATTGTCTATTATCAGCTGATATTACCTTGTTACACACATAACGGTATTAGGATCCTTGTCAAAAATGTTTAATTATGTTATAAAAACTAACATTGTCCCATATATATGGATCTATAGTTAATTTGAAATAAATATTTATAGATATTAATAACTGTATCTGCCTTATAAACTCAGTCATGCTTTGCTCAATCTATTACATTTCTGATTTGTTTACAAAAGCAGTCTAAAGACGTGTGGACACCCATTGCTTTCAGACATAAATTATGTTTCCAAATCTAGCAACGCGAAAAAAGACTTCTCTGGTCGTTTTCCGATATACTCTGTGTGTACTCTATGCTGACAGTCTAAGATCTAAACCAGCTCATATTCAACACTATATTGAGGGTCACAGAAAAAGCTCCAAGCAATATCCGTGTTCATATGCTTATTATTGCCACTGCTTTGAGTTTCAAGAGGGTGCTTATGCTTATCAAAGAGTGAATTATCAAGCATGACATAAACAGGCATAATTAAACCATCAATCAAGTAAATTAGTTATGGATTATCTCTCTGTAATTGACCCTTTTGTATTACGGGTTCAAAGTGAAACTTAGCTGAAGGTTTTAAAAGTGGGCTGGGAAGCAGTGATTTATGTTTTCCTTCCTGCCTCTTATTAATATAGTGAGGGTATCCATTTGTATTTGCTCATCAGATTCTAGCAATTACAATCTCTCCAGGCTATGCAGCTGTTTATTTTGTCCCCGCTGTATTGGTGATGACGGATCCACTCGAACTGTGTCCGAAGACTTGCAGAATTGTACAGGAAAGAGAATGCATGTACAGTGGCTTTTTAAAAATAAATTATTTGATGATGAAATGTGGCAGGATTTGAGTTTAAGTGATGAATCATAGGCTAATACTCAAAGGCAAAACTGGGCTATGAACGGTCTATGCCAATATGGCACTTACAGCACCCAGGAATGCTTTTTGGCTGGGCTTCTCTGAGATCCCTAAATGAACTTGACGTACTGTATCAGAGGAGATAACAACAAAAGAGCTGCCAATGTGCGGAGGTGATTTGCATTGAGGCACTGCTGGGCCTTCTGCTTTACCTGAGTGAGCTTTGAGACAGGTTTCCAGACACTCTTTGGTAAAGCAAGCAGCAAGCTGGTGATTGTGATGTCTTGAGATGTTTACTGCAGTAGCTGAGCAAGAGGAGGAGGGGCAGCCGTGTGTCTCATCCTCTGTGTAGCCCCACGAGTGACTGTGACTGAGCTTGAAAAAACACTTGACCAGAAAGTGGAATGAGTTGAGTGCAGTGTTTCTAGGTGTAGTGGTTGTTGGGTTTACTGTATGCATGTATGTCTGCTTGATTCATACTGCTTCAATAAAACACACATGCAGTATATATGACATGATCCATAGACTTCTGAAGGAAATTTTAAAGCATCAAATTGGTGGGTTTCCACTTCTCAAATATAAGAATTTGAATATATTTGACTGCTGGTCGAACAAAACAAACAAGATGTCATGTTGCTCTGTGGTTGGGCAAAACATTTATTAATCAATTGATCAGAATCAAATATTCTGTATGTTTTAAAGGACCAGTGTGTAGGATTTAGTTGCATAGTGCCGTAGTTGCTAATTGCAAGCAGCTCACCTCACCTTGCTTCATTCTCCGCTTCTTAGTGTTATGGAGAAACTATAGTAGCAGTCGCAAGAGTGTGAAACATTTCTTATTCTTACTTTGTGTTTATACAATAATGAAAACATAGTTATGCATTTGGCCATATTCTGTAAATAGAGGCACTTAAATCTTACACACTGGGCTTTTAATGCCTCAAATTGTATTTACTATACTGTAGCTCAATGTCATTTTATCGGGGAGCAAAAGAAATCAAAATTTGTTCAACAGAGGTCAGAGATACAACTGAGTGTAATAACGAGATGTCTGTCAGTCAAGCAAACATCTCCTCGCACATACCAGTCTTCTGAACAGAAAAGACACGTTAGAAGATGTGCCATTAGCTATTCGGAGCCTAACGTCTGCAAAAAAAACAAAACAAAACTGAAAAAACAACAGTTGACTTTGTATTTCTAGAGAGAAGCTGGAGGTTTTCCCATTCACTTCAAAACAGTTTTATTCAGAGCCAGCATCTAGCAGCCATCAGGGAGCTGCATCTTAAGGCACTTCCACATTAATTTCAGCTATGGTTGTTGGCGCTCTAGGCTCAATACGGCATCTGTGGACCTTGGCATTTCTTTTTGTCCTTTCACAATTACTGAAAGCTTCCAAAGTTTGGAGTTGAAAAGTTCAGACTGTGCAAGACTTTTGACTAAATTTTGTCATTTTTGTTTTAATCTCTGTTTTTTAGTTGCATTTACCAAGCCCACTCTGCTATATTTGTTTTCACATGAACCCAGATTTAGACTTTTTGTTGAAGTACTGTTGTATGAACCCACAGTAACACACATAAGACAACCGATTCTCGTTGCAGAGAAAAGTAGTCACCCTTATGGTTGTTAGGGATTGCACTTGAAGATTTTTCCTCTGTATTAGTATGTGGCTTCTTGCTGTTAATTGTGTTAGAAAAAATATCTACAAATCATATCTAAGCATAACAGCAGACAGTAGCAGCAGGAGCTAAATAAGAAGTAGCGCAAGGCTGCTCTGACAATGGCTTCTGTTGTTTTTTACACAATAGGCATCTCAGTGGTTGAAAATGTCAATGTCTTAATTAATTTCATTTATTCTGCTTGTCATCTCTTTATTAATGTATCCAGAAAGTAAACTAGTCTTCCATCAAATCAGAACTTTCCAGCCGTGTGACCTCTAACAGACACGATCATGCACTTTTTATGAGTCACTGACATTCAAAACTAAATGACATGAAGATAAAACAAGATATTTGTTTGTTTGTCATGATGCATCTGTTTTAGAAAAGTGATTCCACACATAGATCAGAACTTATGCCTACACATCTGTTAGGACTTACTTAGAATTATATTAACTTCAGATAAAACCACATAAAGACAAGAAAGTCTGGTGACACATCAGGAACAAGAGCACAAAACTTACTTAGATTAAAAAGTGCTAATATCACAGTGTGACCTATTTTCCATTTTTACCACTGCATTCACTATAGCATGAGGTAATTGTGGAACACAGGACAGCACCAGTGTCTTCAGTATTGGATCACCACTGTCCTGTGTTCCAGTTGTCAGAGTAGTGTGGTGGGTGTGTGTGCGTGTGTGTAGGAGCCTGCAGGGAAGGCCCATGCTGCGGATATCTGTCACTCACATTTTCCAAAGAGCTTATCACAGAGGGAACATTTTTTGCTTCACCAGTTATTTGAATTGAGATTTTTTTCTTCCTGTATGTGTGCGTAATACAGATTCTTACAGAATGAAATTACAGTATAAAGTTTCACATTAACACTGCCAGAGATATTAAATACCAGATGTGATGT
>CP136887.1:25966733-26054233 GCA_033000465.1 Sciaenops ocellatus
TATGCACTGGCAAACCCCATACTAATTCCTTCAGTAAGATATTCAGCTGGTGCCCTTTTTAACAGCCTAAAGTTTCCTGACCAAGTTCACGTTAATAACCAATCGGCCCCAGAGTCCGGCGCTGTGTTGTTGCCTGGAATTTATTTGTCCTCCCATAAATTATTCAGTATTTTGCATCGACTAACTGCCATACCTTTAAGGTTGCGGATCCAAGACCTTGGCACACCTTGCATGTTAATATGGCCAGACTCACAAGGTGAAAGACACTCCCAAAATGACCATGGCTTTTGTAGAGTTATCCTGAGAGCCAGAAGTTTTGTCTTCCTTATGGTTTGTCAACGAGATCTGTACATCACGCTCTAAGCCTGTTGCTGTCTGAGCAGCTAAGTAACAGCTTGTTGGGCAGAATGTCAGATTATTGCACTGTGGAAGGCTCCTTTGTTGTCAGGCCAACATAGTGTGAGGTATCATGGCCTGTCACCATCAGGATGTCAATGCAGATCCTCAGTCCATCTGTCTTTACACATCTACTGTGAGGGCACATCCCATCCCTTCTGACACTCAATGCAATTACAAGCGCCTGGCTGAGGCATGGCAGCCCGCGGCCTAGATAAAACAAGCTCTCAGTGAACCATATTGCTTACATTCGATCTCTCTCCTAGTCAGGAAATTAAGTTGAACCCGTGCATGGCAGTTGTCATGTTGTTGTGGGCACCCCAGATAACCATCATCTAAACTTTTTTTCAAAGGTACAAGGCCTACTATTGTTTGTCCAGAGAACCAACACAAAGTGTTGTGCTAGAGAAAGAGGTACACTTGAAATTATTTACTGGGACTATATAGTTGTGCAGTGTGATTTTTCACGGTTAAAATCAGAAACATGTATGCTACTTAAGTTTCTATTTAAGTTTTACTAATATATTAGTGCCCATGACCGCTATATAAAGCTAATAAAAGTAACTGTTAGCCCTGGGTCTCTTTTGTCCTTTGTTTTAAGAATCAGTACACAGGACGTACAGACACATTTAAAGGACCAGTGTGTAGGATTTAGTGGCAATTAGCAGTGTTGCGGAACAGCCTCTCTTCACCCTTTGCTTTCTAGTGTGAAGGGGAAACTACGGTGGCTGTGAAAATGCCTTATCTAGAGCCAGTGTTTAGTTTGTGTGTTCTGGGCTACTCTGGAAACATGGCAGTTCAATATATGATATGCATTTTTATTATTATATTAAATTAATAATAAATATTGAGAATATTATTCTCAGGTCATTATACACTAATGAAACATAAACATAGATATGCATATCATGTTCCATTTCTGCTATTTCTGTAAATAGAGCCGTCTAAATCTTACACATGATGGCAAATAATCATGACACCATTAAGGTGGTACTATTGGACAAAAATAGCATAAACAGAGTCTGAAAGTTTCTATACATTGTAAACAGTCATTCGAGGCAATTTCAATATTATTCTAATACCAAACAAATACGTGTTTGTATTTATATAAATCATTTCATTATGTTGTTGTTTGGAGAATGCAATCAAAGTATTGGCTACAAAATCCTACTCTCTCTGTCATGCACACGAAACGTTTTCCCATAGGCTGAGAAAATAAACAGTTTAGTCGACATCTTAACTGTCAGTCAGACGCAACTCATCTGTTCACTGTTTATTATTTCTAAAGTCAAGGTAAGATGTGGTGAGATAATGCGTACTTAAAATAAACCCGTTCTAGTGGTCACCCTTACAACTTTGAGCTGAAACGCAGAATGAACTTCCTGTCCACCTCACTTTAGATCCTCTAGACTTGACCTGTTAGTTTAAACTAAGAAATCAAATTGAATCGTTGGGAGCAATTTTTACTCCAAACAGCAGCTGTGAGCATCCTATTGAGAGAAAGCTGGACACTACAGCTAAAATATTCCTCTTTTACCATCTCCACTCCCACCTGCCACTAAAAAGAAATATTCTAGGTCAGAGTAATGTGCCGTTTACTGGGGTCATGTAAGATAACAGGTAATGAAGACCTTCAAACCTTCAAAAATTGAAAATGGCTATCTCCTGCTGCCACCTGGGGCTACCAGAGTGCAAAGTTTCCTACTGCAGGTCTTAAGTGATGTAAAGACCTACTGATCAGCAGGTAATAAGTGCTTCGGATAAGTATTTGCACCTAAGCCTAAGCTGTGAACGTATGCTGGTGATTGAATAACTGTGCTCATATGTATGTGCTGTAGTTGCGGATGTGCTACGGGAAGGTGAGGCGATAATCAGGACTGTAAGGAAATCACGCCCACTTTTAGGTGTGACTGCAGTAACTCAAGTTGCTTTAAATAGAAAACATACAGCACACACAATGACAACTACAACAACTTTGGTCATAAGCAATGTTAGTGGTAGTTTGTGGAGATCTTATTTATTTTGCAACATTTTTAATATTCTTTATGTTAAAACAATAATGTGGGTGCCTGTGCCCGAAGAAGCCTTGTTCCTTCATTCTAAACCTGCCCGCCTTCTACTGGTGGCAAGAGTCTCTTCAAAACTCTTGAAAAGACTTTCTGCATGTAAAACGTAAAACATATAACATCCCAGAGGGTTTTTATTTGAAATACCTGCCTGACACTAGGTTCTCAGAACAGTAAATGTAAAAAAAAAAAAAAGTTTATCTGTATAGTATGCGTCAGGGTTGTTTTAGATCCTTGAGCACAGAGAATGGTCAAACAGAAATGTGTTCCTGTGTAAATGTTATGGATTATTACTTTAGACTGTTGAAGTCCCTCAATGAATGTAAGCGAATCCTTCTGTCTGAAGCACAGAATCACTTTACAGAACCCATCGGTCTGAATAATAAAAATAATAAAAGTATCCATTATTGCAGGTAGCTGTGTTAAATGCATCTGGAAAAGGAATCTTCTAACTTTGAGAGCAAAACTGGTGAAAGAGTACCCGTCTGACCACTAGCAGTCTCAATGTGCTGACATCAGCCATGTCACTTCTTAAACTGCCTTTTAGCTTAGGTACAGTAGTGCTGATGTGGTGGCTGCGAGCAGACCAAAATCTACTCATCTAAATTTATTCAGGCATGGATTTCTGACCACACATGCTCACCTCCAGTCACTCCATACCTCAGATTCAAAACACAACCACACTTGGGAGCTGCCCAGTACAACTGCAGTCTTATACTACTGATCACTGAGCAGCTTCTCTGGGGCAGCTGAAGGTTACGTGCCTTGCTTAAGGGCAGCTTCAAGGTATCATTAAGTAGATTTTCCCAAATGATACATGCATTTTAACCAGTGACCCTCTATCTACAAGTCTGCATTAGTTTACTGCTGTCTCCGTAAACCTAAAGGATTATATTTTAGCTTTTTTTAGTGCATAAGTACATTATGCAGCTTAATGAATCTGAAAGTTTTAAAGCTCTGTTTGATCAACCTGAGACCCTTTTGAAAATGTTTGTTCTGAACTGTAGCGAAATTGTGCAGTTGTACATTGTGATGAACAGAAGAGATGAAGTCTATAGCTAAGGCCTGATTCAGGCCAGATTCATAGCAGTTGTATTCATCACTAATAAACAGACCCAGACCATGTCTTAGTCTGAATATGGCATAAGGCCGACTAGTTTGCAATAATAGGTCATAAACCAAAGTATTAGGCTTTTCATCTATTTATTACAGTTCCTCTTGAAGGGAATATCTATTTGAAATTTCAATAGTTACACCATTTTACTAACATTTCAACCTCATGGTGGCAGTAGGGGAAAAGCCAGGGATCACCAAAGTATGGTTTCATCTGAACACTTTTACCTTGTATATCTGAAATAATTTCATGGTAATACATTCAACTTTGAAAGAGAAATTTCATACCCATCCATCCATTTTCTTCCACTTATCTGGGATCGGGTCGTGGTGGCAGCAGGTTCAGCATGGTATTCCAACAGCAATGTTTTTCAGCTCCTCCTGGGGCATCCTGAGGCCTTCTCCAGCCAGATGGGATATGTAAATTCTGGGTCTGCCCCAGGTTCTCCTTCTAGTCGGACGTGCCCGGAAAGCCTCCAAAGGTGCCTAGGAGGTATCATAATCAGATACCTGAACCACCTCAGCTGGTTCCTTTCAACCTGAAGCAGCAGTGGTTCTACTCAGAGAGCTCCCTGTCGTATCATCCTATCTCTAAGGCTGAGCCCAGCCAACCTATGGAGGAAACTCATTTCAGCCAATTGTATCCACAATCTCTCAGTTCATTTGAGTCAGTACTAGCTTGAGGCCATAGATAAAGGTTGGAGCGCAGATTGACTGGTAAATCGAAAGCTTTACCATCACAGATCCTACATGAGTCGGCTGAGAAGGAGCTGCAGCACCCCTCATGGAAAATGGACCCTGGAGCAGGACTTGGTCACATCTGGTCACCAGGCCTTGACCCATGGGGCTCCGCCGGGCACAGCTCGAAAGAACATCATGATGCCACCGCCATATGGGCCCTCCACCCCTCCAGGGATAAACACTGGGATTAGGTGTTTTGCAAGCTGGGTAGCATGGGAAGGTGGGGACCTAGGCCTGCTGACTCCTGGCATCCCAGACTGGTCCTAGGGACATGGAAATTTTACACAAAAACAAAAACGTTTACCTCATGATGGCACTACAGGCCGGCATGTTATCATCCTGCTTTTGTTTCCCCACTGAAATATCCTGCACTTGTTTGTTTATGGTCTAGTGTCATCAAAAGCACAAGGCCGTCACTTTTTTTTTTAAAGCTTTAAAGGGTCAATCCACCCAAATTATATAAAGATTTCCACTTATCCTTAGTGGTGCTGGAATTGGGCTTAAAGCCCTGAGGTTTTGAGATATGCATCTTTTAGGCTTGTGCTGCTAAAGCATTGGGAAACTTAACAGCACTAGTCTTTCCAGAAACTATACAATTCTGGTTATTCTGAATAATCCACAAATCTCAACAAGACTAGTTAAAATTTGTTATTTCTCCACAAATAGTCCTTTAGACTATTTAGTCCAAATAGTCTTTACATTGTTCGGTGTATACAGGACATTGTTTTAGGACAGGCAGAAAATTACTTTCACCTCGACTACATTGGGGTGGCAGCAGAGGTTTCACAAACCGGTGTCTTGAAACCTCTGCACATAATGTAGAAACAATCTGCATGGTTGGATATTGTTAGCTGTATGTCAGAAAATATGCTGTTTTTTTGTTTTTGTTTGTTTGTTTTTTGGAATAAGGGTGAGTTGACCCTAAAATACTTTTACAGATTCATCACTTACTTGAGGCCTTGGTGTACAGAACATCCAGTTCACAATCCACATATCTATGTTTGCTCACCTCGACATGCCCTGCCAGCTCATTAAATGTGCTAAACAAGATAACTACCAAAATTTGCAAATAATCTCCATGTGGCACAAGAACTCTACTCTTACCCGGATAAAACGAAGTGTCAGAGGAAGCAAGAGCAAGGGATTATCAATTCAATCTGATCTCCACGCTCAGTCATTATAGCAATATGTGGTGTGTGCATCCTCCTGCACAGTGCTTTGTAAGAATCACTTAAATCCAGGAAGATAATAATTCTTTGCCAGTTTGGGCGTAGAGGCTCTTATTATAAAAGATGATTATCCAGTAATACACAACATTTTCAGCAATTAAGAACATTGCAGCTGCTGTAGGGAAGCTGGGATCTGCTGGTTTGACAGAGCAGACCAGACAGTTGAATTTGACATTTATACATCAAGATTTAAGAACAATTCAGAGAACTTGAGAAACTAACTACTCTTTACAAGTATTCAACAAGTTCAGCACTCATCTAAACATACTTTGCAAGGTTAAAGGCTTGATGGATTCAAACTCAGACAAATGGCTCTTTTTATTTTGCTCAGCTGTGAGTTTGTCTCCATTATGCAGCATTGGCTTTGAGCTCTGGAGTTTTTGCAGACAAGTGCTGAAGGTTGCTTAAGCAAAATCCCTTCCATATTCAAGTGAAGGACAGTTTTTGAACAAACTAGACAGGTAATTATGTATTATTTCCACTAACAATTATGTGTCTTTGAGGCAAACTGAACTCCAGACATACAGGGGCTGACTTAGCTCTTAAGTGTTAATTAGGCTTCCAGTATCAGGATACTGTGAACTCTTAATGGGTCTCCGAGCAGAGAGAATACGCCTAGTCTTTCTCTATCAATATGCTCCTGCAGTGTAAGGTTTTCTGATTGCAAGTAGTAAACATTATTGTAATTAATCAGAATTTTTATTATACTATAAATCATCCAGGCTGAAAATGTTCATGTTTTCATGCAGGAGATACTCAGAAGTCTGAGTACTCATTTGGGCTGCTAAAAGTAAGAGGGAGAGGGAAAGGTATTTTTTACTTTAGTTACCAAGACAGAAAAGTCTTTTTTTTTTTATCACATTAAGTTATTTTTGCAGCTGAAAAGGAATGAAGAACGATTATGGAGAAAATGTTCAAAACTAACTGATGGTGTAAACCAGTTGAAGAGTAGTTATATGTCAAGAGTAAATATTTATCATATTTCCCTATGTGGTGTACAAAATAAAGAACAGCACATAAACATACAGAGCAGCTAGCTGGGATGCTATGGATCAGAAAGTTAACAATATTAATTTTCTATGCTGGTATCCTCATCCTTTCTAATATTTCTTGCCAAGCTTGATATTTTTTACTTAAATAGGTCAAATTTAAGAGATGCCTGTTGGGACATATACCATTTTATCTACAGTAAAACTGTTGCAACTTAATTTGGGGTTAAAGTTCAATTTGATTAAACTTTGGTTGCACAACTGGTTCATGCAACAGCCTCGACAGTACAGCCATTCTACCCATTGGAAATAATGGTCTTGTTCTGGACAATATCAAACTTGTTTTTGCTTTTTGTATGAGTTAGAGTGAGGGATGTTGCTGGAACAATTTACTGGATTTTTTTACATAGTAAAAAGTAGCAGGTGGAATTTGTCCCATCCGATGTGTGTAGTGACAGTCAATATAAATTACACTGTGCTGAAAATAAATAGCATTTTATTAGGGCTGCACAATAAATCACAATACATTATCATCAAATATTAAAAGGGAGTTGTTCAATGAGTGCAAATGCACTTGCAAATCCTGTTACAGCCTCTAAACTGTTCCCACACTCATAGTGTACTGTACATAGTCACAGTGGGAATACCACTGCACTTCCTGTCATCAAAAGTCTGCTGTGTTGACATGTTGCGTTAGTCTGAAATAATTTAAGTATGAATTGTTATATAGCTTAGAAGTAGTTTCATCAATTAAAATATTTTTATTTTTTTGTTTCATATTATTATCAGTGTCAGGCAGATGGTATCAGATTGAATAATAGCATGTCAGAATTATGTTTAATTTAAATAAGTTTTAATTTTTATTTCAGAAGTAAAGCTTTTAATATATTGTCTGAGGCAAATAAACATTGTGTATGGAGTGCTGTTTGTCTGAGCTCGAAACTCAGGTGAGCTTTCTAGACATTTATGCTTAAACCAACGCTACTGTGCAATTAGGTCTCATTAGCATTTTGATTTGATGTAAATTGTATTATTTTTATAGCTTCCTGTGCATTATACATATCATAATGTAATCAGAATAACTTCACTTTAGTGGTAATGTTGACTGACAGCATTAAATTAAAAAGAAAAGTTACACTATATGTCTCTTAAGACACCAGCGGGGCAATAAACATTAAATAGAAGACTGCCATCTTAAGTACAAATGCAGTCAAAGTCTTAATTTCCGGTTGACTTTGAACTGAGTGAATAGAGACCCAGATTAAAATGCATACATAAGGCCACAACAGGATAGATTCTAGATAATGTCCTATGTGTTGGCATGCTCTTCAATTTTTACAGAGATATAACAAAAAAAAGCTGTGCTAAAATAAAACAGGGTGAAAAATAAAATAAGTGGGAAAGGCAAAGTTTCAGTGATGAAAGAGGATGTCAAAATGTAGCTTGAAATAACAAAATACACATACTATAGATATGTTGAAACTGCTCACATAAGCATTTTCTGCCCCACTTTAAACAAACCACCACAACAAAACCATCTAATGTGCTTTCTCTGAATGTACAGTGTAGACTGTAAAAGGCAGGTTGGATGCATGTCAAGTAATTATATGGTAGAGGAGGAACTGGCAACTGGCTGTAATTACAGAAGAAATATGACTTCATTTTTTTTCAGACATTAGGAGGTATTTCTAAGTTCTGTGCCGTGATGTGAAAAAAGGTTCTCCGACATGTTTGTGATTATACAAAATTTTGGATATACGCTCTCGAGGCTGCAAAGTTTCAGCTTGTGTGGAATTTTTTGCAAACTTTTCACATTGCTCTTTAATATTAAACAGTGATGTGTATTGGGAGTTTCAACAATTTCAAATGAAACAGTCCCTCAGCAGCAGGGAGTTGCAAAATAACCGCAAACTTATTTGAATATTTTGCTGTAAGAAAATATAGCACTGTCTGAAATAATCGGGATATGCATCAGTGGTTACATATGCATAGGCAAATAATGTTAAAGGAGGTCCTGAAGATCAATCTTTAATGCATGTGACTGTAAACAGTTCCCAGAGAAGAAAATCCATTGTTATTCTGAATGCACAAACTGTTGAAGTTTACACATTGAAGCCTCGTCTCTCGACTTATAATTCCCCTGTTCAGCTATCAGATAATTGCTTAGTAAAGTAGATGCTAATAAACAAGATTTTTTTTTTCTTCAATTCGTCATGCTTCCTTCTGGTCAAAGTCAACTGAACTGTCAGGAACCTATGAGCTCATTTCCATATTGTTTGCAGTTGTATAATGATTCAAAATTAGCTTCTAATTAAATCTGAGGAATTCACACTTGAGTGCAGACAGTGTGTGTGTCTGTATGTGCACACGTCTGCGTGTGTGTGTGTGTGTTTAGTAACTGCATCCACTAAAAATCATTTAGAAGTTCTTCACAGAGGAGGCAGAAAATAATGGGTGATACACTCAAGCAAAACACATCATCAAGGATCAAGTTTACTTTGACTGAAGGTAAATGTTGTTTATGTCAGGTGCAAATTCAGTATGCACGAATAATACTACTTGGTTTGTCAGTTTCAGTTCAGTACCTGTGTCTGATTTTGATGATGTGACTACTTTAAATTTAGAGGTAGTTCAATGAAATGTCTGTCAATTTGGACAGTGGAATATGTCTTCTACATATTTGACAGCTCTGTTCTTTAATACGTTTGACACAAAGAAATTGTGTAACCTGGTTTTAGTTGTATCGATTCTGTTATGCATGTTTCTACACCCCTGGCATTTCAAATGGGGTTTTCCTCCACTTTGTCTTATCTGCCAACTACTCTGTGATGCCTGGCCTGAAAAATCACAAATTTATAAACGCTATATGTTGGCGCATGCTATCAATCAACAAACATGTAGGATGCAGCATAGAAAGTATAGCAGTCCTCTCCTTGAAGGTTTCTTTTGCAAACTCTAAATTACATTCATCACTATTCAACTATCGTCTTTTTTTTTTTTTTTGTTTTTGTTTTTACATGTGATCACTTCTTTATGTCTGCTAATT
Source organism: Sciaenops ocellatus (assembly GCA_033000465.1). Classification (NCBI taxonomy): domain Eukaryota; kingdom Metazoa; phylum Chordata; class Actinopteri; family Sciaenidae; genus Sciaenops; species Sciaenops ocellatus. Next base: position 25,976,314 of record CP136887.1, read on the forward strand.
GCACTCTAAACTTATCTAGGCAATTTGTTAATTTACTGCACCATGTAAGTGCATTCCTGTAAACTATTCAGCTACTTTGGCTATACGGAGGCAGATGGTTTCATTTGTATGTGGTCGTTAAACCACATGTCCTCCTCGCTGATCAGTTATTTGAATTTGCATTTAAATGTGTTTGACCTTGAGACTTTGCACACGCTGCCTCCTCTTTGTTGCTTCACACCTTTAATTGGCTAATTATTTTGGTTTTTGTGCTCTGCCTGCTTCATTATACTTTGTTTGTTTTTGCTTTCTCATGTGTTGCTGGCGAGAGGTGATTAGGCAGGAGATTTGTAAGTGTCGGATTTTCTCAGTAATTTTAGTTTTAAGGATTTAGTCCATTATCTTAAAATTTGGGCTGTGAAATTTGCGATAAAGCCACAGGTACAATTTTGCATGTCCTCTTGTAAAAAAGAAAAAAAAAAGTCAGGTTAGAAGATTAACATCATCTAAATTGATCAACTGACTGTAAGATCTGTAGTCTGGTCTGTCGGAAGAAAACAAATGTTCTGAACAGTCTTAGAAAGTCTGCACAGAGACCATAGAAGCCGAGTTTGTGCAGTAGACCCAGTGATCAGTACAAACACAGTACAGGTGGCAGGTAACAACGTGAGCCAAGACTCAAAATGCTGTGCGAAATTAAACAAATATTGGAGTGTTGTCGTTTGTGTTAACACAGGCTTTTGAAGCTTTGGAGGCTTTAGAGGCTCTCAGAGGCAGAGGTGCTTTACTTAATCATCAACAACATGATAATTTTAAGATTCTCTGACCTGTCAAGTGTTAGTCATAGTAATTGACAGTTACTGACACACACTCTATTCTTTTTGTGGTACAGTTCATCTGTAGCTGATGGATGAAGGCATGCATTAGATAGAATTGCACATGACAAATCCTGCAGGAGGAGCATACAATGAGAGAAGCTTTCCCAGTCTGCAGAAATCCAGAAAAAATGCCTCCTAACCATAAAGCTCAACATTACATCTTTCTGAGTAACAAAGATTAAGCCATTTTAGGGAAGAACAAAGGTAGAGCTGGTGCCTCTTGTTAATCTAAGGCACAGTGATGCTGCACTCAGTATCTCGATTTTGTTTGATAAAAACTACAGTTCTAGGTTTATAGGTAGTTTCCAGGTTTATATTTTGTGCTGGTAAACTGCCTGAGTTAAATATAAAGGGACTCACTGATGAAGGCTAACTGCACCCGTGAGTGAATGAATGGATGTTAACTTAGTTAAAAAACATTATGTTCTTCCAATCATATGTATATAAGACGAACAATCTGATTAAACAAAATATGTAATATATATCATTTCATTTAGTAGACGGAAACAAGTTCATACACCAACTAGCCCTGTGTGGAAAAAGTAATTGCCCCTTTAGTTATTCATTCAACCAATGAAAGACCAAATTTAGTTAAAAATTGGATTCAATTTAATTCCAGCCCTGCAGAAACTAAACATCACTTATATAAAACATTTCTAGCAATATGGAGTTGGCTAAAAGGTCTCAACAAACATCAAAGTATGCTACAATCAAAAGACATTCCAGAAGAGATGAGAAAGAAAGTTATCAGTCAGAAAAGGGTAACAAAGCCATTTCTAAAGCTCTGCAACTCCAGTGAACCAAGTGAGAGCCATTATCTCCAAATGGAGAAAACTTGGAACAGTGGCCTCCCAAAATTCCTCCAAGAGAACAACTCATCCAAGAAGTCACAAAAGAAGTGAGACAAAAAACACTTCTTACCAATGGGAGCATAAAGCAAAAGAGAAGAGAACGCTTCTGGCATAAAGCTAACAGCATTCCTACAATAACATACCAACAGTCAAACACAGTGGTGGTAGTGTCGTGTCAGTTACGTTTTCTCATGGGTTAACGTAACTTTGTGTTCACTTAGGTTATCTTTGTCTTATATTCTTTTCATCAATAATGTGTGACATAATAGAAGAAATCACAAAAAGGGGCAGTACTTTTAGATGACACTATAAATGATTAGCTTGTTGATGCATCTCTGTTTTCCGCAACAAATAACATTTTAATTTGACAGCACACACGGCTCTTCAGTCACCTTGGAAGCACTCTGGAACATTAGCATGCGGTGACGATCCCTGCAGCCTTATATGTTTAATGCCAAAAAGCTGTCGCATCACAATAACAGATTGTCATATTGCTCAACCATACACCTGGGCACAAACCATGGCCACAGTGTTTACATCCCAGTAAACCTATGACATTGATAGGCAAAATCTTGTTTGGCGAGGAGGTGCATAAGCAATCAGGTTCGTTTTAGGTAACATAAATATTCGAAGCAGATGGAAATTGGCCTCTTGAGAATCAGTGATGAAAGCTGTTGCAATGGCTAAATGCAGTTCAGGAGGATCTGGTCTCTGTCAGATATAGACACATGTCTCTCTTCATGCCCGTCATCATCATCTCTCTCTCTCTGTAGATAACATCTAAACACAGATTGCAGGTTTGAGTAGCTTTTCAAGCTTCTTGTTCGCTTTTATTGGAGCTAATTGCTTCTTGAAAGAAGGAAATACAAACTGGTTTGTTTGAATGCATTTACATGCGTGCAGTGTTCTGAATATTACCTCATACACTGTTTCATATTCCAGTCCAGGTGTTTGCTGGGATGTTCTGGAAAAAAGACAACACAATCCAGATAAGGTGCTTACATGCCATAGTTTTACAAGTAATGCAGACAAAAACTAACAGCTTTTGTATTCAAGGTTTACAAGAAAAAGGATAGAGGCTTATCCCTGCCACTGTAAACTGGATGTAGTCCTTTTTGGCAGCCGCAGTACAACACAGAACTCTTGCGTTGTACATGGGTCATACTTGACCATCAAAGAGATACCAGTATATAATATGCACATAAATATGTTCATTTAGAAATGAAAACCCTAATAAGCAACCTTTATGATGGCTGAAGGACGAATGTTAAAACCTTTCCCCATTATGTGATGCAAGCCTGGTAAAAAAATAACAAAATTTAAAATGTCAACGCACCTCTTCATCTTATTTCAGCTTTTATTAGACTTTTATTAGAAATCCATCTCCTGTAGGATGGCAATGTCAAGCTGCATGAAAAGTGCTCTTGATGTTTTGTTTTTTTTTTAGTTCGCTGTGCTTTGGGTTTATTATTTTGATTGTAAAGCACATTGTTCCTTTACCTTTTCAGGGCTTTATGCAATACAGGCAATATTTTATCATCAAGCTTAAGGATCCCTTTGATAGATTGGTAGATGCGTTCAGACTGAGCCTCTTCATCTTGTTTACTCTCAGTGCTTCTCGGTATTGAGATTGCGAGCAGGACCATCTGGTTGTGTGGAAACACTAACCGGCTTACTTTTCAGCAGTACAGGCAGATTCTAGGAGAAAATAATTGCAGCTTTCTGAAATTAGTTTTCACAGACAGCTGACTATTTTTCAATAGTCTCTGTTTTGGCTCTGAATTACACTAAAGTTTTAATTGATCTTTTTACATCTTGAAATCCAATATTTGAGGTGTAGGCCCTTACAAACTTATAATAAGTTCACAGTTAAGGTGCAGGCAGTAAAAGTAGCACAGACGAGGATGGCATTTAGTGGCTTTAATGGTGAGCTCCTCAGATGAGTAGTAGTGTGATCACACTAAGTTAAATAGAAGATGTTGGATATCAGATATAATTAGATTCATTGCTTGACTTAAAAGGTGTCTGAATTTTGATTCTGTTCAGCATTCATGATTGTTTTTTTAAATACTTATTCAGCGACATTAATCATTACAGCTACTGAGCCCTGGTGCTGTCATGTTTAATAATATCACAAGTAGTGAATTTCTCTCAAAACAGACATCAGATCACCAAATGTTCCACGCTTAGAACAAGCGCTGTAAAGAAATGCAATAACAAATGAATGATAGATGTGTAAGACAAAGACAACAGATAATTTTGTCACATTTTCATATTTCCATGGAGGCAATGCTCCGTTCCTCCTTCAGCAACATTACAATTCTGTCAGGATAAACATTATCTCCCTTCATCTTACTAATCTATGCACCATGATTTTGGATTTGTGTTGTAGTGTTGCAACAGTAGAAGGTGCAGGTCGTTTAACAGAACTAATGGAGAAGAGCATGACCCTATTCTCAGGGGGCTGTAAAGTCCCAAGATCAACAACATGAAAAAATAATGAGTTCAGCCTCTAAAAAGGCAACCGCAGCAGAGTAACATAATGATACAGGAAGCTGGGCCGTTGTGCATACTGGCTGCTCTTTATGGCCAGCGTCACTCCCCTGCATCTCGCTTCAGCTCTTTATTAAAATGACCGTGAATGATTAGCAGATGTACAGAGCAATATGATAATGTAACATGTCCTCTGATACACATGGATGGCCACAGCTTATGTGATCAGCTGGTTGGATGTACAACTGGATTGGTTTAACACAATTCAAACAACAATTCTTGTAACAGAAATCTGCTGATACATTTTATTGATTTTTGTGTTTTGATGTGAAGCTGTTGGGTAGCTTATAATAGTGTCAAGTCAGGATTTCAGCACCAGTTGTCATGGTTGTAATTTCCTCTGGGGACATGGGAGTTATGTCTCTAATGTTTTCCCCAAACTAGTTTTTACTGTGAACTCAGAACTTTAGATACAATCCATATACTCTGATCTTTGGTTTGCTCTTTTGAGCTTACAATAAAATCTTCATGGGCAGTGAAAGCACATTTTAATGCACAATGTCTGTTATAGAAATGCTGCCTCCTTTACTGGAATAGTGGGCTAAAACTGAATTGTGGTAATAACCTCTGGGGTCTGATTGGGCCACTGATAGGACCCCAGAGGGTTAATTTTAAACACCTATAAATTAAACTAAAAGATTTGGCAGTAAGTGTGTCGTATGGATCTGTGCAGCCAGGCACTGCTCACAATGATGATGAGACAGTATGATGACCAGTTTAATAACAAAATGTGTTTATCATTATAAAGAGTAATACATGGCACTTAAATGTGTTTTTCTCTAAGCAAATTAAATGTTTTGTCTGGTATTTTTGTCTGGTATCACGTTCTTTTTTGTTCTGGTATCTTAAGCATTATTGACCTTCGTGAGAGGATGAATGATAAGCTTGCAAATGCAAAGTCTTGATCAGAGTTGTAGAGCAATAAAGCAGTCACTTTTAACAGCCTTATTAGCCATATTACAAGTAGGATGGTAGGTTTTTAATAGTCTTGATTTTCTAGTTCTCCGTTTCTTATTACAGTAGCTTCCACTTAAAAATAGAAATCCAATAAGCAGTATAACTTTTTGTTTATTGCTTTAAATGTGAAGACTGAAAACAGCTTGACCAACAGAAGTGAATATAAATTCCTTTGTATTAATAATGTCAGAGGTTGATAGCTAGCCTCAGGTCCAAAAGTATGCTGAATAATAAATCCGTTGTAATAAAGTGAAATACTGCTTGAACAGAAGGCGTGTAAATTGTTCTCTCCTGCCATTTTTCTTTAAAAATTGTACCAAAGTGACTTTTATGTCAAATGGTTCAAAGAAAGAAATGCCCACCTCCATCCGCCCTTGAATTATTACCTGTTATGGTGGATATTTTTGCACAACGCGTGCATGTAATTGTATCCTCACAGCTTTGATGGATGAGACTCAAGAGTTAAAGTCTTATAGATTTTGTAGGTTTGTGCAGTGTTATTTTAGCAGCCTCTTCCGGCTTTCCCTGTTCTTCTGTGTAGATGGATGAAGGTAGGTATGGGCACAGTGAGGGCAATGGAGTGTGGCTTGCCTCAACCCTGTCACTTTGATAGAGTGAATACATTGTGAGAGATAATGGAAACTTTCTATTCAGCGAGGGCTGGAATAAAGAGAGCCTTCCTACTCATTCATCAACATTGATTACTGTACAGCTCATGGCCTGGAAAGAGCATGGGAGCACTACTTCTCACAAAGACTCTGCTGAATTGCAGGTAGAGGAATCAGAAAACAACAAAAGTGCAATACTGGCCTTTTAAGAAACATCACCCCAATTTGTTTTAAGGTGAAACCGTACAAGATCTGAAACACTGAGCTCTAGGGTTATAAGGAATGTTGTACTGTATACAGCATTACAGAAACAACCTGCAATGATTTACCATTCGTATCGATAGTATGCAGTAGCTAGTATTTTACTAAACATACACATGCAGCACAAATAGCCAAAGTTAATAGTGCATTCACTGAAATGTTACATGCGACAGGTGTCTCGTATAATTTCACTGAATCCTTAAAAGACTCCACTTTTGCCATTAGGGACTCTAATTAAACACTGATACTTTATTTATGTTATGTTAATGGAGTCACAGTGAAAACATTACATGATATTAGCACATCACCCTAGAGTGATAGTCGCTCTGCTTCCCTTCACTTTGGGATCTTGATAGTAGTATTCACATTAAGTTGTTGGCCCCAGAGGACATTTTACCATGTCAGTCTTTTTTCAGAGTTTTCACACATTAACAGGCAAACATGACTGATCAAGGTCAGTGCTTAACATCATCATTTGGCAGTGTTAAACTTGTCTAATCCATTAGTTTTTATACTTCATGTTCTGCAAGCAAACATAAGCTGGAATTCATATCTTTGTTGACTGTCCTTTTCAAGGTTTAGTGCATCTTTTACCCAAGGATAAAACAACTCACCTTCCAGGTTTGCTGGCTAACTATCAAATGTATAATTAATGATTTTTCATGATCTTTTTTTAAATGTAATTAATCGTTTAGTCCATAAAATGTCAAAATTCATGAGAAAAGCACCAGGTAAGATCTTCAGAGGTCTTGTTTTTTTTCTGACCAACAGTGCAAAACACAAAGGAATTCAATTTCTAATGATAGAAAACAGAGAAAAGCAGAAAATCCTCACATTTGTAAAGCTTGAATTAATTTTTTATAGCCACTTTCGTTTGGTAGTTGACCCGAGTTTATCAGAGTTGATTCTTTGTTTGCTGGTATCAGTTCATTTGTTGAACCACTATTTTCAGTTGCAGGTGACACACTTTAGAAACGTTACAGCACTTTTTTTTTAATGTAGCACCTATGTTGTAGGCGGTTGTATAAAAGCACACCACAGTTGCTGCAAACCCAATTTTTTTTTTCATTTTTTTCAGTTGGGCTCCATTCAAGCAAATCGGATAAGACGGGGTGTATTCAACATCTGTAGTTGTGTGTGTGTGTGTGTGTGTGTGTGTGTGTGTGTGTGTGTGCGCGTGCGCGTGCGTGTGCGTGTGTGTGGAGGGTTTGCAGTCTGAGCTGCTGAATGTGTAATGAAGTACTTCAAGTTTCAAGTGACAATCAGAAACAATCCTAAAACTTTTTTTTTTTTAACTCTGCTGCTTGATGAAGCCAAGGCAGCAGCGATAATTGTTATGATATTATGAGCTGCTCAGTTTACTTTGACACACTCCAGTGGTGCATGCTTGTCAATATTTTCCCTCCAACACCTCCCTGGAGCAGGTACTGTATATTGCTCACCTTATGGTTGAGCACTTTGTGTTCTGCACCTTATTTAGAATCTGTCCCGTCAGCATTACTCAGGTGTCATGTCATATAACACCATGAGCTGGCTCACCTTAAAACGGTTTAAGCTAAACAGACCTCATTTCCTTATTCATTTCTTTGGACCCAAGAGTGAGAGAAGCTGACTGCTGGCAAGCATGCATCAGTGGACCACCTTCTTAACTCCCCCTGGGTGATATTTTTTTAGCTCATATCTTGTAATATCCAGTTGAAATGAAAACTGTAGCATGATTTAAGAACAGATTATTTTGGAAAACAATGGAAAAGAAAAGATAATAGCATGTTGATTCACACATTTATACGACTAAACCCCTTGGCACACAAGGACTCTAAATTAAAGCAGTTTGTACCAAGCTACAGTCTAAGGAATACCTATTTTCTATCAAGTGGCAGTTAGCTTGATAACAAGCCTGGCGTGTTGGCTTAATATCATTTCACTACAGGTTGGAGCATAGTAAAGGCTCTGCTCCGCCACGGCTCTGTGGCCAGAGGCCTGTGATGCATACTGAACAGTTTAGAGAGCAATGGTAAGAAAATACAAACAGAGATTCTGGCAATGCTGTGAATTAGAACAAAACAGAGAAGCACCATCAGACATGAACACTGACACATGCACATGGTACAGTTTGAAAAAACAAATAAATGCGTCAATATTGGAACTCCAGTTTTTGTTTTCTGCTGGCATTGTTTTTCTCTCTCGCTTCTTTTTGAACTAATTGAGGTATAATACTTGAGTTATCAGTATGTAAGGGCCTGTTTACAAGGCATTTGCAGTGTGACGCTTGCCTCCACAGATATAATTACACACAGCAGACACGGACAAGAAAGAATGAGAGTTAGCAAAATACATTTCTCCCCCCATGATTCAGTGCATGCAGCTAAATTTCAACTTTGAGGCTTTGAGACTCTACAGAAAGCTTTCTGGAAGACACGTCTTGGCAGTAATGCCACCGCAATAGCTTATAATCAGAACAATAAGATATCTTGCTGAATAAGCTGTGTGGTGTTCATATGAGAGCAAGACCTGTCTGCTTTCCATGTTCAGCTATAGTCCTAGAGTGAAGCTGACCCACGGAAAACCTTTTCAGTTTAATCCAGGTAAATCTTCTGTGGTGCTTTTGTTGGTTATTCAAATCATATGTATTGAAATCTCATAGCAGAAAAGTTGTAAATAACAAAGGCTGCTACATAGAGCTGAATTATATTTTAACGCACCAGTGAAAACATTGAATAGAACGAAATGATTGCATTAATTTGTCTAAAGAAGTCAGGAATTCCTTGGTTGATTATGTCAGTGAGAGGTCTGCATTCAAAACATGCTAGGCATGAGTGCAATCCAGCAGTCCCTCAGCCCTCAGCAGGTAAACAAAGACGTGGATATGAAAATGTAGAGTGATCTCTGTTACAACAGCTGGTACTTGCATACAGTACATGCATCGGCCTGATTGGTTTGACTGCTTAGCATAATGCAAGTATTGCAAGGTGGCAATTCCCTGGGGTGAAATTGTTTTAGAGGAGATGGCGGCCAGATGTGTCTCACGAAGGATGGTGCATATTCAAAGATCCAAATGTAGCTTTTTCCAAAGTAGGTGCTCACTTGCATAAGCACTTCCAAACAAACATTTAAATGGGAACAGAAAAGTCCAAACATAAGTGCTCTGGCATAAAACCTATTTTTTTTTTGCAAAAGTTTTTAATCTCAACATACCTTTTTAGTAAGAACACCAGAAGCACTTTTAGCTTGTGAACAGTTAATCTAGAACACCCCAAATTTTCCCTTCAGCATCATGCTGTAGAGCTGGAGTTTTTACTGCTATCCTTGTGATGATGCTCTGATATCAAGACATGGAACCGGAGTAAGATATCTGGCTTCCTCCTCATCTATACGGCTCACGCTGTGATGAACTTATGAAGTCTTATCTGGATCACCAGGATATAGTGATCGACTTGCAGACTCAGGCACTATGACATAATGAATTGTATTTGACCTTGAAGGTGGGGGGATTCTGGCTCAATACAACACTGAGTCAAATACATTATAGATAATTCTTTAGAGTAAATATAATAGACGTAATAGATATGCTATATATCACATAGCAGAAATTAAACATACTTTAGTCCTCATAAGTTTATCTTTGTTTTGGCACAAATGTATACATGAATCTATTGTTATTATTATATCATCTCTGATGTATCGCATGTTTTTATGGCATAGAGGAACTGCATATTTTCCACTATAGCCTGTAAATGGGTGTGCTGCAGTCAAATTTAAGCAAGCCACTGTTGGTTTATTAAACATGTTGGGTACTGGGTGGGAAGACAAATATGTCCTTCACACAGAGGATTAGATATTATCAGCTTGTGTTTCCCACAGTGAGCCCAGCCCACTCAGTGTACACCTCAGGACTGCATAGTTAAGCAAACAGAGAAGCCTGGAGTCAGGCGTGGTTGCTGGCAGGCTGATGAGCATGAGCAAGAAGAACTCTAAGCAGGTAGAGAGGGCAGGAATGTACCTGTTTATGTAGCCTCTTTTGATTAAGTCATGCCTGAGTCTCCATTTTGTGTATGTGTGTGTGTGTCTGTAAAAGGAGAAAACGTTCTCAGATCATAGCTGTTTTATTGATTAGCTTTTACTTTCAGTGGATCACTGCTTAATTATTCAGTCGGTCTGCCACCTTCATTTTTGTCAATATCATTATGCACATGCTGCTGTCATGGTTTTCTGCTGTAATGCAGGATGCTTAAAGTAGGAAAAATCCCCCCTTACTAACATTACTAACTATATACAGTAGTACGTAAATTTGCTTTCTTTATGAAGCACCACAAAATGAAAATGATTTGTAATTTAATCCAAATTACATATACATAAATGGAATACAGTTTGTGAGTATATGCAAAAGAACAGTCATGCTGTCACGATCTTTTAACATTAATTTCAAGCGAATGTCAAACAGTTTTCAACAAAGCCACACTATAGTCAACCTTGCAGTAGATTTCCTGGTATTTGGTTGGCCAGGAAACAAGCGGCTATAATTGATGGTGCAGGTCAGCCTATCCTAGTTGCAAGCTGGGCTGGTCTCCATAGATAGCAGCATACGTCAAGAGCTCTGCAGAGTTGCTAATGGCATTTATTATGAGTGAAAGAGGTTTGCCGGGCCCAGTTGAGTATTGTTTCTGGCATTCTCTCAGGGTTCACAGAATGCCTCCCTTATATTTTCTAAGTAATGTCTGAATGCATTTTTTTTCTATTCGTGTAAGAGGAAAAAGAGGACAACAAATAGAAGGAAAAAAAGCCAAGAATTAGGATTACCAAACCTGGAGCTGCCAGATTTCACACATTGGTTCCGCCTCTTCAGCCAACCACCTAATATAATGACAAAAATAATAAGACTGATAATGAAATAATTATCCAGTATTTAAAATACTGTTAAAGAAGCAATTTGTAAGAGGATGGGAAAGATTAGTTCTTCTGGACCTTTAGCCTTTATGATAAAATTAGTTTATTGTTTGAAAACTGCACTGATTTTCTGTTTGTTTGTTTGTATTTATTTTCTGGTAAATTCCGGTGATTATGATTTATGTTTGTTACTTGGTCATTTCAGTAGTGTGAGCGTACTAATTAGGAAATCAGATTGCCTGAATGATTATGTGGACTATTATAGGTGGCAACAAGGCCAGACCCTACTGCAAACTTACTATACTAAAGCTTTGTTTCTGCAGGCATAACAGAAGGCACGCCGCAGTGCTTTCTTCCTTTCTAATTAAGTTTGTTTGTTGCATTGGGATCTAGAGCTTGCTTGTCATGACCACCCACTGGAAATGAAACTTGTCATACTTTCTTCAATGCCACATTCACTTGATGAGATAGAAAATAGAAGGAACGTAGGTGCAAAGACTTACTAAAATAAATCTGTCTGAACTCTCTCCCATTATGTGCCAAGTGGGACGGAGAGATTAAATCTGCTGTTGACTCGTGGGTTTATCAGCAGTCACATTGCCCTTGGCGAGGCCTCCTGTTGCTTGACTTAAGCACCGCTTGTGGCCATGTTTGTCTTTCTTGAAAGATATTAGCCTTTATAATTGAGATGGGAGAGTTGGCATCCAGGCCTTGATGTCCCATTTCAAGGCTATTTCTTAGCACTCCGCCAAGCAAATTAAGATAATTTTCTGAATGTGAGATTGCAGCCATGAGCATCATAAGCACTCAGCTCTCAATCTTTGTGTAAATACATAATCAAGTTGTCATACAAATAAAAAGCTTGCAGAAAGACAGGCTATTACATACTAATTTATTATAAAATGACAACTTTTCCATAATTTAAAAGGCTATGTGTTTGTCATTGGCTGGAAGTTCTCAGTGTGTCTTCTATCAAGTTGAGATAACCTCATTCAGATTGCTGTAGTGTTTGTGTCAACAGTCATTAGATGACTATGGACACTGACACATCTATTCATCTTCGAAAACTATCTTAAACAGTTTTTACATTATCAAGTTTTTCATATCCTATTTTGGCCGACAATGGTCATTTAAACCGAGAAATGATTGTCGTTGATTAGAGTACAACAATGTCAGTGGTGGCAGACAGCAGATGATCGCTGTCTTACCTGATTGTGGGAGGCTTACATAAACGACCCCATTATAATCAGGGAGACTGAGCAAACTTTAGATTTGTGTTGAAGTTGGAAGCTCTGTCTCTATTAAGTGTGCATTTTGACCTGAAAATCACCAAAAAATCATGCTTGGAGGGCTCTCAGAAAAAGCTGCATAACATCTTATGCAATTTAAGAAAGGCAGCACCTCTAAAGCTCAGGTGAAGTTGGAGATCTTTTTTAACACAACTGAAAGAAATTTGACTCTTGTCAGACAAGTTGAGCTGCACCATTTTCTTATCTTCATTGAAGCATGTAACACTTAATATTGTATCACACTGATGGACATTACAGCCTACAAAACACAAGCACCTTTTTAAATTTGAATAAATTGTCTTTACTTACCTGAAATCTGAGCAATGCAGTGGTTACATGATGACTCTTAACATGGTGCAGATTATTGTATGTTTTAGTGATTTTGTCTAGGAAGACACCCTCTAAACTAATTGTTGAGGAAGAAAGCCAGGTTCTGCTCAAGGTTTTTCCTTGCTACCGTCACCAAGTGCTTGATCATGGTGGAAATTGTTGGGTCTCTGTAAATAATATTATAAAGAGTATGGTCTAGACCTGCTCTATATGAAAAGTGTCCTGAAATAACTTATGTTATGATTTGGTGCAATATGAATAAAATTGAACTTTTTTTTATATAGCACTTTTCTTAATAAGGTTACAAAGTGCCTTAAAGAAAAAAAAACAGCAGATTAAACACAAAACAACACATAGATCATAAAGCACTGGGGGACAAAATTAAGTAAGGGAACATACTTTTAATGAGTATTCTTAGGAATAATAGCATTATTGTACAAGCTTTTGTCATGTAGTTGTGATGTAATTATAATGATCTTACAATGCTGTTGTGTCTCACAGTCTGTAATTGAAGCACAGTGTTATTTTGACTGCATACATTTTGATTTAAAGAAATGTGAAATTGTACTATAAATCATTCATTTACAACAATAATTTTGGGCTTCTTTAAAGGAGGAATAAAGTAAATATTTTCAATGGCATAAATACAATCCAGTCTTCCTGATAGAACTGGAACATTCTCATTCATGATGCTAAAAGATCAGAGAACATTTGGTGAAATACTGAAGAAAATAGACCACAATCTTATGTGATTCGTGGATATTTGCACACAGCACAAAGTCTGGAGCCATGTGACTATAACTATGTTAGGACTTCAAGGACAAGTCTGTTGTTCTTACATTAGTTTGTTTTATTTAAGTTGCTGGGCAGTTTACTGGCAGCCCAATGAAAAAGCAGACAGTTGTGAGATTAAATCACTGTGCAGAACACCACTTTCTGTTTTGAATTTATCTAAATATTATCCCACTTTGGCACTGACATTATCAAGGCAGTGAGTTCAGCCTGTAAGGCTGTGCCTTTTAAAGTGTTTTACTATCTGTTTTATCTATATTTTGCCAGTGTCTAAAACACGTGCCAGAGACAGCATCTGTCTGTACCGTTTTAGATTTGGTGCCAGTGGCTGGCAGTTTAGTTACAAGGGCACTAGAGCTGGCCAGAGTATCACTGCAGTCCTTTGTAGACTAGACAGATGGATATGAGTCATAAGCCGAAAGATTACGCCAACCACTGGTCGATGAAATGGCAGATGGGCGGGAACTTGTGAAGCAACCCATTAGCTATGTGGTATAACTGTTATCTTCCTAATTACTTTTTCACTTTGGGATCGCTATGACTGGATGTCAACATTTTTAGCTGAAGAGGTGGTAAGACCAAATGACAGACTGCTGGAATCAGTGTTTCCTGTAATGCAGCTCTATTTGCTCTTATATACTTTTGAAAAAAGTCTATCATAGTGAGTTGCTTGTGGCCTGACTTACTGAAATGAGAATCTTCCAAAAAAAAAAAATAAAATAAATAAATAAATAATCATTATATTACAAATGCTCAAATAATTAGCATTTAACTGATGTATGTTTAAAAATCCTTTTGGATTCCTCATTCAATTACGTGCTGAATTGTCAGGGGAATGGAGAAATGATAGTCCACTGATGTTGAATAATTAGATTAGGACAATAATAGGATTCAATATATTTCTTTGTCCTCTGTGGCAGATATTTTAATAGGAGTTGAGACCCTACCAGGCCATTAGCCAGATGGGTCAGAGCAACTTAATCTCCAAACAATGTCTTCAATGGAGCAAATGACCCAATTAGCTTCATAATACAGGACATACCACACAGTGAGACGCAAATGAAGAAATTAAATTGTAGTTCTCTATTAAGTGCAATTATACATGTTCTAAGTGACAGCAGTAGAACAGGCAAGTTGTGAAAGGCACACATGCTGTCAAACCAAATACTCTAAATTATAATGGAATTGCTCTTAGTTAGGAGGAATATTCTGATTGATAATTATTTTCCTCTTTTTACAACTGTTGACCCTTTTTGACAAATGACAGTAGATGATAAAAGCCTGTTGAATAAACCTTTCCGCTCAAATCTTCTCATAGATTTGAATACAAAAAGACTGATTAAGAGTTTTTAACCTGCTCAGTTAACCTCACTACTCTTTGTTGTGTGATTTAGAAAATCAGTCTTCTCCATAAAGCATCTCGAACCCCTGTGGGTGCCATCGTGAAGTTCTGCTCATCTGGCGGTGTAACATGGATCATTTGTTTTGAGATACAACTGATTAGCTTTTATTTACTGAAATTCAGCCTGCTTTGACAAGCTGCTCTGTTGATACAGGAAGTACAGTGTAATGTGCTCGACACATGGTGGGCGACAGAAGACAAAGCGTGACGAAACACGCCGCCTCATGTGATGAATCGGCTGGTGATGAATGCAGGTCCAGAACGGATCGCAGTGCTAGTTGTGCTTGGAGAAACAGCTTGCTGAACGGAAAAGAAAAGGAAAGAAATTGTATTACCTTGTATTTGTCTAGAGTCTACATTTATTCTCCTAAACTTTTCTGATATTTTCTCTTAATATTCTGTTGAGAGAAAAAAAAATAGAAATCAACTCCAGATACACCGCATTCTTAACAATCCAAATCTGCTCTTATTCAGGTATGCTAAAAGATGAATGGTCATAAATTGTAGGTGCATGGCAGATTCTTTGTGATTAGTTTAGATAACACCCCCGAAACTTTAGAAAAGAGCAGGTGTTGTCATGTGCAAATACTCTGGCACATGCCAAGAATTGGAGACATGCCACCAATAACAAGCTGTAAAAAGAATAAAAGTATTGCACAAATCTAAAATCAGTGCTCCGGGCAATCTGAAACAGCTCAGCAGCCATTCCTCCATCTCATCAAAGAAATCTGTACGATCTCTGAAAACATGTTCTCTGCGTCAGAACTGGATGGCCAAAGCATCTAAGAGCAACATGTAACCCACTCAAATGCACGCAGTCATACAAGGGTTTTTATAGTCTTGAATGGGATCAAAGAAACAGCCCACAAATTTAATAATCCAATCACTATAACTACTCTAAAACACATATTAATCTAAATTTGATTGTATGAAACTTTTTGCTCAAATTGCAAACCTACATTCCTTGCGCTGGACAAACTTGTGCACTGTGGAAAAAGCACTCTCGATTTGTAGATTGCCTACCTACCTAAGAGAGGAACAAAAATAAAAAAATAAAGCATTGGTAAATGCCAGAATTGGGTAGTAACAACACAAGAATGTGCATTACCTTGTATGCACTTTAGACCACTTTTTCTGTCCTTTGCCCTTGTTTTATTGAAGTGAATGCAGGAGAGGAGAATTGGCCTACTTTTTCTTAATGCCACAGACATTATGCTCAAATTGAAATATTGAAGGAGTGACTTACCATCAGCTGTCGTCCAAATAAGGTCTGCTGTAATTCAACTGCAGTTATCCAATTATAACACTGGAGGTGCTGCAGTATGCACCTGTTCTATAAATCTTCATGTACACATAACCATAATAAAAATAAGCAGTGACAAGAAAGTGGGTGTCTATGACCAATTGTGTGTGTGTGTGTGTTTGCAGCTAATAATCCAGCAGCACACAATGGCTGTGATACTGAGTGACAGTGGCTATCTGTCCCATTTACGAGCATGGGGGATTGTGGGAATTACACATCTTTACACTCACCTAACGACCACCCACAGCCTCGTTTGACATCACCTCATGCAGCCTGCTGTTAGTTATGAATGAGATTTTTTTTAAATCAGGGAAATGGCGGCTACATTTGTGAAACATTTGTGAAGAGACATTACTGGGCCTTGCAGGCAACCTGGATGTTCACAGAGTAGGTGTCATTTCCAGTTGAAGTGGCCATTGTGAAATGGTTTTATTGTGTCCCTGTGGCTGCTTTTGTGGTTTGCCTCTGTGTTTCTTTGTAATACCAGAACAGAAGCCAAATAATTATGCAAAAATTAAGCGACGTTTCTTGTTTTTTGTGCTAAATACTTGTGCAGTAGAAGAGGGGGAAAAAAAGCTCATATGGTCTGAACTTACCAGCAGAATGCTTTTGAACCAGGAATACATTTGTACCAGTGTGTTGCTTTTATTGTGTTTTTCTGTTTCTCACAAATAACTTGCTGGTTACAGATAAAGTGACATTTTGTCATGTTTTTTCTCTCATATATTGAAAAGCACATGCATGTCACATCCATTGTCCTTATGCATGAATGTAAGTGTAAATAATTGTCTGTCGAAGCTTGATGATTAACTGTTGAGCCTAACCCTTTTGGTCAAGGTGTGCTGGGATTGTCTCTGTGATCCTGAATAATAATAAATGAATTAATTATTGTATTTATTATACCGCATATTATTATTATTATTATTTTATTTTATTTATTTTTTTTAAGATATTTTTTGGCCTTTTGAGCTTTATTTGACAGAGACAGCTTGAAGAGTAACGGGAAATGTGGGGAGTGAGAGATAAGGAATGACATGCGGGAAAGAGCCACAGGTCAGATTCGAACCCTGGGCCACCGCGGCAAGGACTGAACCTTTGTACATGGGGCGGATGCTCTATCGACTGAGCTAAACGACACCCCAATTTCCCCATCTGATTAGACCAACTATGTACAAGCTAGAGCCTGTTGTTGTTTTCCATCAGCCGAAATCCACATGTGATGTGTCCTCTGTTGGCAAGTAAACTTCTGGGATTTTGTCTGTCTTTTGTCAAACTTAAGCTGTTGGACAATGAGCCAAATCTGATTTTGTTACTGTATGAAATGAAATATCTCAGTCATAAGCAAAGTAAAAAAAACAGATCTGAGCAGCACTGACACTGCTCAGGGTTGTTTCTAGGTAATTAAGTGTGTTATTACTTACTTAATTTCTTCATTCAGCTTTACATTATAACAGTACAGTGAAATAACATAGGTTTGAGTAGCATTCTTAAAGGTTATTTTTTACATAATGTTATCTCGCAGTTTGGGATAATGCCATTATTTCTTCTACCAAAAGTCATTGATGTTTTTTCCTTTTTTTCCTCGAAAGTAAATTTACTATGATTGTCATGCTTCTGTCTGTTGATATTTCACAGTTCTTTTTCAGTTTTCCTTTTTTCATTTCATCCATGGATCATAAGTTGTTTATTTATTATATATTTTGAAAACAAGATCCATTTGTTTTGACAGATGCTTGTTCTGGGGCAGCGGCCAAAGCTCAGCTTGATTTTCTGGATTGTCATGCAAGACTTGTGGTTTATACTTTGTTGTCAGACAAACAAAATTGTTCATTTGGCACATCGGTGAATAATTCTCTCTCCTCAAAG
The DNA here is from genome assembly GCA_033000465.1 of Sciaenops ocellatus. Lineage (NCBI taxonomy): Eukaryota > Metazoa > Chordata > Actinopteri > Sciaenidae > Sciaenops > Sciaenops ocellatus. The sequence goes on from CP136887.1 coordinate 25,994,267, forward strand.
AGATGTAATTGTTGAACTTGTTTTTTATTTGTTTTTTGTTCTTCTGGGAAGGACTGGGGGGACTGAGGGGTGGGAGGAGGGACATTGATTTTTGCCTGAAATAGTCAGACTAACAAGTAGGGCCAGAGCACTGTCATATAAACTCAGATGCAGTTCTAGAGTAGTTTTCAAATACTGCAGAAGGTTACTGCAAAAAGATGAATTGAGGGTGAATTCCAGGGATGTTTGGATGGTGTAATCACAAGAATAACAGCAGGCATATTTTGAAAAAATGAGGAAGTTTTCATTTGCTTCAGGCGCATTGGTTTAGTTTATGTGTCTGCGCTGATGTTGTGTTTTGAGCAAAAGAATTACTTGTGGGAGATTTTTAAGCAGGCCGATCAGGAATCCCTTGAGATTTGACAAGTCATGCCCTTCATGCAGTAGCTGTTAATTATGTGTTTAATCATTTAGGATGTCTTTACTTTCAATCTTAATAACTCACCCTTTCCCCTCAAGCATTTAGCAAACGCAGTAGATTAGCAGTCATGTTTGAAGGTATATCTCTAAAGGTGACGGCAATGTCATTTTTCACAGGGCATAAAAATTGGTGCCAGGCAGAGATTTTTATGTTGGCTTATAATGGAATCAAAATGCATGTGAATTACAAAGTGGAATGGAAAGTTAAAAACACATCTATTTACTGTTGCTACAACAGCCCAGAGTGATCAGATTTAATCCTTGCAGGTAGCTAATAAGCTTTTATCACAGCAGAGGTTTGTTCCTTTCTTTGCGTGGGGATGGAGCTGTTAACAAACACGCTGCTCTCCTCACTGACAGGGGTGTGTTTATTCAACTGTTTAACACCAATTCAAAGGTCCTGTCTGCTCTAAATACCTCTTCACGGAGCAACAATGCACAAATGATGTTGGGTTGATTGAGCTTTGAAATTAGGCAACCAATTCTTATTAATCCCTTGTTTTGACTATTTTTCTGTGAGCAAAATTCCCCAGTAAAGATCTGCTTTATTTAGTCGGGGGGGTTATCTTCTCACACTTTACAGTCTAAACAAAAATTCTACCTCAGAGAACATCCAGAAAATGTGTTGAAGCCTTATGTGTGCCGCATTTTCTCTTCACCGTGTTTGGATTGAATGCCGCTTCATCTCTTGAGCTTTATTTTCTTAGCTTTGATAACGCTGAATTGTAGAAAATCTTTTTATCCACACAGATGTTTCCAGCAACAGTCAGTAGTTAACAGTTCACACAGCCCTGCTCCGGCAGCTGGCGTTACCTCTGAGGACTGGTTCAATCACAGGAGGCTTTCATGTGTCAAAGAATTTGAATAGTGACCTCTGTGACTCAGTGGCACGCTGGAGATGTGTTCTGCAGGTTGCAACGCTAATCTTGGCTGAAGTCTAAACAGGGAATTTATTAGCACTGCTGCGTACATGCATAACAAATTCCCATCTCAGCCACATTTTAAAAGCTTTTGAGTATTCTGGAGGTGTCTGCAAGGATATTTGGAGGTGAGTTTAATTAGAGCACAACTCCCCTCTGCAGTGCTGGCAAAAGAATGCATAATAGCTCGAAGACACAAGAAAGCTTGTCATGGTTTTGATTTCTTTACTCTTTATTTTATTTCTTCACTGTCCTAGAGGGTGGGTGTAAAAACTAAATAACTTTCTGTTGTGGGAAAGACAAGTATTATGGCAGACAAACAGCGCTTTTCACTTCAGATTCCGATGTAGTAGGCCTATACGTGCACCTCAAGCACTCAGGAGTATTTCATACAAAAGAAGATCTCTGGTCATGTATATCTTGGCCAAATGTTGGCTCCTCAAACATTGCACTAAGTGCTGGAAGTGAGCCAAAGATTAATTCATTATCGTGTAACTCCCAAAGCCATTGCAGCCATGATAATATAGGGACACACACATTACATTATGTATTATGGTTCAAATGTCAGTGAGTAAAATAAAAAAAATTAAAAAAAAGGTAATTCTCTAAACAAGGTAATTGCCAGATTAAATAAATATTTATATCTTGGTGTGTAAGTGGATGATAATAGACGGTCGCATTTCCACCTCTTTTTAGTTACAGTCATTTTACCAGACCTTACAGGGCTCCACCAAAAGCTGATAACTGGGTTAATGGAGTTTTAACATGATCACAAAGAAGATTTCCCCTGCTAAAGACTTTGTGTGGATTGAGCATACCTGTGAGAGACAGTTTTCAGTGTGAACAACAGTCTTATTCCCAGATTAGTCAGTGAGGATTAGGAGCAATGAGCTCTCCCTCTCAGCTCAAATGGAGATGGCAGCTTCTTGGTTAGTGAGAACAGCCTGTGTCTGAACACCTTTTATAGAGATTCAGGGCAGCATGTGTAAGCTTTCTGACATCGCCCTGATGTTATTCACCTTTTGAGGCTCTGTTTAAAAAACATTGCCATAAGATTTTCATGATGCGGAACTGTGAGAATCAAGGTTTTCTGATACTTTGCAGATGAATAAAATATTACAGTCAAGGACATCCGTTTTGTTCTGCCACCAGCCCTATTTTAGAATATTAAAGGTGCAATAAGTACTATTTTTACTGTCCCATGGCACAAAAAATGGCCCTAATACTATATGTCTGCAGGGTAGTTAACCAAGTCTTAACAATGACTTTGCTACAGACTAACATTCCTTACGTTTAAAACTAAGCCCACTCTCTGAAGCCAAGAATGCACATGCAATGCAAAAAACATATTTATATTTCATAATGTACCCCTAGCAATTAACAGTTTAATCTTTACCTGATATTACATTTATGGTGCTTCTCCAGTACAGTGAAGATTAATTCAATTTTGTTTGTAGTGAAAACTGTTGAGTGATTTAGTGGATAGTCTTGATATATTGTTTGTAGGAAGATGCATTGCGGAGTCAAATGTCGTTGCCCTTAGCAGTATAACCAAAAATATTTTCACCTCCATATCAAGTTGGCTTTAGAACTTGCTACATGAAACAAAAAGATCTGCATCTGCAAGGCTCCACCACTGTATGTTTTTTTATGATGTGAGGGAGCTGATTTTTTTCAGAGTTTATCCTTTGCTACCCTGAAAATTAAAACAAAACAAGATGAAACAGTGACCAGCAGGCAAGCATCATAGTTACTTAACCACATGAGGTGAATATAAAACTACAGAATTACTCTCTTGTGTTTGTTCCAAATCTTTGCCTTGCTCAACTATTTTTCCACATTCTTTATTACCTCCACCTAGGAGGTTGTATTTTGAATGCATAATTTTGTTTTTCTGTCAGCAGGATTACAGAAAAACTTTTTGCCCAATTTTCATGAAATTTGGTGGAAGGGTGTAGTATGGGCCAAGGAAGAACCCAGGATGGATACACAAATTATTTTTCATCTCTTTTAACATTGCGTGATAGGTCAGTTGTCATACAGACATACTATATGGTGGTTGAGCTTGCAGATTTCCATATTAGAGAAGACTAGAGTCTTTGCCTTGGCAGAAATCTGCACTCTCTGAGTGCTTTTCTAGTTTTACATGTAGGCTAACATGGATTTTGAAGCAGGATTGAGAGTGCCGTTGTTCTCTGTAGTGAGCACTCAACATGGAAGCAGAGCAAACAGAAGGGTGACCTCTCTCTCTGTCTCTCTCTTGATGTGGCGTTCAGGTATGAATCAGACAGCCAGCTGTGACGGCTGATCATGGAAGCTGTCAGCCAGGGAACTTTTCAAGGCAGCCCAGGTTCATCGCCAACTGCTTCCAAGATTGATGCCAGAGTTGCATTGAAGGATTGCTCTGTGGTGCAGTCATTGGGCACGGAGATTGAGGCTCACCCATGGCAGAGCAATGGTGACATGACTCATCACCGGAGAATTATATAGAGAGAAGAGCAATGGAAAACACAAGGGCCCTATTCAATCAATCCCGTTTACTGGAAATTCAGAATGAGCACCAAATTGGAGGATCAGAGTACAGTAAACGAGATGCCTGGAGCTGACTTGCATTTTTTTCACAGTGCTGCTGTTTGTTCGACAGTAGATTTTGTTTTTTACCGACTGTTGCTTGATGTGTTGAATAGCCCAGCATCCCAGTGGTTCACAAACAAACCAGCAAAAATAATGGCTTAAACAAACAGCAACAAAGCCCAAATTCCCAATGCATTTCTCTATTTTGTCCCACAACAGGCGATAAAAAACCCTAGTTAAGTTCTGTAGATGGAGGAAAACAAGCAACATGGGTTTAAAAAGATGCATTTCAGCAGAAATTAATGGAAATAGCTGAAACAGGATTCTGAGTTCACAGCTGCTGTCCACAACAGGCTTGTTTAACAGTGCATGGTATGGGGTGGAGTGCTGCAGTGTCATGGTGTCATACAGAAATGTCAAATGCTGTGTTAATATTTGGGTATGGTGCATCCATAATATGCCTCTTGATGAGGAAGGCATTTGTATTCTCAGGCTGATACAGAGTTTGTTGTGCGACCTTAATTCAATAACAGTTTTTCCCAAAAAATAAAAGCGCTGTCATTCTGTACCGACATAGTTTTTAAAATGGCATATACCCATATTTCTTGCTTCATTTATTTTCTTTTTATGGTCCATCATTCATTACTTTCACCCCATCATTGTTTTATTTAACTTCTCAAAAGTGACTTGTGCCAAATGATTTGAAGTGTAGATGGGCTTTCCAGACAATTATTTTACCAGAGTGAACGATTAGCTTTCTAAACAAATTCATCTACCTATTCCCACCAAGGAGGACTGAAGGTCATCCATCTGTCTGGCTCTATTTTTCCTGCGCTTTGTTGTTGAGTTGCTTTTCCAATATGTGAGGAGAGTCATTCCATTCAATACACCGCCTGCCCCGGCACTACTCCTCGGCACAGTGATAAATCACAACACAGAGAAACAGAACTTTATTTGCATTCAGCTTCCATCCACTTTTGAAGCCGCAGATTTGGAATTGAATTTTTTCCCCTCCCAGCTCTCTTTCTCTTCAGCAAGACGCTATGATCTCAGAGCTCTCAGCTATCTCCCTTGTTTTTCCAGGGAAACCTGATTCAGCTAGAATCTGTTAAAGCACAGTGAACATTTGCATACCTGTATAAATGCCACTTGCAGGTTGCATGTTCCTGGCTCAATGGCAGGAAATCCATATGGGGAAAAAACAGTTTTAGTGCAGTAGTCTTTCAGTCTAGCAAAAACATTAGAAAGCGCATGGTCATTTATGTCACCATAAGTTATGGTGATTACGGTGAGAGGAGGGCGCGGCTGGGGCAGGCCCAGAGGATGCAACCCGCCACTAGATTTTGGAAGATAAACAGCAGGGCATGTGGCAGGATGTTGACTGGCTCCCTCCTGGCTTTGCAGGCTGCAAAGGGAATCTGTCACGTCAAAGAGGCCATAGCCTCCAGCACACTCCAGACTGCACCCTGTGCATACATACACACACACACACACACACACACACACATACACACTCACACAAGCATGCCTGCTCAAGAGCTGGCCCCTTCCACTTGACCGCTCTCTGTGGCAGAAAGGGTATATACTCCGCGTGACAGTGGCACTCTGTTGTCCTCCTGGAGATGGAGCTCAGCCCCTCCAACCTGCCTCACTGCCGAGAGTTGGCCCACATCGAGCCTCGTGTGCTGTGACCTTCATGTCCTACAAGCAGAGGTGAAAAGCTGAGCAATCCTGGAACGATACCTTGCAGCCAGCCTCATGCCGGATGATGTTTCCTCAATTTGCACGTTTTGAACGAATTAGAGATCATTTTTTATTCATCTGTGAATCACATGAGTCAACAGTGTCGCCATGTGTAGAGCCAGGCTAATCTGCTTTACTCGATCCTGTTTGAAAATGACTGACAGAGTGCTGATAAAGCCCTAACAAATTCAAAGCTCAGGCTACTGGCTCTTCTGAAGGTGCCAAGAGATTTTTACCCCTGAATTGCCGTTCAGCGTGAGCCATCCTTTGAAAACACAAGAACAGACTGTGATCACCCAATATTTTCTCAACCTTTATTTATCTTGTTTTTTTTATTCAAACCTATACCAGTACATCAAACTAAGGACATGCAGGTTAATTTCAGAATGTCATATTAATCCAATGTTTAGTAAAAACAGAATTATTAACAATTAATGAATTAGCACATTTAGGTAATTTAACAGGATGATTGAATATATTATCATGGTAAAAGTACAAGAAAACTCAACAATAGAAATCATGTTAAATGTGTGGATATAAACGTGTGCAGTGACAGAATTTCAATGAATTTCAGCTTTTAGCGTACGTTGTGCCATTTGTAAGCTGCATAAAAAGGGATTTCCCCAATTCTCAAGAGACATCAAGCTTCTAAAACCACAAACTTCTAGGCTCTGCATTGCACTGTTGTTGTTGCTGCTGCTGCTGCTGCTGCTGCTGCATGGATTTACATTACATCCTCATAATCAAGGACGGAAAGTTTCACTGGAACAATGTTTTCCCTTTTCAAGAGTTATCCTAAGTTATAGTATATATATATATATATATATATATATATATATATATATATATATATATATATATATATATACACACACATAATACAGTAAGAATACAAAACTTCAACGTACCTGAATGCTTGTAGATCAATTTCAGTAGTGTTTTTTTCCATTAAAACCAGTGTTGGGCAAGTAACTCTAAAAAAGTAACTAGTTACAGTTACTAGTTACTTCTCCCAGAAAGTAACTAAAGTACTTACTGAGTTACAAATTATAAAAGTAACTAGTTACTTTGGAAAGTAACTATTGCGTTACTTTCAAGTAATTTTTTAAATGCTCAAATGTGTCAAAGAATTTGGACCCCACCTCCACCCCTCTTTGACGGAACTTAAAATACATGTGCGTGTTCAATTATTTATGATAAATCTGAATATTATAATGAAATGGACACTTCATACAATACATAACAGAAATCCACAGTACACATATCTAAACTATTTTAACGTTGCTGTGGGAAAGTGAGACTAGCATCCAATAAAATGTCATGGATTATTGTAGATATTATAATTACTATGTTTATAGAGTGGATCGATAAAAATAACACAATAGATGTTTTGGAACTTTTGATATTTATTGCACCTCAACAGGCCACAACTAAGCAAAATTAAATTATGCTTGTTAAGCAATGTACCAAAAAATAAATAATATATTCACTCTTTGTAGTTGGAAGAAGCAGTACTTTTGGACTATTCGCGCTCGCCATTCTTGTTTCTCGTTGACTCACGTGAATGTCCTGTGGCGTCTTTGTGTGTCTGATCAGACTAGTCACTAGGCTACGCGGGCTTTTGAATTTGTGTAAGCAAAGCAACACCCGCCCAACTCCACCTCTGATTGGCTTACCATGGAATTTTACTCAACCTCAGCCAATCATCATCATTTATGCGATGTCTCGTGCCCCCGCCCTCACCAAGGATTAAGGAGGAACAAGAAAAATCTTTGCCGCTCGGTTTAGGGAGCTAGTTGGTCTGATGAAAAACAGCTGCCTTCAATCGTAGTAACGCGCTGCATTTTTGGCACTAATGATAACGGCGTTATAATGATGGGAAGAGTAATCAATTAGATTACTCGTTACTGAAAAAAGTAACGCCGTTACTAACGCCGTTATTTATAACGGCGTTATTCCCATCACTGATTAAAACACAGAATAGATTTTCCCACATTTATGTCTACTGAAAGTTCAGGTCAACACATAATGTAGCAGAATATTACAATTCGTATTATGTCCAGTAACTTGATAAATGGCAGTGAAATAACAGTTGAACAGTGTGCAGTCTCCTCATACTGATTGGAAATGCAAACATAGATTGCACGTAGGTTCTAAAATATTAAAAAAGTCAGCTCTACAAATATTTTATAAGCAAGGAGATGCATTCAACACATTTTTAGACCTTTGGTTGCTCATTTTAGTCACTGCGTCAAAAATTGTCAAATTAACAACTTGCTGAAGAAATGTATTTCCTTTGCCTAATAGCTTGGTTAATTTATGTTTCAGGTTGAAGGATGTCAGAATGCTTCACAAGATCATTATACAGGCAGGGATAGATACAATTTTATAGAATAATATTGACAACATGTACACTTGAGAAGTTGCTGATAGCAGACCTGTCGCTTGATTGACAGAACTGTTCAGTATAATTAACACTCTGAAAAGTTTCTTGATGGGGTTCTACTGTCTCAGCCCAGCATCTCTGGTTATAGGATTTTCTTTGGAGTCACACTTTACTCAAGTCATTAACATCACCACCTCCACATACATGGTTTTATGCACTGCTGGCCTTAACACCATTAAATACATTAAAAATACCGTGATTAGATCTTGAGTGAAGGCATTATGTGAAGAATTGATCTGATCCTTTGAATAATCATTCTAGCCCTCTTTAATACAGTCAATACAGTGGGCTGTAATGAGTAGCATGCAGGATTGTATTAGAGGTCCTTCGACACATCGCTGGGTCCCAGATTGCTTCAGGCACAGACATCCCTCCTTGCTAGGCCTAATGAAGCATTGTGCACTCCTGTGGCAGCCTACTTAATCTCCACACCATGGCTGCATTGTTTGAGGAGAAACCCTGTGTTGGGAGGTTGGAGGTGTAAGCCCAACTTCCCATCAGGAGGTCACAGAGTCAGCACACAGTGCCATCTGTTTAGGTGTTACAACTGTGGTTCAGTCAGAGTTGAATGCCATTCTTTTGATTGTTTCAGTACTTTTAGACTTTGATTGTTGATGAGTGTGATGCACCGAGTTACGTGTGGTGGTTCTCAAATTACTTATTGTAACATCTGTAAAATATGTTTCTTTGTTCTCTGTTACCTAGATCTTTACCATATTACTGGAGCATTGACAGTGCAAAATGATGAATTTTAGTTGTTTTAAATTTCATAGGCTTTCGTGTCTTTGGAGATAGGGACGATAGTAAAAGTAATTTCTCACTCTCTCATGTAAAAACTATATCTAGTAATTCTGTAATTAAAAAATGTCTATAAAGTTTCTCAATAAGAAGTACAAAGTTTCTGAATGAAAAGTAGAAGACAAGGGCCACTGGATCATCCTACATGGTCAAAAAGGCTTCTTTTTTATATATATTATAAATATCTCTCTATTTCTGCATTGTTGCTCTGCTTCTGACAGGTTTGATTTGGAAGATTAAATTTAGTTCTCTGTTTGGGCACCAGCATATAATGAGCTGGCATATACAGCAGTTTTTTTGAAAACACTACAGTTTTGACAGACAAAATAACGTTTTACTTTTCTCCAATCTACAATATTCAAGAGGGCTAGAGAGTAGGCTGCAGTGCCAGTCGCAGCACTGTTTGGATGATACAGAAGAGGAGATACAAAAGGGAAGAAATATTTGTTGATGGCTACCACTGTAGGTTGGATCGGCTCACTTGTCACAGTTTGCCACACTGGAAGCCAGCAGCACACATCCAGAAAAAAAGTTTGACAGCTTCTTTGTCTCTGAAAATTCTGGAGCCCTGACACCACTGAACGACGACTTGCTTTTCTTCTTTATGATTATAGAGTCTGCGACTGCTTCCCCAGATGTCATCACACTGTTCTGTTTATGTTGGCATGTTGAGGGGTGAAACATTGTTATAGAAATGCATTACCACCCTTCATTAAACTGAGACCAATCGCAGGCAGGATTATGTAAATGAACCCTGATATGAGAATCAGTATGCCCAGGACAGAGAGCCAGCAGTGCCAAGAAGAGCTGGCTGGGAAGCTCTCTCTCGGAGCCAAGAGTCTCTGGCTCCAGCAGTGGAGAGCATGTGTTGGTCTCGATGTTGGAGTTACTTTGCATTTTCGCTCCTGACAGTCTTCATCATCCGTTTGGAAATCGTGGAGGTAATTGGGGAATATGTCAGCACAGAGATAAAAAGGGAGTCATTAACTCTTCTTGGAGAAAGCTTTTTTCCTTATTGTTCTACAAATTCAGTTTAATGGTCCATTTTTAAGAACAATCACAATGCAAATCAATCAAGTAATGACCTTAGCCATCTCTGTGTCTCCCTGTTCTTTTATCACATCAGACTGCCTGGTTACAATCTGGCACGCATACATAGGCGCATGTATACAGATACAGAGAAGGAGGGTGACACCCAGTCATTAGCAGCATATTTTGGGAGAAATCGCTTCTCTTCTGTTGCTGGAACTGTTGCAATTAATCTACACTGCTTGTTATTTCACAAAGAAATCTGAGCCTCCATGATAAGCCGGCCACATTCTCTGTTGAAACAAAGTAAGGGATAAATTAAATACATACTTTTAGATGTGACTGTAGACAATTGAAACAGTCTAATTCAGCATTTTACAAAAACATTAGGTGGTCTCTGTAGAGTTGAACTTATCCCGTCAGCTCAGGGAGGGAACAGTACCTGCACATTAGCTCCAAGTGTCTGCTCACATCCCCACACAATAAAGATGGACGTCTCCCCAAATGGACACCACCAGGCACATTTTTAATATTCTTGCCATAAGAAAAAGCCTTCATAAGGAGTATCAGCATCACTGAGTGTGTGGCTGTCCAGGGAAGTAAAGCTCCACAGGGCTGAAGGTAATGGCCATATTGCCTGCAGCTCTACCAGGGGAGGGATGAGTGTTGCCGGAGGCCACTGTCAGGAGAGGAGGGCTGAGCGCAGTACTTGTCACGGATACTGTATAAGAAGACTTTGAGATCCCTACCACAACTAAGAGCTTTCCCAAGTATAGGCGGAGGAAAATCCCCCTATATTAACTGTTGCTGCAACAAAGTTGTGATGCCTTCTCCGTGAAATGATGATTAGATGACAGCAGCTGGAGACATGCTCTGGTTTGAAAATTAGACTGTATCAATTATTCAAAGATTCACCTGGCTTCTTTGCTCACGTCCTGGCCCTAAGTTCTGTGATGCTCCTTTCAGATCTCTTTGGGATGTTCATGATGTGGCAGAGGCAGCTTGTATGGATGGCTGTGTAAAACAAGAACAACATTAACTTTGACTGATGTCCCGTGTATCCATAATTAAACTGAACATCATCCCTAGGGCTAGATATATATCAGAAAAGATGAGTCAGGCTATGGGCCTGTGGAACAGCATGAAATAATGCCCTTGGCTTTTAGCACTTTGTCATGGAGCCACAGATCACAATGTGCAGACCCCATGGCACCACAGACCACCACTGGGCAGTGGACATTATTACAGAATGGCCTGTGGTTCTGATGTGATATAGAGTTTACCCTGAGGATGTGCTACACAGACAGAAGAGCTATTTTTCTTTTATGGTCAGTCTGTCAGTGATGTATTGTACATAATTCAAAATGAGTGGAAATGTGTTGCTTTCTTTAATAGCCTTTAGCATCTCACAGTGCAGACTGTTGGTTTACTGATGCCTTTTTAAGTGTGCAGGCTTTTACACTTTCTTTGATATCAAATTGTCTGTTTGCAGGATTGTGATGAAAGCCAAAAATGGATCACAGCACAGTTCTGTCTTTTTTTTCCTCCCCATGCACTATGTTCAATATATTTAGGTCATTTGCAGGTAGTATTTACAGTCTGTCTTGCCTAGCTGGGGACAAACACCTTGCCTAAAGCATGAGAGAGTGGAAAGAGAGAAAATGGTTTTGATGGACGCATCACTGAAAGCTCCAGAGGACTGTCTGAGGAGGATTATACAGAGGTTAGTGTAAGATGTGCTTCTCAGTGCAGCTAAGCCCTTATGAGACTAGGCAAATGTTGTAAGATAGTGTATGTACAGTACAATGTCAGTGATATTGGCAAAGTTGCCAGAGTTGTTCTCTTTAGTTTTTGCTTCACTGTTGTCTAGTTTCATCTAACTACCACTGATTGTAGTCTAAATAAAGATGCAATACTTTAAAAAAGCCCAAGGGTTTTGCCATTTGCAGATATCTCATCCCTTGCATAATCAGTTAACAGAGGCATTTGGCTTTGAGAATAACAGCTAAATCTAAGGTCAAAGAGAAGAAGGGAAGGAAGCTGTGAATGTGGTGCAGCTGAACACTGATACTCAATGCCAGCATATTGGGCAGCTCTGGTTGCTCTTTCTGGAAGTCTCCTACGTCCCTCTGGGAGCAGAAACATGATCAGATTTATAGGGCAACAGCTGCCACCTCGCTTTCTTCAAGCTACTTGGCTGCAGGGAGATTTGTTAGTATTCACTCTCATCACTGATAATCTGATACCCATTTCTGACCGAGCAGTATAATGATGATAATTCTTAAGAGTGTCAGCTTATCCCTAACTGCTTCAGTAGACCAGTTAATTTAAGAGTGTGGCTTCCTACACTCATACAATAGAAAGGCGCGTGGTGTGGGTGTCTGTGACCGTATGGATATTCTTGACACAGCTGGAGGATTTGAGTATAGGGAGGTGTTGAAGTGGGGTCACACGCCGTAGCCATCCTGATGCACATTGATCTATCTGCACAAGGTTCATTGACTGTACAATCTGCGGTTTTTCAAATACTCACAACGCACAAGTCTGTTGTAGATTTGGTAAACCTAGGTGGTATTTTGTTTCAATCAATCCATACACTGATTTGTCTGTGAAAGGTGATGAGACATTTTTTTTACCTTTGGGACGACTTGCTGAAGCGATCAGGCTTGTCAAATCCTATAACTCCACTTCAAAAACCTTCCTGCTTCAATCTTACTTTTTAAACTGTGTTCTTCCTTCCTTTAACCGCTCTTGTTTGTCGCTGTATTGTATTTTTTTTTTTACTTGTGTTCCCCTCGTTTTTTGTCATGTATTGCGACATTATTGCTGTACTTAGTCTCTACTCAGTAGCGGCAGTGACAGTGGTGGGAAGTAACTAAGTACATTTATTTAAGATATTGTCCATATAAAGTTTTTTGACAGCTAGAAATACTATTTTTTATGAGTTGTGAACATTTTACCGAAAGTGTTGTTTCCTTCTCACTGATTGATTAATATGAACAAGGCCTGAAGAGTAGTTCTGATTTTTCATGCTATGCACTGTGGGGGTCCCAAATCAGAGGTTGAAATAGTCATGTTAGTAGTGGTAATAGGACAAGGAGCTGTAGTTATACCATTGTAAACAATTACAAATTCTGATTGAAAAAAAAAAAAAACCTCAGCTACCTGGAGAAGGAGGTCTAAGGTTTTCTTGTAACATCCTGGTCTCACCATGTAAGTTGGTGGTGTCTTTGGTTGGAGCAATTTTTTTACTGAGTTACCGCTGTGAATCCTGGGAAGCCAAGGCTCGATAGTTCCAGTGAAAGTGAATGTTCATGCTGAGCCGATGATGCAGTCTACTGGAACTCCAGCGATTTTTGTGCCTCTGTCTTCTGTCTGTGCTTCCTCACCAAAATTGGATACCGTCCTTCTGTCATGAGTCATTGGTTCTTTTCAGAGAAGTTAAACCTGTTCAATCTGGCTCCTTCTTGTGTGCTGATGAAATTGAATGAACAGAATGTTTGTAGAAAAAAGAATAACTTGTTACGATTCATGAGACAACATTGGTTTACCTAAGTGATATTGTAGATTTACCCAAAGTCAAGTCTTTTAACTTGTAAACAGAAAAGTACAACAAACAAATGTCATTACCCAAATGTGGCTGGTTGATTCTTGAAAATCAGACCTCAGAGCCAGCAGACCATGCTTTTACCCTGCCTTGACCCTCCTTTAACACACACATAGAAGAACTCATCTGGTGTTTCCCTAGTCCAGTAGTGTACCTACAGTATAACTGAGACACTCATTAGTTCACTTTTTTCAGCATGGATGCTGGCCCAGATGCTTATGCTGTAGTAGTTCTGTCAGGCCAAGCTGCTGGTGTCAGAAATAATGGTACTGTAGGTGTGTGGGTAAGAAAAGTGCGATGAGTGCACTTTCTTTCTCTCTCTCCAAAAGAGGAATAATGAAGTACATGGTCCGTGTTCCCCATGGGAGGTGTAATTTCGTTTGCACACCTGACAGTCTGTGATGTGCATTCCTTTCTCAGGAGCAGAGAACATGATTTATTTGCTCTGCTATTTTTGTCTGACCTAATTGGACATTATTCTAACATTCACATCAATGACAGGTGTAAATGTACCAAAGGAATATCAAAGTTAAATATTATTCCCCAGCGACCGAAAATATAGTCAGGCTTTACAGTGGAGTCTGAAATACTTTATGCTTGCTGTCCTTGGTTAGTGTTTATTTCCAAACGCTGTCAGCTAAACCCTGAACACAGAATCATGAATTAACTGTGAGACAACACAAACAGCAACAGAGAAATATTGTGACAAATCCAGTCTCATCTTTACACCTTTGTCAAGCTTGATTACTTGATCGTAGCACCCTAGCTGTGACCACATGTGGCCAGATAAACTGATGTTTTGTCACCCATGTCAACAAATCATAAACTTGTGGTTGATTTTTGATGGTTCTGAAGCTGTTCCAGCCTTTACTTTTACTGTGGTTCATGTGTAAAATGTTGTTTGGGCTGCAATCAGCCGTCCAGTATCTGCTGGCCTGTAAACCCAGAGCAATCTCTTCTTGTGGCTCTGTTATGGGATGTTCATCTCACAACAGATGTGCCAGTAATGTGGCCTAGATACTGGAGCTGTTGATATTATAGGCTGATATAAACTGAGGTCTTGTAAGTCATACTTAATTTCATCAGGGATATCATCTATGACCAGCACATCTTGGGTGAAATCATTAGTTTCTCGGGTACATTAGATGTACTTTTTTTTTTTTTTTAGAGCCATACTATTCAAAAAGAAAAAGGAATCGATGTTTGATTTTTGGTGGAGAGAAAAGAGTTTGTAGCATGAATGCTGAAGCATGAATGCAAAGTACAGAGTGTAACAGAGGTGTCTTTTAGGCTCATTAGCTGCTGAGAGCAATTTTACAGTTTTCCCCAAAATTTATATGGTACATATGGTTCACTATATGGCAAAATGTTGCATTACTGAATAGGCCTGTCTTAAGTTCTTCCCAAAGTGTTACTCATTTCAAGGAGAAAGTTGCTTTTTCGAAACAGATTTCTTACCAGATTGGATGAGTAACAATACCTTACAGTTTATGTTGCACTTTAATTTTTGTGGGTGGCTAGGTTATTTAAAGCCCCATTAATCATTTCATATTAACACTGAATCAAATGACTTTGTGTAATGTGAAGGGGATCGCTGCTACTGTTCAACCCACAGAGAGTCATCCCCATTCCACCACTTTCAGTTTTACAGCACATTTGCTGAATGGTTCAATCTCACCCCTCACATTTTCAGAAAGGAAAATCTGATGGCTTTGCCCATTAAGTTGTGAAGCAGCTACAGAGTGTTGAGAATGTTTAGCGACAGACTGAAACATGTTGTTTCAAAATTTCATAAACACTGTACTAGCATTAAATGGTAGTTTCTTGTCATCAACATAGGAAAGTTAATATTTTACTATCGAGATGAGTCACAGACAAGAAAAGTCAGCACAGCAAATTGTAACCTGTAGGGAATAATTATTATTATTATTATTTTTTTAAAGATATTTTTTGGCCTTTTTCAAGCTTTATGTTTTGACAGAGACAGCTGAAGTGTGACAGGAATGTGGGGAGAGAGAGATGGGGAGTGACATGCAGCAAAGGGCCGCAGGTCGGATTTGAACCCTGGGCCGCTGCTGAGCCTTTTTACATGGGGCGGATGCTCTACCAACTGAGCTGATCGACACCCAGGGAATAATTATTATATATAATATGCGCAGAGGATGTGGTAATGTTAACTCTCATTGTAGCTGCAGAAAATTCTGCTCTGTAATCTCAGTTTAAATTCCCATATCAAGAGCTTTTGTGGTAAACAGTAAACCCTGATTTTCCTTATTTAATTAAATTAATTTCTAAACCAGAACAACATTAATATGGAACCCTTATTGTCAGCGTCACTGATTTTGGTAAACTCAGTGAGTGGAGGTTCTCCAGATTAAATGCTTCAGACTGGCCTGATGGGAAAAATTACATCCACTCATTATTTTGTAATTGATTGCTTTTACTAATCTGAAACTGCCTGAATTTTTTGCATTGACTTAAAATTTTACCATTCAAATTTTTTTTATAAAATAGCTATTAAGCGTCATCAATAATGTATGAAAATAGAGAAATATGTTAATTCCTTTCATGTGGGGCATTTGAAAGCTGCCTGAGTCTCGCCTGCATTTCCAGCTGCATGTGTATGTGGTTGGCACATGTTCAGGCTGCGACAGTGAATCTTGCTCTGCTGAAAATCTGAATTCATGCAGACTGCATCCATTAGGAACTTAACAGGCTATCATGATCGAGCCCATAATCAAGGATTGGTATTAATTATGTGATACAGATGACATGAATCTCAAGCAGGTGGAGTTTGGCTTGTTTGATTGAAGCGAGACCAGTAGTTAAACTGTATAATAAAAAAGGACGACTGTCTGATATGTGAAATTTTTGTTTTTTGTGATGCTCTGTTGAATTTCTGTAAAAATTGGCAGTTGTGACATTTGAAAAATAGCAGGGATGAGCTTCAGTTTGACATTTTCCTGGGGTCAAATGATAAAAGCAACTCTTAGTCTGCTGAAGTGCAAATAATCAAAGATCTGCAGTACCTGTAGTACCTAGAAATGAACATGTATCTCTTTGCTGTCATGTATTTAGTTCATCATACCGTGCATCAAATCAAAAGGAAGCAAATCTGCAAATCTCCCAAAGCTTCAAAATACAAAGATAAACTGATGATGATAAACTGAAAACTGAAGACAAACAAGATAAACTGGTGCAAACTGGCTGAATTTGGACACAGTGTTCTGCTAATATTTCTGTTGACTCATTTGGGGGCTCTACATGCATGGTAAAAAATGCACATGGGGAAAAAAATCTTGTTGAGGGAAATTGTTTTAAAGAAGTGCATGAGGCAATTTCATTTGCCTTAAACTCATTCAATATTGGTCCATACATCATAAACGATTCAAGGTCAAGTGAGGAAGATGATTTTTATTTATACTGTAGAAAAGAAAAAGAAAATTACAATGGTCATTAAATTTCTTGACCTAATAGTCAGGTTATACTTTTTAAATTTTTGTTAATCTCCTATTTAATTTCCAGCCATTCATTTACATCTCAGATGGTCTTTGATTTCACACCTTTATTATGTTAACCTCCATAACCTAAACATTCTAAACTCCATACATATCAAATTTACCAGTTTTGATGGAAATGCTTATGAAGACACAGATATAACCTTACTTTACATTTCTAAACTCACAAGGTTAATCCCTCCCGACAGCCAACTGCGGGCAATCAATCTCTGTGGAGGAAGAGTATTCTCTCTGTCCATCTTGCAAGGAGTGTGATGGAGGGCTCAGCCAGGGACATCACTTAGCCAATACCCCACCTCGACTGTGCCCTCTCTCCAGGGGCTGAAATGATACTTCAGCAACGGCGTGTGAACAGCCACTTCCCACACCATGCATCTATCACTACAGACACATTGCAATCGAGACACATTTATCGAAGGTGATTTTATTTTAATTGCAGGGATGTTGCTTGGAGGGTGGGTTAATAAAAGCAGGGTGAACGCCACTGCATGCCTTTTCTTTGTGGCATGTAGTAAACAAATGCATGAATAATAGCCTGCACTGAAGAGCATTTTGTCGTCAAAGGCATTCACTGTGGCTTGACTGGGATGACTACTGAACTGACAATGCTGATAAAATTGAAGCTCTTGTTTTTCTGTCAACATGGGGACATGAGCAAATCTGATGATTGTTAGTCTATGAAGGAACTATCAGTAAGACTGTCATAGATATCAGTTATGACAGTGCAAAATTACACATCCTACAGGAGGCATAGAAGTGAGTGAAAGAGACATTTTTTCTTTGGACAGGGGGTTGAGATCAGAACATGTTGAAGTTGTTGTCTTGAGAATGTGAGAAGCTTACCTTGGCAACAGCAGTCAATAGTTGTATGTATTTCCTATTTCCTCTGGACTGAAGAGTAAAGCCATGAATACATAATTGAACAAAGGCGAAATAGTCCAGTACAAACAACAACTCCTGCAAGACCCATTAGCAAGAGCTGCTTGGGCTAAACAAAAAACTAATTCCACTTTCTCTTCAATGTTGCTGCACGGGGAATAAGAACTGGTGGCAACATGAAATGCTTTTAGAGCGTTTGCTATTAATACACAATGGATCAGCAGTTTCCATGTGATTGCAATAATGAACATACCAAGCCTTATCTTAAAGGAGTGTCTTCACCCTTAGACCCTGGCAATTGGTGGATTAGAGAGCTATAATTATCAACATGGTGTGAGAAAATGGTATTTATTGGCATTATCTCAGTTCATGATGTCAGCCTGACTCGATTAACTCCTCTAGTGAAGAGTGAATGAGGTTATGTGCCGTATCAGGTGGGATTGTGCCTGTGAGCTGTTTGCTGTTTGCCTGTTTGCCTTTGTCAGTCATGAAGACCTTCTTATTGATGGCTGGGGTCCAGGAGGCTAAACCGATATTACAGTTTTTAATGGCAGCTGTACAGATACTGTGCTCCCCGTGCAGCGCTGTGAAACCTTTGTTCTTCCTGCCTCGAAGCAAACATGCCTTTAATCAACTTCTAGACCTTGTGCTGAAAAGTAGCTCTGGTAATGAAAGTAATGAAGACGCACATGGCCTGCATCAATAGGCAAGGATTGACGGTTCAACACATTGTGAATGATGTTACAAAGCTATCATCCTAACAACTTATGTCTCCCTTCATACCCTTGCCATCAGCTGTGGTGGACAGACTGCAGTGGTGCAACACAGCCCTGATGACAGATGAGGTGTTTGTTCTTAGCTGAAGATATCCGTGGCGATCTAGGCAAAAACAACCGATTACTCATGATGGATGAGCGGAGATGACTGCCACTTGGAGTGCAGGCTCCAAAAAGTATAATAAGTAGAAGGCTGACATCCATTTCATAAGGATTTAGAAAATCTCTTCTTATCATGGGTTGTATAATGAAAGAGATAATATGTTGAATGCAGTTTTATTACAGTAATGCCACAACACTACCATACAGAACAGATGCATCAAAGACACAACTACAAGGGCAACAAAGCTAAAAAAAAACATTTCAGAAAGAATCAGAATGCTGGTGACTCATTTCCAAGACTACTCATTACACAAAATATGGGAATAATCATGGCATGACAGACGTGGCTAACTCCTTATAAGTCTCCTGTTTGTAGAGTAAGTAAACAAGTGGACTCAGCTGTTTGAAGCATTGGTTATCTTCATACATATGGAATGCTCAGCTGCTTCTGAGAGCATTGTTCTCACCCATTTGAATCATTTTCAGCTGCTCCTTCCCATGATTGGAACGGTTTTGCTCAGAGATAAGAGGAAGTTTAGGTTAGTGTTTGAGGAGGACGTGGTTTGAATAAGTATTCTGTTAATCAACCAAATAAATGTGGATGCGCCCTTGCAGTTTAGCCAAGGGAAATTTCCGTTCATTATTTTCTACAGTGATGGGTTATGCAAAACTATCCTGTTGCTAAGATGCTTTAAAATGTTCGTAATCTGTGGATGGCACGGTCTCAAGGTGAATGTGTGTCACTTCCCTTTATATTCGCTGTGACATGTTGCAGAAAGACTGGATGCCCTCAGAGCACAACTTTGATGATAGCTTGTGATGGCCTGCCCAGGTGCGAGAATAACATTAGACCTGCTGGACAGGTGGCAATGCGAGAAAGGAGGGCTTGGAGGCTCAATAATGAGGGGTATGCCAGCTAGACCCCCATCTGTTGCCATGCACAGAACTCTGATCCATTAAATTGCAGCACGCTCAAGTTTTGTCACAGATGAGAAAATGTCTACTCCTCCAAAGTGTGATCGCAAGGTTTCTAGCACCTTGAAGCCATTTTAAGTCATCTTTTGAAGAATATATCTTAATGGGCCATCGTATGTCGTCTAGTTGAATCATATTTGCATTGACAGTTTTTGTTCACATGAGGAATGTGTTCATTTGAAAGACAGAGGCACTAGATGTATTTTTTCCTCCACAAAGAGCATATCATATTCTTATCTTATTCTACCTATACTGTACTTGCTCTGTACCTCTCTGCTCTGCTAATCTACAGGGAAGCTATTTTTAAAGAGCCCACTCAGCCTGTGTGCGCACTAATTAGAATATGTGGCAGTGCTCAGAGGAAGATGCCTTATAGGCAGTGAAATGCAGTGAAGCCCAAGATAAGAACTCCTTAAAAACAGTTAATAAAACAGGCGGTCTTTCTTCTCAAACCCATTTTTCTTTAGTTTTCTTCAGGATCAGTTCATCCAAATTACAAAAAAAACATATTTTTGATTTCTGACACCAGCCCAGTATGATGCAGATGAATGGACTTTGATTTCTGGGGCTCACAACTTTTTTTCAGTAGCCAATTATATTTAAAAAAATAAAACTGCATTTAAATTGAACAGAAATATTTCTTTCCCGAGGTAGCATCAGTGTCTGTGTTATTTGGGTTATTAACAGAAGACACAAGCGACTTTATCAGAATTACTGTATCAGAATCGACCCATTACTCTTAGTAAATACACTTTATTGCTGTAGGCACAAGAAACAAAAGATTTAATAAATTCCATTGAATTGGAATAGAATTAGAAATCTACAAATATTTCAAAAACTTAACAGATGAGACCAAACATATCTACATGTTTAGAAACCATTAGGTACTATAAGTGAGAAAAGGGTATTTTGGAATGTGGGAGAACCAGCCCTTTAAAGATATAATATAAAACACACTTGTTCCAAAAACATCCTATTCACCTGAAAGAAGCGTGAAAGAAATCCTGTCCTGACTGAAATGTCTACCTGGGAAAGTGATGTGCAGAAGTCATGGTGGGAGATTTTCCACATCTAAGTGCACGTACATGCTCTGCATTCTGCTTTTGGCACTCTGAAAACCTACTTTGACAATTACACAGTGGATGTGTCATGAATAATCCACTGCATCCATAGGGATGAATGTGGATAAGTATTGCCTTGTTTGAACCCAAACAAATCTGTTCCATGCACAATCTTGTTTTGTACCATGCTCTCTTTCAAACTGCGTCCTTTATTGCACTAAATCCATCAATAAACATAACAGGGCTGCTAAACATGAGGCTTGTGTTTTGTTTGGCTCTGCCTAGATATTATGCATTGTTTTAGAAAGGAAAGAGAGTCTTTTAGGGATTAAGAGTAAATTATGGCAGTGGGAACTGAGCTACAAGGAATGACCCTGTCGACGGGGGTGTTTGCGAGGCGAGCAGTTTCCTTAGATTTTCCACTGTCAGCCAAGTGGTTGCTGTTCTGCCAGAACCCGCAGTGTGCCTGGTGTCAGAGGAAAGTGAATTCCCACATACCCTGCCTCAGAACCAGTCTAAAGACTGCACTCAGTGCATCTTTTGGCTCATTTCCAGCCGACACATCGTCTCAACCACAGCAGGACGTGTCTCTGGTCGCAGTGGTCATTGCTTTCACCCTTCTCCCCTCATCCCCAAGCTGCCTTCACTAAGGCCCAGATTGATTTTAACTTGACTGTCCTATACCAGAGTGGAGGTTATCCTGAAAAGATGGTAGGGGAACAATTTACTCAGTATGTTTATCAAAACAGTGACATTATGTTATCATCCTACTCAAGTATTGATCATACTGCTGGATAATGTGCCAGCTAGTGTCAAAAAAATAAGTACTACCTCTGAATGAAGCTGATTACTCAGTCAAAGGTGTGACATTGTCAATAAAAATAAATAGTAAAAGGCTTCCACTTCTTACCCAAATTGCTTTTTGTCAGCCTAACCAACAAATACTGCAAATTGTATTGCTTAAACCATATCATTACAGTGTGGTAAACACTGGATCATAGTTTGTATTTTATGATTAAATTACTTTTTCTCTTTCACAAATAATAAATAATAATTTAGAACCTGCTTATTTGCAGTCAAAGGGAAGAGTGCAAGAAAGGAACTAATGAGAAAGAAAGAAAGAAAGAAAGATTTGATTGATTTTACATTCCTGTGTATGTCAAAGACCAGAGAAAGCTGCCGAATGCCCAAATCACATGAATCATATGAGTCTTTTCAGTGCACAGAGAGACTCTGACCAGCTGGCACTGAGCAGTGACTGAGTCTTGCCATGAGCGAAAAAAATAAAAGCTCTCTTTGGTCGTGCTGATTCACTTTTATCAGTCAATGATTGCATGTCTTTAGCAGCTCTCAGCAGGAAATATTTAGACTGTCAACAAACTGCCTTGGTGCCTCCACTTACATTATACAGTATTTTTGAATGTGCTTTAGTAAATGCATCTAAATTACTAAATTTAGCATTTTTTACAAAACTGTGCAGCTCAAACTCTCAGACTTATGCAGCACCTTCATGGCGTTTGTGCTCAGTACATTGCATTGACATACCTGTTATTCAACACTTATGGAAATATTGTGTCGTTACATTCAACTGTAATAATACCAAAATAGATGGTTGCACCATAAGCATGAATAATGGATTTTAGACTGGGGCCACAGTAGCTGTTATTTGCATTACTTAGCCTAATGCTATAAAGCATTGACATGAATGAAGTTATTAGTTTCACTAGGTTAATTTGTCATGATGGTCCTGATCAGCACAATCTTAGCAACAAGAACATTGTTTATTAAAAATGTCTTAATTTAGAGACACATAGCAATGACTATCACTGGCATGAGATAAAGGCTCCTGGCTATCTATTGACCAACACCATCTACAAAACCTCCATTACTTTATTTGTTTTAGCTAATAGCTTCATTATCATGGTTAGCATTAGTAATAAAAAGACAGAGAATATTTAGTTTCAAGAAAAAGCCAGCGCCAAGAACAAACCTGATAACAAAAACCTTCCTTTTGCTGACTGGTTCGTAACACCAATCACCATTTACAAAATGGTGCCTTATATACAGTCTGCATTGAAAATTCAATGGCATTAAACAACAGGACACTGGCATTGAAATCAAAACATCAACTGAAAAAGGAAACAGTGAAACATTGCAAAGCCAAGTTTTATTAAAAGCTAAGACGCAGGCATAAAAATATGACCTTGGAATACTTGCTCAGTTTTTCAGCATGCACTTACAGTCGTGTTCTATTGATTTATTTTTTAATGACAGGCTTTTGATTTCTTTCACTGTCTTTCTCTGTAGAGTGTTTTTTTCTTTAGTTAGGATCGGAGGAGGGGTTTGACTTCCATAAAATCTGTATAATGAATAGGTGCCGTCAGTATGGCAGACATGCTTTGGCTTTGTGCATTCTCATACTTTTGTATCTGGAGAGTGGAGAGCTCAGAGTACGGATTAGGGATATAAAAGAGATAAGAGATTAATGTAGCCTGATAAATATTTTTCTGCTGCTTGAGTTTTATACCCATTACTATAAACTAAAACAAATATAGAAAATGTGATAATAATAAAACATGGGAATTGCTCTCTTACAATTGTGCCTGGATAGAAAGAAGTTTTACTGGGAGGACTGTGGGGTGATTTCATTCCATTTTGCCGAAAGACTCCTCCTGTTCAACTGGTCCCTCTGACCCCAATCACCTGCCTTGTGGTAATGCTGGACTACTTACCACCTGCCTTGCTTCCAGGAGGGTCTCGGGCTGTCCTCCTGTAGGTTAGTAATTATGGACGATATGTGGTCAGAAAAGCAACCTTGAAGGGTGGAGATGAAGTACTCTTTGAAAAGCACTCCATTAGGATGCCATTTCTAAATGCAAAGGAGTCTTGGAAGCTGTTTTTTAAGAATACAGGTGGGTGTTAAAATTTCCTAGCTTTGTTGTAATCTTCGTCCAAAGGCAGATTTACAGAGAATACTAGACTCACTCCCCTTGCCATAGGCACCCCAACATCAGTGACTTGGACTTACTAGTTTGAATCTGCAACAGCCAGAAGCACTATGGATAAGCTGTCTTTGTATTTGAACAAGTGTTCTGTGACCCTGGTGGAGCCTGGGTGACACTGAGCCTTAAGAGCAGTCCAGCAGTCAATTAATAGCAACATATCATGAAAACTTTTATTTCTGCAAGTACTCTACAATGATGGTTTTTTAATGTTTTCTCCTTGGGAAGAGGCATGAAATAATTTACATTGGATGGTTTAAAGATTTAACTACTTCTTCACTAGCAATACTAGATGAAACTGCTATTTAGCAATGTTTCATTGGGCAAAATTACGTTAAAATACACCCCACAGTTGATACAACCTGCAACCATATAGAAGGCGGAACATGGAGGTGGTGATTATGAGCTTTTCCACCAATGGAAAAAGTCAGTGTGTACAAGGTGTAAAAAGAGGTCATCCACACTGATGTTCCTGCCTCATTATATAGAGTATATGGAAATCACTTCCCCTACCTCTGCCCTTATCCTCTCCATGCCTAGAGAGACAGAAGATTGTTGCTGAAAACACCAAAGAAAAACAATAAGAGAATATCATGAGGGAAACAATCAGAAGAAAATCAAAATACAATAAGATTGGAAGTGCATGCTGAAAAATGTCAGTTCAAAAAACATTTTCAATGCCATTGTTTGCTTTTCTTTTTCAACTTTCGGTTTCAATGCCACTGTTCTGATGTTTCATACAAAGTTTTATTGTCAATGCCAAATAATAAAGTCAGTGTTTCGCCTGTTTGTTTGAATTTTGTTCTTACACTACTGAGCGTGTCAAGTGCCCCTCATTATAACATCACCAACACGTTGTCATCCTTGACAAGTTTTCATTTCAGGCTGATGTGTCATAAAACACCATTAGTGTTTGCGAGCAGGTAAGATTTATGAAGCATCTATTTCATATCAAGGTGGAAGTTGATGCCTCCAAAAGGCTTTAAGGATGACACTTTAAGAATGTGAACAGATTCATCAAGGTGGATTATCTTTGCGGCCAAAAGTACTCTCCAGTGGTTGACCTTCTTTAGAATTCCATCACTGGGACATGGAACACAACTGTGAGTGTGTTTTGAAAGATAAGGGACTGATATGCCAGGAGGGTGATGAAGTGAGTGTGCGTGCAAGTGTGTCTCACATGTGGTTATGTATAACACAGCCCTATCCACAGAGCGTTTGTTTGAATTACATTTAGTTGAAGGGTTTGTCACCAGTGACGATCTTCTCTCTGCTGTTTTCCAACATGTAATGACCTTGAGAACGTCACCTCCCCCACGTCTTTTCATATTTGTTTTTTTTTACCTCAGAGACAAGAGAGGTGGACACAGGCCTGACATGATAGACCAGTGATGAATCAAAGTAAAGAAGCTTGACCCAATTGTTCAATTATTCATTTAACTTCCCCCAACACGATTTCCATAAATAGCATCAAAACTCATACGTGGTGAGAAACACATCATTCAATAGATGTGACATGTATTTGCTCCAAGCGAACAGCATTATCAGCATTTCACAGCTTGAAATCCTCTTTGCAGAACACAAGGGCACCGAATCTGTTTTACCTTTAAATATTTTCCATGACAACACATTACAGTGCAAAATCAGGGCAGGGCAAAAACATGGAATTGGGCTCAAGCTAGCTGCCAGGCGTCATGCAGGGTTTTAACTTCATGTAAACACAAACAAATCTAAAACTGACTTCCACACACAAGACAACTGTAAACACTTTTGTGTCAGTCTTTTATTCCTCTGAACAGCACAAAGTGAGGAGAAGATGTAATACAGCAAAGTACAAGTCCCTCCTGCTGTTCATCACATTTCTCATAAGATTGCTTTCGTAAATATTAGGTTACATTTTTAACATAAATGGTCTCCTGTGGACGAATCCCGGACACCACACACTTTTGCGTAAATATGCTCCTGGAGTGTAATTTCTGCAACATTAAAGTCTTGTGCTTGTAGTCATCCAACAAATACTGTAAAGCAAACTGCATATTACCATCTTAGGGCTCAGTTCAGACT
The DNA here is from genome assembly GCA_033000465.1 of Sciaenops ocellatus. Taxonomy (NCBI): domain Eukaryota; kingdom Metazoa; phylum Chordata; class Actinopteri; family Sciaenidae; genus Sciaenops; species Sciaenops ocellatus. Next base: position 26,020,220 of record CP136887.1, read on the forward strand.
GCATTAACTTACACAGCCCTGTCTATCCCAACTGTGTAGTGCTTTAGTCGAGGTATAAATCAGGTGCTTAGGATACAAGAAAAAAAATAAATATTCTCATCTCAGAAATGATTGGAATATTATTGTTTTATCAAATCAAATGTGGACATAATGTGCAGGTATTTCTCATTTAAACTTGTGATAAAACCTCGTTCCCAACATTATTGTACCACATTGATTGTAAAATTGGGGTTTGGAATTATGAATTTCCCTTGTGTGCTATATGAAGATATGAAGTCTGACAGAGTCACCATCATGACTAAAGTGAGAGGAGGAGATTGGTGTGTGTGTGCAGGCCTTCCATTGTCCTGGGGCTTGGCAGATAAAGACTCAGGAGGTTTGAGTCCAGGATTGCCTTAAGCAGGGACCCTCATCTGCATGCACGGTGCTTCTGCAAGGCATTGGTGCAGCCACATAATGTCAAGCAATTTTCTGTAAACCAGAGTATTTTGATTTCTAGTAGAGTGTGGAGTACAGATTGACACTCTAAAATCACTTTGAAACATCTCAGTTTATAGCTAGTATAGCCCAGCTGGACTGAAGCGGATCCTCATGGCATGGTGTCATGTACCCTGTGGTGTGCACACCATAAACCATCTTGCAGGTAATGCTGAGTGATAGAGAAACTGCAGGCACTGTGGTTGTCTTTGTTGTGTTGTGTTTCCCTTATTGTGACTGCCATAGAAAAAGCAGTTTTACCTGTATAATTAAACTGAATATTGTAGTTTATTATAAGATTTCTTCAACACACCTGATTTGTTTGGAGGGTGCAGGCAGTGCATCTACCAAACAGAAGTAAGTGTGTGTGTCTTTTCATATTAAATTGCAGGCCTGAATCTTTCATGTTGCTGTATTGAAAACATCTTATTACATCCTCAGTTGAAAAGGCAATTTTCTGTCTAATGGGCTCCTGAAATGGTAAACCTTAAAATGTGCCTGGAGCAAAAACAAAGATTTGATTTAAGTGTCATGGTAAAGTTCAAGGCTGGTATGGCCAGAATGGTGTTGAAGAAATCAAGAAAAGCATGGTAACAGGCATTACAGTCCACCACGTCGTGGCAGAGGCATGAGCTTCATTGTAGCATCAATCTGTCTCCTGTCTGAACGCCATGACTCCTGTTCTTGCCAGCATGATTAATGGCTGCTTACGAGCTACTACTTCAGAACTATGCTCATGAATTAAACAAAGGGCAGGTTTTCTACAATAGCTGTGAGTTTAAACAGCTTCTTTAGCAATGATTGGGTCAGTGGGCACCATGTTTAAAATGGCATTTATACTGTCAAGTAGACTTAAAACCTATGAACACTTTTTAGTGCCTGCTGGTTTTAAAATGGTGGTGCTGCCAGTTAAGAAGTCTCATTGTGTCTTAAGTGATTAATGATAACTTAAATATTTCTACTGGCAGAGCCAAAGTGAACTGAACATATGGTATTAAATAACCACATTAAAAGCTTATAATTGTTAGATGTTTAATATATATTCCAAGATTTTTTTTTAATAACAGATATGGGAAAAGCAGGGCAAATAAAAGGCTAAAAAGATATAAGTACATCTTCAGAGAACCTCTATATGTGTGATTGTGACCACTTTGGAAATCCTTACCTCTGCCTTTCCAGAGATGGATTGCTAGTTAGTTAAAATTAGTCTTTTGGCTTAAAATTGGGCTCTTGGCTCAACTTGAGCATCGTCAGATCGATGTGAAACGGAGCAGAGAGCCAAAGTGAAATGAGCAGACAAAAATTGCAAGTTCAGCTTCCCTGGCATACACCTCGTATATACCGTGTACCCAAAATACAGTATGTGACAAAGTGCCTACTTTGGCATATCTTGTATAAGATATACTTGGAGTGATGACCTTTTTCAGAAACTTTACATTACAGTAAATACTGTAGTATTTTACAGATGGACCAATAAGTGGCTTCTGTGTGTGTTTTCAAGTTGCGAGTATTATAAGTCTTACAAGAGGAAAAGAGTTGAAAAGATGATGAGAAAAATAAAGCTCTGCATTACTGTCTGGATTTCAGTGCAGTTCAGGTTTTACTGACAGCCTCCATTACCTTTTCAAGGATTGCATGTTGATTTCTTTACACTACCAGCATGACATGAAAATATGGGTCTTATTCACATAGTGGCTACACCATGACACTGCTGTGTGAAAACAAGTAAATGGTAAATGGATTGTACTTATATAGCACCTTTCTAATCTTTAGACCAGTCAAGGCACTTTTACACTACACGTCAAATTCACACATTCATACACATATCCATACGCTGACAGCAGAGGCTGCTATGCAAGTTTTTCTCAATTACTGTTGCTCAGCTCCTCATGCTTGTTTTGCTCTAAATGGAAGGACACTCACAGGCTTTCGTTACATGTAGTGCTCCGATGAAAACACAGCAGAGACAAGATGAGAAAATTGAAGAAGAATTGGTTTGGGTCGTCTTAGGGAGGTACAATGTGTGCTTGTAATGTTACCTTTCACAGTGTGTTTATACTGTGGTGTTTTCATTGGACCAGCAGCAGACATACAAGCCTCTGCAGCTGTGTGTGCTGCCAGGAGAGAGGAGAACATGCTTGTGTTCCTCCGTAGGGAGTCACTGCTGTTTATGGAGGAGTTGGCTCTTTTAATCGGGTAATTCATTCGGTATTATCACTGTAAAAAGCTGGAGGCACTGACCATTTCTTACAGCTCAACCTCATCAATAATCCACTAAACACTAAATTATTCACGAAACTCTGGACACAGGTGAGGGGATATTACAGCTGTTGAACTTTACCAGCTGCGTCACCTCATGTTCAATAGATTGCACTTCCAAAGTTTCTACTTGTCTGTTACCGCTCACAGCTTTCTATTGATCTCTTGTGATTGGCTTGAAGAAAAAGATGAAAAGAAATTGCTGTGAATGAGATGCTACACATTCATGACAATAACGACATCCTCATTTGCTCTGATAAAATTACAGTAGACAAATAAAACAGTTGCTGTAAATCTCGATTAATGGTTGTATAAGAAGTGAAACGTCACACTAATACTGGAATGATGAGTTAATTACTTTTGATAATCCATTGATCTCAATTTTTCTAAACTAAACAATAAATAAATAATTGACAGTAAAAATAATTGGAATGCAGCATTAGATTAAAACACACAAATTACTCCATCTAAAAGGAGAGTGAATTACTGACGTTATTAAACAAGATTTCTGTTACCTGCTGTTAAAGGGCCACCAACATGCACAGCTGCCCAGAGCAGCTATTAAAACAGCCCTATGATTCCACTTGTGAGTATGTGTGTGTGAGCTGAATATGATGAAGTGCTTCACTGTCAAAGGCTTACTTACAGCCACATTGTCCCAGGAGAGTTTGTTGTGTCACACTGGCAGAGGGGGAGCAGTGACCCCAGTGATGGCCAGCTGAGGGACAGAGGCGAACTCTCACTGTGTTAGAGGACAAACCTCTCAGTGGTCGGTTAAACTAATCACCGCAGGGACCAACAACTATTGCTTCGTTACAGGCCTGCAACCCCACTTCAGAAATAAGTCTGACAGATAAATGAATGGACTTAATTCTGTTGCACTTTGAGCCTCACACAATGCAAATACAGCTAACAAGGCGGCTGGCTGCTGGTGCCTCTGGTGGCCAAACTGGCCAAAGTCCCATCTTTCTGCCTCGTTGTGTTTCTGTTTTTCTTATTGCTTTCTTATCGCATTGTCATTGATATGCTATTATCTATTTTATTGTTTTGTTCCGGCACATATTGCAGTCATCCGTCTGGTGTGGGATCTCTGCTTATCCTGAAAATGGTTTCATTCATGTCTTTTTTTTTTTCTCTCAAGGTGTGCTCCTTGCACTGAGGTTGTTAGGTAAAGCCTTGTAAGCTATTGTTCCCTGCCTGCTTGTATTGGATTGTGAAATATTTTGCATTGTCTTCATTTGTTGTTATTTGAGGCATAGTTTGCAGTATATGGGCATGCAATATGTATCAGCTATCCTTGAGTAACTTCATCACTTCTGTATTTTCAGAATAATTTTATCCTGAAAGCAAGCTTTCATGTCATTTCACGAGTTATTTTCTGAGCCAACATTGTGCTGCCATTTTCCTACTCAGGTTATAATGTCAAGTGCATTTTTAATTCTCGGTGATGAGGCAGTGAGGCAGTATTGTTGAAAAACCTAGTTTATTGGAGTATATTATTTTTGCCAACTTAAGTAATCAGTAATAATGCACTGTTTGCCAGTAAGCAAATTAACACAATGTTATCAAACTACAGCAAAAAAAAAACCAAACCAAAAAAAAAAACAATGTTTGTGTTTACTGTTCTAAAATTTAGAGGTGGGCATGAAAATTTTGTAGGTACAGGGTCATTGCTGTTATGAAAAACAATTGAAAGAGACCAATGTAATACCTACAACTCTTTCTGTCTAGACTCATTACTTACAGTGAAACATTGTTTTCTCTACTTTGCATTTTATTATGAATCATCTAATCAAGATTTATTTAGCATTTTGCACTAATTGTTTACTAAACAGCCTAAACCGTCAGAAATCTGTAGGAGGCTTTTAGTGATGTTCGGTGCTCAGGAGTGTTAATTAGTAACTGCATTCCACATGTTGCATGTTCAAGCTAATATATCTGAATCAATGTCTGATTGCCTGATGCCTGATTTAACTCTTCCACGGCCTCCAAATCACTGATGTAGTATAATCTCTGTTATCTGTTTCACCTGTGATGAAAAATTCCTGAGAAAATATTTGTTTAAAATGATTGTATATTAAAAAGGTGATTCTGCTCCGAAGTTATTACTGGTTAATGTCATTGTTTTCTGAAAGTCAGCTGGTCATTACAAATAAGAAGATATAGATCCTGAAATGTTACCAACAAATTACAGGTGCAAAACTGATACTCCATTTGTTCACACTGGAGCAGCTCTACAGTCGCTCTCACATTTTCTTTGAATTGTGAGTTGATTAGGTTCATTAGAATTTTAAAATGAAAACCATAGATTTATTATATTTATTTTATTACAGTTAAGGCTATATACAATGTGACCCAAAACTGGTAGGGGTGCGCAGTATGTCTAGTGTTGGATTTAATAAATGTTCTCATGCATTTAACCATGCGATAAATGTGTTAAACACATTGACATTCTTACAAAGAAGTGTGTTATGCGCGCTGCTATTGATTATAAGTGAAAGTCTCTTAGGAATGTCAAAGCATTATACTTTTCAGATAGAATATATTGATATGCTTGCCATGTGCTTGCAAACATTTCCAGTTTACAGCAAGGAGAATCTTATCATGGTGTCTGACTTTGTCAACACTATTACATTTAGAGGGAGCCAGAGATTAATAACTTCCACATAAGGAGAAAATAGGAAGAGGCACAGGCTTGGAAGCATACAGAAAGATTAATGAGTGTCAAAAACAATGAATTTTCCATTAGATAGTAGAATGGCACACGTTACTTGTTTGGTCTTCCTGGTTGCTTCATCAGATAAGCACTTGTTCAAGGATCACCAAAAAATGACCTATTTTTATAGATAAACATTTTGTCCTTTCTGCAGACTTCAGATTAACACTGACCTATTTTTAAGTCAGAAATAGTACTTTTTTTCCCACAAGGCTTCATTCCACCCTCAGCCATGGGTATTGTAATAAGCAAAATCATCACTTTTTTTACTGAACATTTGCCCTGGCCTGGTAAAAGAAATGCAAAGAAATGTGTTATGTGTAAAATTGGCCTTGTGGAGGCTGGTTACTGAGGAAAAATGCAAATTGCAGAACAGTCTTTTATCCTCAGCTTACCTAATAGTGAAGGTACCCACATGTAAACACACACAGCCATACACACACACACACACACACACACACAGACACACACACACTGAGCCTTGCCTCTCAAATAGCCTCCTCTGCAAACATGTCATTATTGTCATGATGGATGCCCAGCGGTTCTCAAATATCAGCAGCAGGAAAACACATGAATGCGCATTGATGAGCATGTTGAATATAGATGCAACTTTGAGCAGCAAAAACATGGTAAGAAGCCAAAAATTATCCTTGACAACAGCAGAAACAAATGAGGTGTGCCTGGTGTGAACAATGTCATCGGCACCTCCAGCTAGAAGGGAACGGCGGCCTGGTAGCTGTTAGACATTTCCCATAATAGACAGGATGTGTCAGCACACAATGCATTTGTCGACCAGAGGTGGAAGAGAGGTAAATACTAGAAGAGGAGCTTATTTCTCAAGGAGCTAAAAAGTGCTCTTGTCAGTCAACCTCCACGTCCACAAGAAACAGCACTCTGTGTGACCCCCAGTCAGTGCAGATTTGGTCAAGTCTTTTTAAGGAAAACTTCTATTCCTGCTTCACCTCCAGGTCTGTCAGAAGCTCCATTCAGGGAGAACCAAAAAAGAATAGCTAAATGCCAGGTCACTTTTTCTGTGACTGTGTTCCATTGTAATTCACATAAATCGCACAAATGGTTTAAAATGCAGGAATGTATCACTTTTTATAACTGGAACACAAGACATATACTTTGATGAATTAAAATAAATAATGTTCGCATAAAGTACAACTTAGGGATGCATCCAAACACAAAAATTACAGTACATAAATTTAATTCAACCTTAATTTCAGAACCACCTTACCTACAGATCCTGCGAGCAAAATTTCAGCAACATTTCCTGGGAAATCAGATGTGAGCTGTGAATTAATGTAACCTCCCGCCTCACAGACTTTAACAGGCAAGATCTTGTAGGAAGACCAGCAGTGAGTTTACCTTCAGGGTCCTAGTCTTCACACAGGCTTTTCTGTTTTTTGCTGATGTGTGCTGTGAATGTGTAACATCTGGGGAAAAGGTTGTGAATAACTTGCAGTCCTCAAGAGGCACCTCATGAAGTCTACAGTGTTTCCATAATTTATTTTTTTGCAGTGTACAAAGACAGACATACAAACTTGTCACCTTTGAGGTTGGTGGTTGCCTGTTTGATCCTCCCTTCTTATGAATTGGGGAAATCAGAATGCGAGTGTTGAATTTTGTATTTCAGAAGTCAAACTTCAGGTGAACATCAGTGCCATTGCTTTAATTCTTCTGTCTCAACACTGTTTTTAGCACTACAGACGTAACAGTGTATATTAGGTTGAAGGGGGGCCTTTTCTGTGGTGTGTGCTGCTTTGTCTTATGTTGGACACACAGTTCTGCTTCCAATTTGCTTTCAATGCTGATTAAGTAGTTTATGCAATGAGTCCTTTTCAAAAATCTGAGACTTACTGGCAAATCTGATGTTAATCTCTTCTATTCTGAAGCCTTTGGTAACAACGTTCTGTCCTCATTACACCTAACGATGCATCTCCACCTAAAAGATAGCTATTCAGCTTCCCTTATGTAACCACTGGAGACAAAACAAAGCACCTGTCTCTCTCGAGTGATGATGAAAGAAAATTGTTTACCAATGTGCCATTTTCCCCTGCAGTAGTGTGTAATTTGCACAGAAGGTGAAAGTTGAAAGTTATTGAGCAGAACTCTCCCAGACACTGTCAGACAGAATAACCCTTAAGGAGAAAGGTTTACAAATGTTGCAATTAACAATTTTACAACACTTAATTGTTTGGATTAATTGCTTTGGCCCATGATCCTTTAGCTGCATGTAACAATACTTGATCCAAAATAGAAGCACACCTAACATAGGTAAATACAAACTTGCAAATACAGAAGGAATCATTACAAGGAAATTGTATTTTAAATTAATAACATCTGATGATGAAATTTCACTTATCAGCAGACAGGTGTTAAAATTTAACCCATTAGAGTGTGTCAGCTGACCTTACAGTAGGAAGGTCTATGATTCCATGCAATTAGCTTGTTAAGCTCCCCTAGAGATACTTACTGCATGAATTCTTTAAAATTCTGACATCAATGGTTTAAATAACTGTTTTAAACTGGACTTATTCCATTGCCCCAATAGATACTGCAATAAAGCATTAATTCATACTACACATTTAAAGTCTCACAATGAGTGTTATTATAAACGATAAACATGATTGCAAAAAATGTACAAATATAAAACACAGGTTGTTTAAAAAACAAAGAATACCTCACGCTCAGTTTAATTCACCATGTGAACTTTAACATTTTTTTTTATCTTAATAACAACTCTTTGTTATTCCATATATGGTTCAGTTTTATCACATACAGTAACATGATCGTCATTAAGGTCACTTCAGAGAGAAATTGTTAAAGAATGTGCAGAAACATAATTGGTGTGTTGTGTCTTTTGTGCTTAATTGTGCATAAATAACTTGAATTCTGTTCTGTGGACTAACCGATACAGATAGCTGTTAATGATATGACTAATTTTGTTATAGGGTTTAATTTAATAAAGCTGTGATATTTGTATTTTTGTTTTTCTTGTGTCTCCTAACATTTGACATGTCATGGGTTATGGTATATATTAATACTGACCATACAGCGATACTTCCTGTCACCATGGGTAGAGTAAATAATCATCATGCTATCAATGTAACTCCCTCATACTACCTATCTAACCTGCTGTTTCCTTGCTTTACCCCCTCATGCTATCAGTGGCTGGGACAAAAAGCAAAGCGAAAGGTGAGTTATTGCCTCCATTTTCTTGCCACATGATTTATGTTGCACACAGTTCCCAATAAACAATGTTTGGAGCGCCCTTTTATCTCCCCCAAGAGCCTGGGAAGCATTAACATACACTGCTTGGTGCAAGGCTTTCTAGGCATTTCTTTTTTAACCTTTATTTCTCCAGGAGAGGTTTGCTGAACATGCTCGCTCTTTCACAGATACAGCCTGCTTCACATATGTATAGATTCACATGTTCACACCAGGGAGCTGCCCGCCTCACCCAGTCATGCTTTTCCTCTATTTGGCCACTGTGCAGCTCCACTGGAGCAGCTGGGGGGTTGTTCCTGGTTCAAGGACACCTCAGCATGAGGGAGAAGAGTGTTTCTCATTTGCTTTCCCAACCCAGATTTTCCCAGACATACTGTGCAGTCAAACTGGAGACCTTCTGGTCACAAGCCTGCTTCTCATTCTTTTTATTTTACCAAAGATACTATTTAATGCTTTGCCTCGATATATTTGGTGGTATAAGTACTCACTTCATTGCCTTTGAACCTGATCTATTGCCGAATAAATTGCCATTTTCAGATTCATTATGCACTGAATACAGAAATCCAGCTCTTACAGTGCCTTTACGCTGCTCACCCACAAATTAATTCTGTCTTTTGAGAAAACAAACCCTGATCCAGAATATTTGATGATTTAAGGTTTGTTTCTCTTCCTTTCATTTTGGATATACATTTTCTCTTGCTGCCTATGTTATTGCTGATGCTATTGTAGCATCCTAACATCAATATCTTAGTGTCTCATGGACTCTGCCTGTATGGTTATTGATACCACTGTAAAAATCAGATTCGATTTGAAATTTGAAGAGCCTATTCTTGTCATGTGCTATCTAACATGTCTTACTAACATCATATACTCATGCATTATTTAGGCCAGTGTTGTTTGTTTATTTTGTTTGTTTGTTTATTTAGACCTGACTTCAACCAAACCTTCTGATTAATGTTGTTAATGTTCACGAATGAACACAGAGTTTTTCTTTTTTTTTTTTTTTTTACCCCTTTTTTTGAAAATGCAGTGTTTTCTAATTACAGAAGTAATTAGGGAGACTAGTTTTTAATTAACAGAAGATACACATTCAGCATCTGTACCTCTGGAATCTAGTTCAACATTGGGAAGCATTTTTCAACAGCACTTTCAGCACTCTAATTACAGTTAATAACTTGTATTAATAACAATGAAGATAATGAATTTAACCACATGTATCAGTCTTGAATATTGATTAATGGATTTTGTCAGATTTCTTATTGCATGCTAATAATTTCTGTGTAATTCTGTTGAAAATAAAATGTAAGGCCTACAAGCCAGGATAATAATCATCTGGCAGTTGTCATTATAGTGAAAATATATCTCTGGATTTATTTACCAAGACCTTCCAAATAGATTTATTTTCTCTCTGAGGACTAGCCTGAGTGTATGCTTTGACCAGTGCCAGTGCAGAGAAAAGGAGAATAATTTATTAAAGTGTAGACCCTGTGTGTAAACACAGTAAATTGAGGGTAAACTGTTTCATGAGAGAACATTTCATGGCCATCCCAAACTCATGTTTTTCAGGTAGAAACAGCAAGGCAACTTGTAATAGTGAATTTGTTGACAAGCAAATGAAAGAAAAATGCAGCCAGTTTATTTGAAGTAAACCATGGCAGAGGTGAAACATGAAGTTGAAATAATAGAGGTTCTTTTTACTGTAACCATTATGAAGGACATGTTCAGACAGGTTGAATGTGAATTTAACAGCATTTCAAAGGGCGCTTATGTTAGATTTAAAGAAGACAGAGCAAGATATCTTAGTATGATAAGGTTTTATTGAACATCTAAAAGAGCAACGTATTTCTGACCACATTATTCAGTGGGTCTGTAGAGATAGAAGATGAATGCACATATCTCACAGAAAGAGTCTTTGTAAGTAATATACGAAGAGCATCTGGTAACTAGTTTCATTCATTCCCACCTCTTGTCTCCTGAACATTTTAAAGGAAATCCATACTTGTAGTTATTGCGAAAATATGCCACATAAATCACAATCAAGCTTGTGTTCCTCAGTATTCCCACTAATTAAAGCATTTATCAGTCTGTTAGCAGTCTCTTGAGTTGGGTTGACCACAATTAGTAATGTCTTGTTCTTGTCTCATTGTTGTCATTTGTTTGTCTCTATAGACTCTGTACTCATGATATACTGCTAGTTAGCACATCACATGTACAGTCTTATAAGTATCACCAGTTGAACATGTAATTTCCTGTTTTACCTGGAGACAGTACAGTATTTCTGACCCACTTTCTGAAGCTGATGTATTGCCACTTTCCTCTTTCCTTTTTTTGCCTGCACAGCCGAAGAAAAAAAACACTGCTAAGAGTTTCCCCCAGCTGGGATATTTATTGCCAGTTTTGTGGATTGGCCACCCCCTACCTTCCCCCTACCTCCCCCACTGTGGCAAATCACAGGGGAAGATGCTCAGTACCACCTCTGAGTCAAGGGAGGTTCACTTTTGCTCAGGTGCTACCCAGTAACAGGCACCAAATGTCCTTTTTGATGGAAGTTAAAGCTGACAGACAGCTCACTCCATCTTGGTTATTTCCTTTCTAACAGGCTTCATCGGGCCCTGTAACAGCTCAATCAACTGACTGCATCATTTAAGATCACGCTATCTGTGCCCACTATGAATACAATGCAGAGCAGATACACAGTTGTCGTGTGGTGCTGGGTCATCGTAACATGTGCATTGTGCATGTCTGATCTGCTGTGAACCGTGTTTACAGCTGATGGAAACATTTTAAATAAATAAAGTGCAGATAAAGGATGCAAACAGTCCAATGAATCGTGATAAGCACAGTTAATGCAGGAAAGATTCAAAAACCATCCAGGAGCTGTTTGCACCTGGAATTAAAACAGCAGTTGAGATAGAAACTGCAGCTGCATTGTATCTGAATCCATTTTTTACAGAAGTGATCTCAACATATATTGTGTCCTGTACCTTCATTGCATTTGTACTATATTGCCAGATGTTAATGAGGTGCATAGGAGAGTGACACAGAGTACATTACTAATCTGGGAAAAAGTAATCACCGCCTTTGCTTTTACCATAATTACATATGGATTTTCTATGACGAAATGAAATGCATATTGGAAGACCTGTATAGTAAAAATGTAACTGTTGATTTTAAATTGTGACATTATCTGAATCTATGTTCGAACTTGTAATTGTGCAGTTTTAAAACATGGATCACTTTCGACAGGTAATTTATAGATTAGCTTCAGTTAATGGATCAGATTCAGTAATTAGCTGCTGCCCTTAAATAGTTTAAATCTCCCCAATCAACTAGGCTGATAGCTTTTAAAATGGCACAGCTTACTGAATGCCTCAGATCAGCAGGTTTGCCATAAACATAAGAAGCATTTCTGCTTAAATTACAATGTCAGAATAAATTATTGTTTTTGGTGACAGATATGACCTTTCAGTCATTATAGAAATAAATTACATAAAATACGTTTTTTCTTTTAATACTGTTCAGAAAAGGTCGCTGTAGGTGAAAACAATCAGATATGGTTACTTCACAGGCCAATTGATAAAACAGCCTGTCTTATCTAGTCTCATAACCATTCACTTTGAGAGCATTTCCTTTATCAACACTTACACTTTAAGGTAGTTAATGAATGTGTCAGAGAGCATATTATATCCAGATATTATTCAAATGATGTGTGGTCAATCATGCTGTTTGCCTCACTATTCTCTATAATCTTTTCATGTGCCTGTATGCATGCATATAGTTTAGATACTGTGCTTAGAATGTTTTAGTTGAAATCTGCAATTTTCCACTACAAACCTGATCAGAAGGTCTTTGTATCTATGTTTCTTGTTCTGGTAAGGTAAGAGACAAAACAGATATATATTGTAATTTTCACATAATTTCCTCACTTTCCCTATCTTATATCCTAAATAAAGATGCAATTGGTACCAGCTAACAAAACTGACTATTTAGAATTGTGACAGATAGTAATCACAGAAGGGCTTTGCATGCATTAGCGTTCTGGCAACACCTAGCCCAAATTTTCCAAAGTGATGTTGTTTGGACTCTAGTGAATGGAACATGCTGTTTACATGATATGCTTCAAAGAGAGTGTTGGTGCACTCCAGTAACATACAGTATGGAATATTAATGTGCTGAGAAATTCACAGTTTTGCTATCTGTTTCTAACCAGTAGATAAGCTAGAAGCAGGCCTGCCATCAATAGCAGATGCTGTTCCTGTATTGAACATTTTGTCAAATATACTAATTATTTTAGACATTTATACATTAAATATGATTTTTTTAAAAATAGACTTAAGCACTGACTTAGTTTAGCAGAAGTGTTTTAGAATGAAGTGTTGGATGTATTCATTTTCAGTAGTCCTCCGCAGAAGGGTCAGCATTAATCTAATCTACTTCACTCCCTTTGAGGGAGCGGTGTTGTCAGTGATGGGAGGAAGACCTCACAAATGGTATACTAAGCGATAATATCAATACTGTGGAGAATCATGTGACAGGGGGCCATTATCTGGAAAGCCAGAGACAGACACTCTCAGGTCTGATTATGGGTATTTCTGAGCAACTGCATCACCATTAGGGTTGAGAACGACTCAGTTTTAATCAATTTTTGATAACATTTCCCCCAGTTATCTTGTACATATACATGTATAAATTATCCTTGCCACCTATGAATCTCCAATGACTGAGTTTAGGGTGTGCATTACTATAGAGGAATTACACAAAGAAAAAAACATTCATATTAACAGTGTTTAAATACTGTAGGAACAGGCTGAGATTATCACTCTTGAATCCAGTCTGACTCTCTGATAATACATGTCTGACAATGCCCTATTAATGATGCTGAATCAAAGTGTAGCGCTCAAGGTATATGTTGTAGATTTATTATTTTTTTAATTTCATGTCAGTGAGTAATTGTAAAAAAAAAAAAAAAAAAAAAAAAATCAGGAACAAAAGAGTGCTGTAGAGCAAAGTACAGCTGCTTGACCTAGCAGGTTCATACCAAGTGAAATTTCAGGTGAGCTACTGATGTATAATGGCAACAGAACCCTTGGAAGTGCCGGTTTAATTATTTCAGACAATTAAATGACAATAAAACAGGAACCATCAAACAGGAATGCAACCATAAGGGAACAAAAATAAGTAGCTACATTTACTGCACATGTAACATGCATTTACTGTGTATGCATTACATATTGCACAAAAGCAATATTGAAATGGTGCCACATCACCAGTACTGTTCATACCAAACAATAAATGCATTTTATTTACAAGAATATGCTGTATTTAAACATTCATACACTTTAAGAGCTGTTCTATTTGTACAGTTGCAAACATTAGTTCTTCAGTCCAGGGTAAGAATGAAACTGGGTCATCATTAAAATAAAGTGTTTTTCAACCATGCCATAAGCCTGATGATATACTCAGAAGCGTGCTTTCATTATGTGAATAAAGCCACAATGAAATGGTATGTCCCAATTAGATGGTCCTGGAATATCCTGTGAAAAATTAGAAATGAAAAAAAAAAAAAAATGAGCTACCAATTTTTAGTTCATGCTACTGCTGTGAAGTCAGATTTAAACCTGCTTCGAGTTAAAGTCGAAACTACTAAATCTAACTGTCAGAAGTTTTCAGCTCCTTCTTCTTTGCCAGTTAAACCCTTTGCACTGTTACAGCTCCCAAGGTGCCAAAATAGGATTTTATCACAGAGGCCAGTTTGATTGAAACCGTCACAAGGATTTCATTCTAACTTTCAGAATATGTGTGTGCAGCATGTGATGATATAAAAGATTAAAACATCCTTAAATATGCTGGTTTGTTGATTATAAATGGAGAACTGAGCATAAACCAAAAACCACCTAAACACTGGATTCACAGATTTGAATTGTTTCATGTTAAATTTTTACAATTCCCTCTGTTTACTCCCATATCCCTCTGCAATAATGTTATTGGAAAATTAAATAAAAAACTGAATTAATGCATTAATCAGTAATTATTTCCCTTGACATATCTGCTGTTGTCAGAGTGGTAACACATTGAACCTGCTCTACCTCACACAGCATTTACCACACTTACCACACTGTATTTATTATTCTAGCAACAGCAATAGTAGTACTAACAAGTACTTATTCAACTACAACTTGAATTTAAATTTAAAGTCCTCTTTGTTCGGATGGGATTTTAGTGGGGATGTTATAAGATGATACTGATTTAGCAGTCTGAGCTTGTCTGGCAGGACATTTCACAGGCTAGGTGTCCTGACAGTGAAATCCAGTCATCTTTCATCTTGAGCCTAGACTTAGCAACTGCCAAGAGTCTTGCCTGTGGTGTTAAAGCTGCACTCTGACTCATAAGAGGCCAAAAGGTCAGAGACATAGCTGAGGGCAAGGCCTTGACAAACCATAAAAGTTATCAATAAAATGTTGACAACAGTTTAAAAACTGAATGGCTGAATGTGGGTGTAATATTGCTTCTTCACTTAGTCCTTGCCAAGGCCTCGATGGATGTTATGATTGCCCGCTTGTTTGCTAAAACAGATAAAGGTTTTACAACACTCTGTCCTTAGACCCTACATAGAACGCATGACAGTTAAAAGACAAGAAGATATAAAAGCATGTATGACTCTGCAATAGTAGAGCAATTTTGGCAGGATTCCCTGATACCACCCAACATTTAAGCTTGTATGGAAGGTCATACGTAGTTTTAGAAAAGCATTCAGTCGAAATGACAATTCAGATTTGTCAAAGTTTACCTAGAGAATATTCCGAGAAAGATATGTAGTCCGGGACACCGGCTGAACAGCTAACTTGGTTTTACTGAAATATTCGTCTATCACTATTTCAGTACTGGAAGGAATCGTCTGTATACCTGTAACATAAAATGCAATGAAAATAGAAGTGGTCCTGTAATTAAGCCTTGGTGTACACCACATGTGACTAAAGAGGTGGAGGGTCACCAATAAACTTAAAATAAATAAACACAAAACGTTTTTCTCGTCATAACTACTGGGAGTATTCCCAGCGATGGCATTTTCAGTACTGGGGAAACTCTTATTGAAAAGATTTAAATTATGTTATATTTATTGCAGAGCACACATCTTAGCAAAATAGTGTATTATTATTTGTCGTGCTAAGAGTTCCTTTGAAATGATTTTCTCCAGAATCTTTTAGATAAAAAGTAATGAGTACATAGGTCTTTGGAAGGTTGAATCAAGGTTGGGTTTCTTCAGAGTAGGCTATATTGGATTGTAAAATATTGGACACAACCATTAGTTCTGGAGTTATTTACAACAGAGAATGTAGTTGGTGTTATAACCTATGTGACCTCTTTGAAGAATTTAGTAGGTATAATGTCTGGTGTACTGGTGGATGTGTCATATGTGATAAAGTGCCTATTAGTTCTTAGGGAGAAAGTGACTGAGCCAAACGAGGACAAGTTATTACAACACAAATAAAAAAGGAGTAACACTGGAATCCGACAGGATGTTGGGAACAGACGCGTTTAAACAAAAAACTCACACTGAGCTGGAACAGAAAGTTGTCTGTATTTGTCTCACATGGGAGACAGCAAGCTCCATTATTTCTTGTTCTCTTCACCAAGGAATGCACACCACAAGAGGCCTCAAGTTTTAATTAAATGGAATATTTATACACTGCGGACGTTCAACTTCCTTCTCTTTCAACATGCTGGCAAATAGGCCACGCAGTTTAGAGTTAGCCAATTAATTACAATTTTGTCAAGTCACAGCAATTTCAGTGATTAATTACTATGTTCTCAAGTGTATGTTGTCTGTTTAAATACCTAGTGAGTATCAATGCAAGACATTTGATTTTCTTTGCCAAATTTTCAGACATTTACTGCTTTATTATTAGTATTTTTTTGTTAGAAAATAATATTTTGTTTGTTTTAGATTTAAGAAAAGATATTTGCATGAATTTATGTTGTATGTAATATATGTAAATATAATCATCGACTAGATAAATAAAGCTTTCAGGCAGCCTTTACATTATAACACAAACAAATCCATTTCAGACATAGACATAGAAATATATTATTATATGGCATTTTGTCATCAGCAGGCACTGTATGAAGTTACCATGACTGATTAGTATGCAGAAGGGAGCTCAGCGCCTCCAACATCTCTATTTGCAAAGAAGCCCTTGTAAAATCAAGCACCAGAGGTGAACTTGTGGTTTGATAAACTGCCTGGAATTCATTTCATATGAAAATTAATAATCGTTATTATTCTGTAATGAATGGAGGCATTGGCTATTTCTTGAACTGTTTTCTGAGTTATTTGTTTTCTTTTTATCCTGCCTGCAGTTTACAGTTTATTCTGCAGTGGTGTGCTTGACTGCTCTCTAGCCATTCATCAAGGCACTGCTTTCCATTATTTGGTGCAGTCAGCTGAAACTGAGAAAGGCTTTTGGGGTGGTATGGCTCATTCTTCCTCCACTAACTCTCTGTTCTCCTCAACAGAGATGTTCCCAGTATTTTTCTCATGTCCTGGATCAGTGGTCATTAGACGAGTCAGTGAAATTATATATGCAACACGGTTCTCAAATGATCTGGTTTCCACACCTGGTTTCCCAACATGCTGCGATTTTCCTTGAGTATCATATCAAAACAGAAGCAAAAGATTTCCACAGCATCAGTAATGATAAAGCACTCCATTTGCATTCATCAACTAACTCTAATCCTCCTTTTAAGTACAGTCATAAAGATTTCTATCTTCCTCATATTCACATTTGCTAGATACCCACCCAGACTTTCAAAATCAATAACCTAAGTATCATATTCTTGGCTTCTAATATTGTCAGACTCAGATTCCATCAGGCTACAGTCTGAGCTGCATTCTGATAACAGCTTCAAGAGAGACTGGTTGATATGAAATGAAATAGTTTATCGTTAATGCACACTCAACAGCCAGCCATTCTGAACATCTGTATTCATATTTATACTCCATACCTGCTGCGCAAGAACTCATCTCTTGCTAAAAATGTATAGAGAGATGAAGAGCAGACACATACGCCTGGTCTGGGCTTTAGCAGACATCTGTTTCTATGGTTCCCTTTTAAAATCTAATCATCAAATATTTGTGTTTACAATGAAGATGGTATCCTCTCCGGCCCATTTACATTTCTACCTAATTTCAGCTATGCAGGTAAATATTTGATTCATGAGGCAGTGTCACTTGATTCTGTATGAAAGCTAATGTCACAGCAGAGAGATGTGTCAGCAGCATTCTGACTGTGTGAAGCACAGCAAACAACTTGACTAATCTCATGTGTGCTGACATTGTGACTGATGATCAGTGTGCTGGTGGCCCACCTGAATGTGGACCATAATCTCCCAGCTCAGGGTGATATTGCCAGTTTCAGCTTTCACTGGAGTGGGCTCTTTGCTTTAACACTAAAAAAACAGCAGCTCTCAGATCCATGTGACTGTCATAAAAAACATTGTGAAAGGGGAAAGCACTGCCAAGGGACCAATTATAGCTTTAAGAGTCAGGCCTATAAGCAGGCTGATGTTGGAAATGTTTTGATTAAAAGCACATACACACACAAATAAAACAATAAAGATCCTGGCTTTTAATTGATTAAGTTAAATGTTAAATGTAAAAATGAGTTTCAGTTCATTCCATATTTTTAATCTTAACCTCCCCTTCTGGGTAGCTGTAGGGAGGCTGGATTGGAAAGAGAGAGGGAGAGAGAAACACTGACATGACTTATCACATATAGAATTTTTCCTTTACTATAGCGCTTCATGATATTCATGTATTAAAGGAAGGGAGTTGCCAGCCTGAAAAAAGCAAACACTAATGGTATTCATGTTTCAGAGGGCGCCAGCTACTTTCATCAAGATATCTCAGGTTACTCAATCCTCACCTATTCGCTGTCATGGCAGGCAAGTTGCATGCTGTCTACTGTAAATATGTGCAAGCTGTCAATCTGCAGCTGACATTGACTGGAAATAAGTAGTTCCCTTGCATTCAGTATAATACATTTAAGCACTGGAAAAAGAATACAGCAGCACCTGGTACTGAGGTCCTTTAGCCTGTAGAGCTGATATGCTTTGTGTTTAAGGGATGGCCTATCCTCCCCCAAGGCATATTGCAAAAGTGCAGGTTTATTCTTTATTCCATCACTGCACTTCACTGAGTCGGCTTGGATCATCAGTGGAGCAGACAACCTTCATACCTCCATTACTTCTCTCAGAACTGTTTGTTTCCTTTCACTGGGTTTATTTTTATAGGAAAACACAGCCATGGCTCCACATAATCTGTACTTTTATCTAGAAACTTTTATTGTATCTTTCTTTAGCTACAGTATGTAGTGTTAGTAATTATTTACTGTTAAAGCAGTAGTCAGAAGACTGCTTTGTTTGAATGTTTCTATTTTTCTATTAGTTCTGAAGCACATTGTATTGCTTCTTAGTTATTTATAGATGCTTATATTACAGCTGAGTTATAACAAGGTAATAATAGATCAGGGTATTGTTATACCCTCCATATCCACACAGGGGTTTTCAATTAATAAAGCTAATTAGACCTCTGTCAGGATGACGTTGTGCAGAGATATGCCTACGTTATGAGGTCACCAAACTCTTTGTGTTACCTTGTGTTTTGTCAGCAGTGTGATATGTTTTTGTTACACTATTAAAAAAATAGCATGATAAAAGTATAAATTTAACAGGCCCTATGCTACTAGACTATTTTCACTGCATCAAAATGTGTTGAAAAATGAAATATGTCTATAGAAGGTCAATCAAACAGTCTGCACAAGCCCACACAGTCTTTAGAAGAGGTCTAATCAGACAAAATAAGTAAAATCAGATTTATGTATAATCAGTATATAGGGTGTTTAATCAATTTTCCCTTTACGTTTCTATATTACCTAGATACTATCAGTTGTTACCTTCCTAATTTTCCTGGTATCACCCCAGTACAAGACATTAACAGTTTATTACAAGTTAATTTCACATGTTTTGCAATATCCCACCTTGTCATACACCTGAAAATGATGCTTCCTTAAAGTGAGGTCAGTGTAGAGGGTCACACAGCACAATGTAGTGTCCTTGGAGCAGTTTGTGGTTCAGTGGCTTTCTGGAATATTGTTTAGCGCTGAACTGTTGAGGTAAGGCTGACCGCCCTCCAATCACCATATCAAAAAAAAAAATGAAATACACTGTAGTTGGCGCTGGGGATTATGTTTCCACAAAAAGGACAGCATTTGCCACACTCCAGACTGCTACAGAATGTCAAGACAGTGGAATTTCATGAATGTATTAGGTGAAGCCCAGTTAGCTGTAGTGCACACTAACCTGCACTGACACTTATTTTAAAACAGTGCTTGTGACACAGCCATACTTCTGATTATGTGAACAGCCTTTATCGGCCTCCCAGGCATAATTAAAAGGAATTTCAGCAACAGGTTTTTGCTAAAGCAATCCTACATACACTAACGTTGGTAAATCCTGAGGGATTGAGAGTTATATTCATTACTGTTGGGATTTTACTTTTCTTTTTTTTTTCATAGCATTTCTATGAATAGTGAGCAGTATACACTGGAGACAGACAGGAAGGATACTGGAGAGATGGTGGGGTAGATGATATGACGAAAAAGTTGAAAGTTATGCAGGAAATGACAACAACACCTCCACATGGTACCCACACAATGCATCTGCATCCATTTCCCATTTTAATATGACATACATTGTTGGTTTTGTTGGACTACCTAGCTGACATCCAGCCAACTGCATTTGAATTATTGTAATGATGACGTGTTTGTTGATGTGATTGGGTGTAATAAGCAGATAAGTAATGTGCACTATTAGAATCATTTTCCCATTACTATTTATAGTCAGCCTCACCTTCACCTCTAGCTGACAATGGTCTCCATCAGGACAATCGAGGTCAAGGAAGGTCCACAGACCTCTGGCTGTCCCAGCCTCCTCTTCTTCCCCATTTGAGCTGGACTAATGAGGCAGACAGCTGTTCCCTTAGTTGAAATGTCCCTGTGGTGAACTGTACCTGGGAGAGGCAGAGACAATGTCACCTTCACATACAGGCACATTACGTGAAGAAAACAAAGCAGACCTGTGAAATCAAGAGAAAACATGTACAAAGATTAGCTTACGGACAATGAAATACTCCCAGGCAAATGCAGCACATCAAGCTTCATGCATGAACTCAAGAGCTAACGCAGTTGTTGTTTACTGTTGTCATCCTTAAAGGGGCCGGTCTGGTCAGGCTCATATTGGCCTACAATTTATTCTCTGACAGTTCCCCCATTCCTGGTTTTAGACATCTGTTTCAGAGGCTTGGCAGAGTTCAATAAAACACAGGCCGGATAGAAATGCTTTTGCAATGTAATTAGGGGACTTCGCTGAGACGACAAGTACAAATGTGGAATAAGAAGGTAAAATCCAGCAAGGCTGGGTGATTAGGCCTCATTTGGATGTCTTCTACACACTGTGACGAGCGGCTGTTTCAGGGCAAGGCAGCCGCTCGGATCGAAGGCCCACAGTGTCTAGGATTATGTGTCAATTTACCACCCAGCTGCAGCTCTAGACTCTACAGCAGAACATGACTACCTCTAATTAGGCCATGCTACCAATTAGGGCCCTGCAATAAGGCAGCAAGGAAGGCACTTTGGGAGAGTAAAACCTACCATTGTTTCCATCGTAAAAAAAACACTGTTTTCTAGCTCCAACAGCTGTCGAAGGCCGGAGTCCGTGTCAATCGGGCTTCCATTAAGCTATTTTTGGTTTAGTGTGATGTAATGAAGACATTAATGTAATTGGGCGATATGATGACGGAACATTAACTTTGAAAGGTGTCAAGCCTGAATGGTACATTAATGTGATTCAATGAAAAGACAGTAACAAGCAGTCCAAAACAGCAATCCATTCATGTCATGGCCATGACCTCAAACTCTGTTTCATAATCCCACAGGTGGCCAAGGTCAGTTCCCCATAACTCAGAATGTGACGGTGGTGGAGGGGGCCACAGCCAACATGACCTGTCGTGTGGATTACAATGATAACACTTCCCTCCAGTGGTCAAACCCTGCACAACAGACTCTATTCTTTGGGGACAAGAAAGGTGAGTAATCATCCTGGGGATAATGGCCCTAATGATAAAATGATGAGATATGATAAAGATGTCTTAGGCAGATTATTATCTTGTTCATCAATTTTTCAAATTTAGAATGTACAAAATCGTCCCCGCCTGCCTGCTAGCACACAATTTGAAAAAAAGAAAAAAAAAAGAGGATCAGAAGAAAATGAATTACTCCTAATGTCAAAGCAGACTTTTAATTCTTCTAATTTATGTCTCCATTGATGTCCCAGGGCACAAACTAAACAGAAATAGACAGTCTTTGAATTGAACTTTTGTAATCGTGCAACACTGACGGTGGTGTTTACAACACAGTGACGCCTGTGGATTGTGAGATGATAGGGCTTAATTAGCATTTCAGCTGCCCTACATTTGTATAGCTGTTTGGATGTCACTGAAAAGTAAGCGCACTGTTGCAACCTCGTGAAACAAGGCCCGAGCCAGAATGAATTATAATGTGCTCTCACCAGCCAAATCCAATTTAAAGGTGACAAAAGTCTGGAGTTGATAAATTGGAATTGGGGTGAAAGGGAGTATAACAGTGGACTGGTCTTGTAAGGGTTGGGGTGTTCATCTTTCAGTGTTTCTCACAGCATATTACCCATTTCATTTATGCTGTAGCTGCTAATACAATATCATTGGTTCAGTGATTGAAGATTAACTTTCTCTTTGAATAACAATTGATAGGAAAGAGAGACGCCAGAGTGAACCAGCAGAATGAGAGCCACAGTCTGGTTTGAAGAAATACTTTCTCCCTCACAAGTGATTGGATTTAGTAATGAGGTCTAAGGTGTTTTATTAGATGAAATTACTTCCAAATACAATTAAACGAAAGTTAACTGAATCTTAAATAGATACTCTAGTGTGAATGGTGTGAATGTGCCCAAAGGATTTGAATTCAAGCAAAAGTCATTGAACCAAAACCATTCTTTTTTTTTATGTTATTTTTTTTGTATTCTCTGGTGTCCAATTGATGTAGCATTTATTACTTGACTTTACAGAAACAGTTGCAAAAATTACCAAATTAAATCAGAAAAAAACTAAAAACCTTCACTTCTTTGTACTTTAAAGAGATGTAACACATGATGAAGCATTTAAATCTTTTATCTTGGTCATTTCATTTGGTCTAAATGAAGCCAGTTAACTGTGTTTTGCTCACACTTCTCATCTCCTCTGAATACAAAGCAATAATCTTCATCCACATGTAAATCCAGAATGCTGCTGTTATAAACATGTATGGAGAGCTTAGAGAGCACAATATGAATGAGCCACTTTGCCCCTCTTGGCCAGCTATTTATATTGCATGACAGAATCCTTTTCCAGAGCAATACGGATGACAAAATGAATGTAGTCCACTCGGCAGAGGTTGCCAGGGCTAAGTGTGGGAACACTTCCTCTCCATC
The DNA here is from genome assembly GCA_033000465.1 of Sciaenops ocellatus. Classification (NCBI taxonomy): domain Eukaryota; kingdom Metazoa; phylum Chordata; class Actinopteri; family Sciaenidae; genus Sciaenops; species Sciaenops ocellatus. The sequence continues at coordinate 26,043,465 of CP136887.1, forward strand.
TCCTTCTAAACAGCCAAATGAAAAGCTTTATTGGCACAACTAATACGATGCCTGTGAGGCCATCAGGAGAAACGGGAGGCGTGGAACAACACAGGCTTCATGCGAGGAAGAGGGTGGGACACCTGGGAAGAAATCTCTGCTGTGCCAAATCACCAGTTAATTGCTTGGCAGAGGCCTGCAACTGTCCTTCTCCTGTTTGTTTTGCCTTCTTGTAGCCAATGAAAAATGTTAGATTCAACCTTATGCTACCTTTCAGTCCAACAACTAACTGCAGACTGGCTGAGCTTGAGGCAGGCTGTTCTCTCCCTCTGATGAACAGCTGGTCATAGACTGCTGTCACTGAGTAGATTAGATTAATACAGCTTTGTTGCAATTTCTCGTTCTCAGTGTTAAGATGTTTGGTATCTTTTTTTTTTTTGTCCACTGATTAGATAAACCTTTCCTTTTCACTGTTTGTTGTCTCTGTCCATTGTCTCTATTGTCCATCTCTCTGCTTACTGCAATTCCCTTGGGTGTCCATGACAGCATAGCCATATGTTACCATTTGATGCACATGCAGGTTTCCCCCACTCTCTCTTCACAAAGGTAGTTTGTCATTGTGCATGTGTAATCCAAAGGAAATTCAGGTTTTACAGGTGTTGTGTGACGATAAAAATACATGTGCAGTTCTGTCTTAAATTAGACAAAATGTTCTGTGAGGCATTTTTTGAAATCTACTCTTGCTGTATCCCTCAAGCTCTTTATTAAAGATAAAGGCATTTATCTGTCTGTGTTTGGGGTTTGCTATAAAATAGTGAGGGAGGAAAAACAGAGTATTAAAATGACCTTTTAAATCCTTTTGAGCGGCTATAGTGGAGTAAAGTGAAACATCTGTAAAGAAGCTGAAGTTCCATAATATATCAATTGAATTCGACAGCTGCTGGGTAAAGTAAGACAAGATCTGATCTTTGCCCCAACTATAATTTGTTCTATTTTAATTCAAGTCTGACAAATGAGAAGCTTTTACAACCAAGGAGAAAAGGGATTTCCAGAATTTTAAAGACACTGACAGTGGTAGTTATAACGGGCCCAGGTGCAAGATGTTATGATAGGCTAGGGTTAGCTACCATATTGACACATGATCAAATAGAGACTTGACATTATCATCAAGAAAATAATAATTATTAACTTAATTGAATATTTTTATAGTTTTTTATAGTTAATACAAATCATCTTAATGGTAAAGGTTTGGGTAAGTTTAGGCCACCTAAATTACCTAGATAAGGTTTGAGAAACATATTGGTTATGGGTATAAAAAAAAGAAACCAAACTTTGACAGTCTGTTGGGGAAAAGATATGAATGAACCATTGACACCTAATGTCTTCCATGAGAGACAATTTGCTGCAATGTCACACAAAAAACATAAACATGGGCAATTTAAAGCACTCAATCAAATGACTGACACTGTGTTTTTTCTGGTAAGGACAGTGTCTATTCATGACAAGACTATTCTAATTAACCTTTTGTTAATTTAATTGCAACATGCAATCCAAGGAGGATCACACTGGTGCACTATTAGTTTATAAACCCACTGAGAGTCCTTGGGTAGGTAGGTATGTACATAGAACATATTCCCAGCAGTTCATCCTACAGGCTCTGACCTACAATTTGTCTACACAGCAAAGTCACGTCACAGACCTGGAAGGAGGATAAGAGATGTGGGTGCAGGTGCGAAGGAAATAGTGGGCAGGTGACAGCTCAATGTATCTTTGGCGAGAGTGTAAATGATAAGAGGGCTCTTTATCTTAGACTCTCCCATAAGAGGCTGAGTCAAACCTTGTGGAGATCCAAGAGAGTGTTAACCTTGCTGGATTCCCAAAGCCGATCCATATGGGTTGGACTGTCTCTGCACATTTGTCTAAAGCTGAACACAGCCCTCCTCTTGTATCATGCCAGCTGGTTCCTTGGCATGCTCCTTCTCATCCATTATGTATATCTGAGTCTTGGTTGATTGTTGCCACCTCTGAGGTTTCAGACTACACTATGGCAAAGACCAGCATGCAGATTCCTACGCATTATCGCCACAGACCTGAGACAACAGAAATAGATTCTCTTAATAGTGCGGCCAACACATCATTCATACATTAGGCCAATTAGCGAGGACTGTTGAAGGGACTGACTCTGTGGTGCGCTGCCATGATGAAATTGATTTGGACCATATGTCTTTTGTAGAATTATCCCTTTTATATGTTGCCGGCGTTATGAATTATTATTACTGAGCAGGACAAATAAGGGCAGAGCTGTTCTTTGCTGTCTTCATTATGATTTACTTCACTTTTGGCTTCTGTGGGGAAAGGATGAAGCCTAAGTAGCGATGCTGTAGAGAATGGTAATGACGTTCCTGGAGGCATGCAGGATGGAAGCAGAGTCTTTTGTCAGATATGGTGAATATGAATAATGCAATTAATAGGAAGCTACTGTAGGTTTCATGTCAAAGGCTGATAACAAATTGCTCATATGATCCACATTATGTGTTTGTGGCAGAGATATGGAGACTTATACAGCATATACATACAGGCTGTGGCAAATTGTATAACACTTTCCTCATCTCAATTCCATCTCTCCAAAGTTTATGGTTCATCATTCATGACATTTAATTGGGGCATTCAGTCTAGATCATAAAGGTCACAAAGCAAAATTGATCTTAATTGGCTTGTAGTAATCAAAATGCTGTTATGTGCTAAATGAATGCTCTAATGTGAGCATTAAAACATTCATTAGCTTGAGAGAATGAAGGATAATTACCAAGGATGCAATTACTGGAGTGAGCACCAATGAAAGCACATTTAAATGTCCATTCTAGTAAACACACAACATTTGATGGTGGGTCTGTTGTCAGCAAGTACAGTGAGTAGCACTTTCCTCAGCTTGGTTACAAATATCCATGTGTAAATCTATTCTGAGTTTGAAAATGACATGACCTACCAAATTCAGGTTGTTATTATATTACCCAGGCAGGTTATGTTTTCTGTGCCATTTGTTTGTTTGTCAGCAGGATTATGGAAAAACTACTGGCCAGATTTTCATTAAAGATTGGGGATGGGTGTAGCATGGGAAGGAAGGAAGAACACATTCAATTTTAGAGCAAATCCAAATCTCAGGACAAATACATGAAATATTTTCACTGTTATCATTGCAAAATTAAGGTCAATTGTAAGACATATCTAGACGTTATACTTAGATTTGCTTATCATAGAACAATGGACTATTGGCCTTGGTGGAGGTCTGTCCTTCTAATTATCTTTATATTATTATTATTATTATTATTATTATTATTATTATTAATAAAATTATTATTAATGTTGTTGTTTTCTTGTTTTTATTTGGCTTTTTTACATACATGTTAACAAAAAGAGAAAAAAAAATAAGTTAAATGTGTAATAGTTAAACATACAGTGAAGTTGATTTCATAAATGGATATGCCAGGTTGCTCACATTTCCTCCAGATATCTTGGGAAAAGAATCTTACACTGAAATGATTGAGGGACATTTCACAAGCCACAAGTTTGTTCTTACAAGTGTTTTGTTTACTTTTCAGTGACTGTTTTTACTGGCGACAAAATGTAGAAAGAGTCTCATGGCCACTGCTAATGTCTTTCTCCAGGGACTAATGGGCTTTTAAGTGTACTGGGTTACCTCCAGCTTCACTGAAATGGGAATCTACCATTGTGGCACTATACACTCCGCTATTATCACTAATGTGAAGAGCTACTCTTGTATGTACTATACTAAGCTCTGTGGCACACTGCGCTCTCATGTATAATGTATATAAGCTCTATGGAATAATGAAGAATATGTTACATTTAAATTCCTTTAGAAGTTTGAGCCCTGCCTGAAAAATGTTTAGATCTTTTTTTACAGGGGCTAAATCATTGTTATGTGTTGTACTGTAATGTGTCTTTGCAAACCATGAAATGCGCATTGAATACCAACAGAATTATGTAACCCCACTGGCACTTGTTTTAATAAAAATTAAATTTAGAGAGTTCTTCTGAAAAAAGGGACTCAAAGGCAAGAAAAAAAATCCCACAGAGTACAATCAAACTTACTGTATGTCAGTGGCCTGAAAAATGGACAGACAAAAATATATTCATTCTCATTATTCACCACTTGAAGAGGGGACGTAGCTTAGCTGCTGGGAGAATTCCTCCTTCTTTCCATCCCTCCTTCAAGCGCTGAAAATGAGTCCAATTTGAGTAGCATCTGCTCTGTGGGATCTCTGAGAGCACGGGCAGTAACAATGGCCCTCTGGAACAAGGCCCTTTCCTTCTCTTAATTGCAGCCACATGTGTGGTGGGAAAGAGCCCCCTGCCTGCACCACTAGCCCTGGAACACATCCAGAATCGCCCACACAGTCACTGAGCAAGCACAGCCAGCAGCAAACACACTCTAATTGCAAAGAGTGGAGCCCCTGGCTGGAGAGCGGGGGGGTGCACCAGGACCCTGTGTTCTCGCTGAAGGACAGCTAGTGCTTTCACATTCCAGGACTGGCTCAAAGTGGTTACAGGCCATGCAAAAATGGCCAAATGGGGACACTCGGCATTGCGGATGTAACATTTTGGTTGAACCCGAGAGCCATCAGCTTGTTTCCAAGACTAATAGATAGATGTAAAATGTCCTTTTCTATCTGGACTGTCAGGAGATACTTCATCGTTTTGGATTAGAAACACTGGTTAACATCTGTCTGCTGCTCAGTGGAGTGCAGAAGTGAATGCCATGTGATAAGTGCACTTCCAGTTCCTCTGCTTCCAGTTTTATCTGAAGACAGAGCTAATGTAGCTACCAACCAGACTGTCAGCTCTTCTCTTACACCTCAAAGCAGTGCACCTTATTGAAATAATGTATTTCAACAGCTATTTCACATGTCAAAACAGGTTCTTGGACATAGTATATTCAGATACTGTAACTTTTAGAAAAAATGACCTTGGTTGATAAAACTGAATCTGACATACTACAGTTCTCTAGGGAGACCTCAGAATGGTCTGCAAAGGACTGTATGGGAAACAAGGCAAACATTACTTTGCATCTACGGGCCATAGCAACTTTATGCCTTGCCCTGAGGGGGAACCGGGGTGTCAATTTTACTGATTTGAGACAGCCTTGGTAAGGCCTCCATCACAGAAGATGTACTGCGCATTAAACTGCCATGCTGCAAGGCTGTAGCATACACAAGGTCAGGGTGCAGATTTATGCTTTCTCCTAAGCAGAATGAACAGCGTGGGAGCTATCTAGGGTTTGGGGGAAATGAACCTTTTCATCACATTGATTTCCTAAAGCACCTGGAAAAAAGCTTTGTCAGCCACTGGCATTTGGGTCTGATTGTGACGGATCTGCCCACAGTCTGGGCCTCTAGCCTGGATTGGATTCTAGTAGTATGGTTTCCTGGCCATATGCTGTTTGAGTAATAGATAACACTTGTCTTTGGGTTATTCAAACCTTTGTACATTTCATTCTATCAATATGTCATTGATTCATGTGCTGTGTAGTGCCAGTGGCTGTCTAACAAAAATGCATCAGTCAAGTTCATCTTTTGTTTAACTGTAAGTTGTTTCTCAGCCACTACTTGGGTTCAAACTATCTGAATTTAGCTACTGACATTTAGATGTAGTTTTGTTTTGATGGTAATGTGATATTATTCAGTAGATAGAAAGAATAAGGTGCTTTAAATGTCACTTGAGATAACCAAATTTATACTGCATTTGGTTGTTGTTTTGGTATTTAAAGTCATACTTTATATTTTTATAATATAAAGTTAATATATAAAGTAATTATATAACGGGCAATGTAAAGGTATTTTAAAGTTGGTTATTTCAGAGAAGTAGTCGCTGTCAGCTTAAGTTCATGTTAGGTTCAATGGATTACTAAGATGGTAAGTCAAAAGAAATTTCAAGAACAATTCTGCAGCATAATCCACTTCTCTGTTGTCCAACCATATGCTCAGTGTGTTCCAAACGGTCATAATTTGGGCTAAATACCCTATTATGGAGCTCTGTGCCAATGGTGCAACATGAAAGCTCCAGCCATATTTTGCCAAAACATTGACTGACCATATGGATGGATAGTGGAGAAGTGGATCATGCTGCAGCAGTTGGGGAAGTTTCTGTGGACGTTTCGATTATTATTGTTTATTTATTTATTTATTTATTTTACTTTTCAGAAAATCTTCAACATTAAGTTTGTTGTATGGACCTAAATTTGAGCAAATATTCACACTTGCTGGAAACTGCAAATGTTTCATTTTTTACACCCACAGATGTTGGGTGGAATATCACTTTAACCAAAAGATGGCTGTTTTCCCTAACAACATGCCTTAGAAAACAGCCACAACATTTATCAGCATCTCAGAGGTGTTTGTGCTTTAAGAAACAGAGGGTTAAGAAGAAGAAAATTCTGTCTGTTTCTCGCCGTCTTTTCTTTGTGCGTTGCAGAGATAGAGGGATGTGGGCCAGGGGAAGTACAGTATGTCATCTTGTCCAAAGCTTTGATCCTCTCAGGCTGCACTTCCATATCTTTTGAGTTCCTGTACGATGTTTGCTTAGACCCCATCACCTCTCCGATGTATTCATCCACTGAAGGGTTTGCTGTTTTCTGCCAGAGCCTCTGGGCATTTTCAAGCTCTGTAGTGAGGATGCTTAACTACAAAGCCAGCTTTGTTTCAGGATATAGTTTGCTACAGTAAGACTATCAAATGTTTGTATTAAGCCCCGTAGCACATAATAAGTTAGCTCTCTGATGGCACAGCTTGTTATTAAATTTTAATTCTGTCTTGAAGATTGTTTTTATTTAGGCTACTCTTTATTCTTGGATAACAGAGTCTCTAACAAGAAACTTCTAAGGGCCATCAATATCTTTATAGCCAATCTTGATTTTTCTCTTTTTAATATGTGTGTGATTATAAGATAATGATCATCAAATGATGTGGTGTAATTGAAGCTGAAGAACAGCGTTGTTGATAATGATTTATGTCTGTGAAAATCTAATAATCATTTCAGCCAATCTAATTTAACCATGTATCACATCTCTGCTGTGTATGTTTATCACTAAAATCAAATAAATGGGAACGCACTAGGTGATTAATGATTTTCATAGAGATGTCTTCTTTATCTGATGCCATTTTACATCAGCCATGTTGATTAAATCCTAATCAACACCTACTTCTGCTGCATTTTGCCAGATTTGCCCTGTGAAGTACAATCCAATAGAGTTCAAATTACTTCAGATGAAAGAGTGTCCAGGGAGAAAGCTGGCCTGGCCTAAAGGGATTGAGGATTAAGAATGTGTAATTTATTCAATGAAGAGCACTTTCCTTCCTGCCCTCTGTGGTTGGTCGCTTGTATGAGCAGGTGATTCTGAATTTGAAATTGTATAAGAGATGACAGGTGCGAGATGACCTTTTTCAGCTCAGCTGCTCAGCTTTCTCAGCATTATGAAGGTGTAGTCACATCTGAATGAACAGTTGTGAAGGTGTCTGGTATCTTAAGAAAGCAGTAACAGTTATTTCAAGCTGTGTTTTAAAAATGCTTGTTGTAATTGTTGTTGTGTAGTGGTGGTTAATTTGTATGCAGTGGTAGAACCTATGTTTTAAATTACTACTGACGATATTGTAGCTTTGTTTTTTACCTTATGTCTGCACTGGGGCTGCAAGAGTTGGTTAAAATCAATATTGCAATATTAACTTGTATGTTTTAACAATACTGATATCTATCAAGATACACGCATGAAAAAGTTAATACTGGAACAACCTGCTTAAAATCATTAATTTTGACAACAACAAAAAAGAAACACAATATGATAGCACAAACAGAAAATAAAAATTATATTCAATTATTTGTCAGCCCTTATCTGCACTATATTCTGCCAGTACTATGTCTTTTTCACTGTAAACCTAGGCTAAGTGGTTCTTTATAAGGCCAGGGTGAGGTTTTGATATCAATGTTCAAAGTGAGAAATGTCAGACAGAGCCAGTTGCTAAAAGTGTTAAAGTGAGTGTAAATCAATACCTGGAATGTAAGTGATTTACCTAAATAGATATTGTAATCTAGGACTATAAGCTTTTTCTGCTGCTACGCTTCAGTGCATCCCGCTGGTGCTTTCTGTATTCTCACTGACTGTGAATAAGACTGTCAGCCCAGAATGCAAATGTAAAAAAAAATGTTTCAAACCATCTGCAACTGTATGTGTTGGCAACATTTGACAACTATTTGAACTAACTGGAAGCACAGTGCATGCAGTCTTTGTTCTGGTAAAGGTCATCTAAATTACAAATGGTACTACAAGTTAATTGCAGTCATTGAATTCAGCGTGATTTATTTCTTTCTGCGCACTCTGTGCTTATTTGTGTCATCCTTCTTCGTACAGCTCTGAGGGACCACAGAATCGAGTTGGTGCGAGCTTCATGGCAGGAGCTCACCATCAGAATCAGTGACGTCAGCCTGTCAGATGAGGGCCAGTACACCTGCTCGCTCTTCACCATGCCTGTCAAGACCACCAAGGCCTTTCTCACTGTTTTGGGTGAGCATGTCCGTTTTGGCCCAGTCTCCACATGTCAATTACTTGCAGCTAATTCTTCACATTCTGACAGCTGAATACCTGCACACTTTGAATTATAGACTATTGTTATTTTTCACCACGCGCTTGTTACCAAAGAATAAAATAACTTAACAAAAACTTAAAAATAACATTTCTGCATTACATTTTACCCCTGCCTAGTAGCATAAAGGCTGACAGTTAAGCTTGCATGCTAGTAATGATACTATATTTAATTTTCTGCCAAGCAGGACAGGCATGAAAAACTCAACCTTTTCACATCTGTGTAAGACAGACAGGTGTGTTGAAGGATATGCAGAAATAGGAGAAAAATAAAAGTCAACTCCCACACACTGTCAACACTTACTATACATTTATGTAAGATGACCTTCATCAAGCATCTCACAGCCAGAAAGGAAAAAAGCAGCTGCAGTAAGCTCGAGGGAGAGATTTCAGGTAATTTTCAAATGTATTTAATGAACTGCAGACTTAAATTCTATATATTTAACTTATTGTGAGCCCTTATCTACTGTATAGAACTCTTTTTGTTTATTTATTTCTCAGTTGTTTTTCATAGGTGTGATACTACATTTTTGTTTATCAGTCCATTTTGTCGTGCTGTGAAAAATGCAGTACATATACAGTTGTATTTGATTTTTTCACTGAGAAAATTCAAATTCATGAATATCTGAAAGTGAATTATTATAATTATTGTCAGTAAATCATCTTTCATTGTCAGAGGAATACAGACTGTACCACTCACTGGGTTATTACTGAGCTCATTATATACATGTATTCAGTATGTCATTTATAATCATATTTTCATGCACCACAGGAGTACCAGGACGACCAGAGATCACAGGATTCACAAAGCCTGCCATGGAGGGGGATATAATCACCCTGACATGCACCACAACAGGCAGCAAACCAGCTGCCAACATCCGGTGGTTCCGAAATGACAAGGAGGTCCAAGGTAAGCATGTGGTGTGGATTTCACAGAGCATTGTATTCTCTGTTACCACTTGTACCCTCTTGGAGACATCATTACTGTCAAGTCATTCAGCTGCTGCATTCCTTTGTGCTCATATTCATGCATTGTTCCACTGGCTTGGGGTTTAGTAGTGCCATGATTTACTTGGCTCTCAGCCAGCATTGCTGCTGTCATTGGAAGTTGTCCAAATTTTGCTGGACTATGGCGAAACCCTCCACAGTTCACTACCTGACCGCGGTGAAGACTTATAGGAGTGCCTCTTATTGATTCTAATTATAACGTTTAGTTTAATCAACATGAAGTCCTGCACAGTATTCTGTTTTCTCCGTTACTGGCACTAATGCAATGATGTACTCAGCTGGTTGATTAATAGAAACAAATCAATCATGCAATACTAAAGGCGATTATCAATAACCAAAATGTCAACTCGTTTGCTCTTGGGCTCTAGCTTGTTTTCAATTTACAATGATATAGAACAGAGAAGCAGCAAATCCTCACATTTTAAGAAAATGTTCGACAGTTTTTCTTGATAAAATTACTTAAATTTGATTTATTGTCAGATTAGTTTACTGTTGATTAACACATCAACTCAGGGGTAAATTAACAAATCCTTTCAACACTTGTCTGTATGCCATGGTGAAGAATCACGTTTTAGAGGAAGGGTATCCTTCCAAGAATGTTTTGGAAGAAGAGCTTCTTAAGATTATGAGCACAAAAATTGAATGCTTACAGTTTGAGACAGGCTGAGTGCTGCATGTTTTGTGTTTAACTAAAAAGACACATAGGTGTTAATTTATCCCACGCTTTCAAATTATCTGTACTACCTACATCACTGCTGTTTACATGTAATGAGCTGATCTTGCTAGGCTACTCATTCGTTCAGCTCGTGGCTCTAAGGTGCTTTATTTTGTTCAAACAGCAGTGATTAGATTAGTCAAACAACGAGTCAAGGAGAATACAAGAATGCACGAGAATACAAACTCAGAGAGGCCACAACCAGCTTCACCCAGACTGAAAAAAACAGTGACAGAGACAATGCATTAGGCAGCAGATGGTGCAGTGTAATGTGTGCTGATCACACTAAACCAGCAGAAGCTTTCTGTGGTTTCACACTGTGCCTTACAAGCTTTCACTTTCTTGTGTACCTCTTCCCAAACTGTCTGAAGCTCTGCACTTTTTATTTTTATAGCTTTTATCGCAGTCATATTTCTG